>OX359277.1:42557637-43130137 GCA_947179155.2 Hedera helix
GGTATTTGTACTTAATCTCTCTCACAAACCCTTCGAATTAGATAACTAAACAATAGTTTTTGTGACAATTTCACCTTATAAGTCCACTTTTAAAATCAAAATATTTGAAGTATAAAAATCAAAATTGATTATTGCACATGGTTGAATAGTCGGACGAAAGGATCACTCCAACATGATCCTGTCAATATTCCATGGCTATAAGATACAAATGATATCAAATTTTGGTACTTTGTGCAGTAAAGAACAAAAAACATAGGGGAATGATGAACTAATCAAACTCTCACTTTTTGTATCCCCGTATATTCAGGTGAAAGCTTATGTTTGTATATATATATAATAAGAAATCAAAAAAAAAAAAAAAAAAAAAAGGCACATGTATTCATTCATATAAGAATATTCATTACAAGATAAAAAGTAACAACCACCAAAATTGCAATCCAACCTGAAAGGCACCCCGGAAATTCGATAAGGACACGATATTCTTCCAACCCATTTTATATATCTAATCACGAAACAAAATCACTCAACCAGTCGCCGGAATCTATGAACAAATGCGCGCACCAAAATTGCCTAATTTATAACCAAAAGGTGAGATTTTTTTTATAGGAAATGACAAGAAATAGAATCTTATCTTGATAAAGGAGAATTACTTAAAAGAAAATCCTGTAAATCGTGAATCTAAAGCAAAGCGGGTAAACAATCTTCACTGGAATGGAGTACCTCTCAAAAGTAGATTTCCAGCGATATCAACCTGATAATAATTCAAATGGGACCCAAATGTCTCTCGGTCTTTTCACTAATAATGTTGCAGCCTTAACCATTTACCTAACATGGTTTTTGCATTTTGTGTAAATTCCATACGATCTTGAAGGTTCTTTTTGAGTTTGATAAAAAAAAATTTGATAACATGGAGTTTTTAATCGTAGTCAAATTAATTTCCGTAGTCCAAATAAGATCCGTGATCCTATAAATATTTTTGTCATAATAATTATTATAAATAAAATTTAATTTTAAAATGACCGAATTTACGACTCATCCTGAAACATCATTTAAATCACTCTGTCAACTGTTAGGTTGAATTTGATAAATTTATTAGAGTTCTATAACTAAAAATGACATCAATAAAAAAAATTAATATTTTTATAAAATTTTATTCACATAAAAATAAATTTTATTTATTATTCAAGTGAATGAAATTTAAAAAAAATATCAATTCTCAAATAAAATCATGCAATAACATGTCCACTTCAGTTTTATAAAGTGAAAGCACTTAGCTCTACAAAAATTTAGTATAATTTCAATGGCACGTATTTATTAAAATTTTTGATTTATCAGAGGGTTTTACTTATTATATTTTTAAAAAAAATAATATTCTCTCTTACTTTTTCATATTTTTATCATCTACACGACTATATTAAAAGAAAAGATTATGTTAGGACTCTTAAATAATATTATATTAAATATTTTAATAATATTTTTTGACAAAATCAATCACAAAACATTACCTAACAACCGTAATTATATCACATCATCATTTGAGAATTTATTTTAGGCTAAACTTTAATACCCCTAGCATTTGTGGAAAGAAAATGTCAAATCTAGAATGTTTTATAGCCAAATTTAGTTAATATTTTACTTGTAATAATTGTTATGACATAAATACTAATAAGGCGATGGATCTTAAAAGAATTGGTCTGAGTTGAAGAGCTTAATCTGACTACAGTTAAAAAACTCCACATTATCAAAAAAAATGAATCTATCTTTAACTTAACCAAACACTCTTTTTGATATTCGTTCTTACCAACTTGTAGTTTATTTATTAAGGGTTAAAGTTATCATTTTCTTAAGAAGTAGTCATTTATTAATCGGGTCAATAATTATCAATTATTTATTAACTTTTTTCTGCACTTGTTTTTTTGAAGAAAAAGAAAAATACCTTTAATTTTGTGCAACTGGTGAACCCTTTACTACTATACTTTCACAGATTCATCTTCATGGCATATGATAATACATTGCAAAGTGTCCGAAGGCTAATTCTTTGTTGATTTTCAATTTAATTTAATGCTCAAAAGTCAAAGATAAAACCTCTCCGCTTCAAGTACGAAATGGTTGGGGCTTCGGCAGAATGGACCATTTATTAAGGTCCTGTGTATTTGGCTACCATGTTATAACTTCTTTTCGATGGGCTTTCTGTAACATTACCCTCTAAGTTGAATGACTTGAATCATTTAAAACTATATAGAGGAATCATCAATCAAGATGTGAATCTCTTTCTTTGGGACCTTATATTACTTAATTATGTTCTCACAAATTTCACCTCTTAATCTATTTAATTATGTTCTTATATTTGTTTACCTTATATCTATCTATCTATCTATTTATCTATCTATTCTTGTAATATTTTTTTTCTTCTTATTTTTTATTTTATAAAAGACAAAATTTAGTTCCTATTATTATTAAAAATATTTTAATTACAAAGTTATACATGATAAAATTATCTTAAAATAGCGCCGACATATTATTTAAAAAAAAGAAAGTGAAATGCTTTTAAAATAGAATGGTTGATGAGAGCAAAAATAATATTGTTAAAATAATTAATATTTTTTAAAATTTTTAATGACGTTATAATAATTGTAAAAATATCATTAAACATGAATGTGATATGGCAATTGTTTTTATCATGACAATATTAGCTATTTAAAATTTATATGTAAGGGATCTCAAATTATTTATCTCAAATGCTACGTCATCATAGCATTGGTTGCGTAGATTATAAATTATCATTAAAATATTTAATATCATGTCATTTGAGACCTATTTGAGATAAAAATAAATACATTTTAAACTCTTATATTACTGTAATTGATTTCTCATGAAGCTTTCTTTTGAGGTTGTGTCATTGTTTTATATTCTTCTATTCTACTCTTTTATCCCTATTTTTGCTCTCTCACTTGATCAACAATTGTTTTTTACTTTTTTTTACACATATAATGTGTGCATATTAGATAGCTAGTAACCATAAAAGTAGAATGGGAAGAGACCGAAATGTTTCAAAAAAATTATTTTTTATTTTGAAAATGTTGTAAAGTTGGAATGGGTGTAAAAGCACCACTACTTTTAACAACAATCACTGTCTTTTTTTTAATGTCCTAATTTATTATAATATTTTATTTTAATTTAAGAGAAAAAGTTTAGGGGGGGGGGGATAATTTACTGTTTTCAATATTCATAACATGTCTTTGTTTTGTTGTCTTTGTTGAACCGTTGCCATCTTTTGAATTTGTCTTTATAATCTCTTCAATTTTCATAATCTATTTTTATTCTGTTGTATTTATTGAATTGTTACTGCCTTTTGAATCTATTTTTTGTTAAACCTTCCTTCATAACCTCTTCAATCGTCATAACTTATCTTTGTTGTCTTTGTTGAAACGTTGTTGTGTCTTTGTTATCTTATGAATTTGTCTTTGTAGAATTTTTCTTCAATCTTCATAAACCCTCTTTGTTATCTTTGTCGAGCCGTTTGGCTTCTGAAGATGTCTTTGTTAAAATTTTTAATTTTTTTATAACTTGTTTATAATAAAAATTAAATTATTATTTTTTATATTAATAAAAATGAGTCATATCAATTAATGAAAATAACATCCAATGTCCTTAAATAAAATACCGTTACTATCACTGCTCATCCAAGAGCGAATGAATGAATGACTCCTCAATTTAGGTGGTAAGGTTCAGTTCTTCAAGGTTGAGTAGCTGGCCTCCTGCCTATTACTTCAACTTGACTCGGGTCTCTCACATTTTCTTACACTTAAAGCTGTTTTTTAAGAAAAATTATTACATATTTATGAGATATCTGTCATGTAATATTTTATATTATTTATGTTTTAATATTTTAATATTTTTAATAAATTATTTTATTTTAAATATTAAAATAATAATACATAAATAATATAAAACAAGTACCGAAAATCACTGAATAATTATCCCTTTTTTAAGAATTAGCATGACCACGCGTGGGTCCCCCGCACATTCTCATCCCCTATTGCTGGCCTGGGCCCCTCATTCCATTCCCTCTCCGTTAGTCTTCCACGTTGGATTTCTCTCTCTTGTTTCTTGGGTCATTTAAGTGCGGAAATAAAACCAATAATCGTCAAGTTAATTTTCGGACTTTGACTCCCTCAATTATATTTTTCAATTAATTTTATTTAATATATTATTTTTTTATAATTTTTAATAATATAATTAAAATCAATATTAGTCAATTAATTTATAATAATAAGTAGTATAATTATTCTAAAAATAAAAGTAATTCGAGACTTTTTCACCATTTGATAAATATATAAAAAAATTTATTAAAATTTTAATGGTTAAAAATTCTTTTAAATTTTAAATGTTTAATTTATTTTTATTAAATTCTAATTTTTGTTAGAATTGATCTTAATATCACAAACTATCTATTAACATATTTTGATCATTACTAACAAAATTATTAAAATTAAATAATTGATGTATTAAATAAAATTAGAAGAAAAGTATATTGGAGGAGAGCTAAATCCTTATATATATATATATATATATATATATATATATATATATATATATATATATGACTTTTCACGATTAACTGTTGAGGAAATATATAACCACCAACGAAGAAAAAAGATAGATACACTCTTTCTTAGAGGATTCAAGATACAAAATGGCTGTTCTCTATCCTTAATGACAGACATGTGGTGCACACATTAATTTCTTCATGAAATACATTGATTGATTGATTGTTGGTTGAGAAGTTTGTACCAAAATCAATATTTTTAGAGTATTGACGTGGTAAGAAAATAATTTTATAAAAAATAACTTATAAAATAATATGATAAAATATAATTAATTGATGATTTATTATATATAATAAATCTAGTAATAATAAATTAATAATCAATCAAAAGCAATCACATCATTTTGTATTTATTTTTTTATAACTATATTATGTAATGTCATTTTTTACGCACTAAACTTGATCAATAATATTTTGGTGATAATAAAATTAGATATAAAATAATATGAATGATAATTATTAATTATAATTATTAAATATAAAATCTTTATTAATTATAATTTGAAACATTTTTTTATATTAATTTTTTTATAATTATCTTTTGTCCCCTTTGCATTGCTCATGCTTGAAAGGCTTGGAATAACACCGAATTCTAATTTGTTTTGTTCCATCGCATCCTTCATAATGTCACACAAAGAATTATTGGTTCGAAGACGATAAAAATAAGAAGAAAAAGTTATTTAAAATTCACTTAGGTGAAAGATATTAATTTGAGTTTGACTTTATAGAGGGCAATTTGCTGGAACCATAATCCCTTTAAAGAATAATAAGCAAATTCGGATGTATTACTTCATTTCATGTCCACGTCAACAAAATTAAACAACAGTTGAGTCAACAAATTAATAAGTTATTGGATTAGATTAACCTATAACGGCACACTTACGAAGAATTAGTGCAATTAGGTGATCCAATCAAGGGCCTACCATGATTTGTAGCCTCTTTCATTCTTATAAGCTACCTACTCCTGCAAAAATGAAAATTATATTGGTAAAATAAATGGTTTCAAATGGTTAGATTTAACATCCAATATTACATAAATTAAAAAAAATAAAAATTCATCAAATTGTGATTAATTTTACATGTTTGATGTATTCATATATATATTTCACACTCTATAATAATATATATATTAAACAATATTTATATAGTAACTAAAAATATCTTAACTGGTATAACATGATATTAAATTCCTGAGATTTAAAATACTAGTCAAACTCTGTAAGACCCCGAATTTATGAAATACACAATTCAATTTTTCTTCATATAAATTTTTAATGAAACAGTAAATGGTTAAATTGACGAAATTGAAAGTTTAAGGATGTTATGTGCAAATTTTATTTTGTCGGGGAATATTCGTTTTGTCGGGGAATATTCGGGCCGTACGACGGCGCCGAAATAACAAATTATTTGTGGACCCCACAACGGAATATTTGTCGGATATAGAAAACGACAGAAGTAACCTTTTTAAATAAAAATAGTCAACGGTGTTAACTGTTAAAATACCGGTGATAAAAGAATAGTAGCATACGGTAATTTATGGTATTTTTCTGTAGCACACGGTATTGCACAGTGTCTCATATTATTGGTCTGATAATTGACACCGTAACTGTTACGCATCATTTCATCGATAATTGTCACTGCATAATATTTTATGTTATCAATTCAATAATTGTGGTTACACAGTATTTTGCATTATTGATTCAATAATTGTCATTACACTGTATTTTATATCATTGAGTCAATAATTGTTGCTACACTGTTTTTAAAATTATTGAACCTAATAATTGTCACAGTAGCAAATACATTGTAATTTATATTATTAAATATAATCTGTAACGTGTTTCTTACATTATTGTTGAATTATTGTTGTAACATTATTTTATTTTATATGTTGGACTCACAGGAAGAATAAATAAAAAATAAAAAAAATAAAAAAATAAAAAAAAAATAATTAATTTTACTATTTGAAATAGTAACGTGAATAGTAACATGTGGGCCCCTATGGGACCCACATGAGGAATTTGGGTTTGAATTTGCTGGAGAAAATTTCAGGCTGCGCGGCTGCTGCAAAAATTTTCTCAGACTGGCGTGCGCACGCCAGTCCTCACCTACCACGCATAGTACTTATTTTCTCCTATAAATAGCTTGCTCAGCTGAATAGAAAAATCACACCTAAAACATAAAATTTTTCTATAAGAATTTTATGAGTTTTCTCTGAGAATAGTAAGGTTATTTTGAGAGTTTGAAAGCCAAAAGGAGTGCAGGAATTTTTCAAGTAAGTCTTTTATTAAAGAGTAGTAATTTTATAAATTCCTATTTTTCACGGTATTCACAAATCTTCCTTTAGAAGACTCTTCTTTAAGAAGATTCATTTTTAAAAGCTTTGTTTGGAAGATTTATTTTGGAATATTATTTTTAAAACTATTTAAAAGTAGTTATATTATACTACAAAAATTATGTTAAATATATATAATTTTGATAATTCATATTATACGAGTTATCATACACTTTGAAATTTATATGTGGAAATTACTAATTTTATTATAAAAATATAGGTTGATCAACCTCATTTAAATCAATATCCAGTAACGTGTTAAGGTAAGGAATATCATTCTTTTCACACTCTTAAATTTACTACGGTGAGGAATATTATCTTCTTTCATATTCTAACTTACTACGGTAAGGGGTATCATTCTTTTCATCATCATAAATAGATATTATTTTCTTTCTTACTTGAAGGGATTATCATTCTTTGATTCTCGAAAATAATATCGTTTCTTTCTTGTGCCATTTACTTCCATGTATTAAATTGTGGGAATAACCTTACGGCGCGGTTTATCGCCTGTGGGTGAATAACCTTTTGTATTCATTCCTTATTAATCTTTGAGAATAACCTTACGGCGCGGATTATCGCCTGTTTGGTGAATAACTCTTCGTATTCAAATTGATGGGAATAACCTTACGGCGCGGATTATCGCCTGTTTGGTGAATAACTATTCGTATTCAAATTGATGGGAATAACCTTACGGTGCGGATTATCGCCTGTTGGTGAATAACCCTTTTATTTGTCTCGTGTGGAAATAATTTGTCTACACGAATTATCACATGACACTTTTATTCCATATTCGTAAGTGATATCATTTTCCTTTATACTCATAAAGGATACCATCTTTTTCATCTTCCATTATTCAAACTTACTATGGTAAGGGATATTAATTTCCCTCACCTTTTGTTAATCAAACCTGCTACGGTAAGGGATATTATTTTCTTTCATACTCCTAAATCGAAACTTATTATGGAACTATTGCTTCTATAATTCCTGAAAATATTATATGTTCCATAATAGTTGAACTTCATTATTTCAACTGAACCTTCCTATTTACGTGAACCTTTCTATTGAACTGTAACCGTTATTCTGAACTGTGGATCTTGAATATCAGTTTTAAATTTCACTCCACATCATGTTGGCAATTTGGACATTATTTGAATCTGCACAAAGTAAACTTCTGATACTTATTGTTTATCCTGTTCTTCTGTTCATCATTTGTATCACTGTTATTTGTATTAATCATCAAGAATCAAGCTGTTGTGAATATCTGTGGCCGGGGGCACAGATGTGATATAATTGTTGAACAGATGATAGGTTAAAGGCGATATACTAGGTTAAAGGCGATACATCTGTTCGGTGTCTTTTATGGCACGTGGTGAATGTTCTCTTTGGCCCGTAGTGCAAAGATGAACTGTTGGTTGGTATGATTATGACCAAAGGCTGAATCTGGTATAATCATGACCGTTGGTGCTTTATTGAATATCTTTGGCCCGTAGTGCAAAGATGAACTGTTGATTGGTATGATTATTACCAAAGGCTGAATCTGGTATAATCATGACCGTTGGTGTTATATTAAATGTCTTTGGCCCGTAGTGCAAATATGAACTGTTGATCTGCATGATTATGATCAGGAACTGTGAATTTTTATTATCATGACTAATGGTATTTCAGATGATAAAAGTTGATGATATTTTTACAAAAAAGAGAAGCGAGTGGACATTATAGTCTGCATTATTCTTCTAATAGATTGCTCATTCCGCTGCTATTATTGATCTGAACGTTGTTTAAGAATTTAACTACAGTTTTTGATATAAAACCTTGTAGTCTATTGTATTCTATCAAGAACTCAACTGTTGAAGGCTAATGATAATTTATTCGTCATTATCTTAGTCATGATATTTCTTACTGGGCTATTTGAGCTCACCCTTTCTTTTCGTTCCATTGTTTTTCAACAGGAGATGAGAACGTAACGGGGTCTAGCCGGGGAATGGAGTGAGAGTGCGGGGATAGCTATCATAGTCTTCACGTGTTATAAAATAGTGTGGCAATAATAATGAAGACTTAGTTGTGTTGTATTATCCACTGTATTGTTGTACGTTGTATTTCATTGTAATAATTTTGTTGTAGTCTTTTGACGACTCAAGTCTGGGCTGTGTGGGCTCAGATTTGGGGGCGTCACAAACTCAATATTGAGTTGCTAATAAATTTTCAAGCTTAAATACACATGATTCTATTTTCAGGGGCGTTGTCCCTTAAGACCCTCGATTATCCTGTTGTACTGACCAATGATTGGACCAACTAAAAATAATTATAACATGTAAGCTCATATATAGATAATTACAACTTATTCTCATGTCATTTTAAAGAACTTGATCACAGTAAATTCTTGCAAGACAACACTCATAATTTCTCATGTAATTGTACGTAGAAAAGTGACGAGGCAGAAGAATGAGGTAAGGTGGTGACAATGAATCCATGAAATTAAAGGAGGTCGTGGATCACGTAGATGTAGTGGGCGAACTAGTAGTATAACAATAACACAAATTAAGTCTGCCTTATATAATGCCTTATCAGGTGGTTCAACTTCCACACCCTATCAGTCTCATACTATTTATTTATTTAGTGCCTCCAATGATTATGTCGCTAAATTATATAGTTACTTTTTGTTTTTACTACGTATTTGATAGAAATAAAAATGACTCATTTTAATTCAATAAAAACACACATTTTTTATTTATTTCATACAGTCATTCCCACCTTACACTTGACAATCCAAATATGATGCAAGTATTTTTTCACATGCCGAAAAGAAGATGATTTAATGCATCAATTGTGTTTCCTCAGTGTCAGGATATAAGCTCAAGTGAAAAGGCCAGATCCATATCGGTTGACCCTAGACCCAAATGTTATTGGGTCAATGTTCAAGATAAGGACACATTTTTGATTGAGAGACTTATACAACCGTCTCTTGAACACACAATCGTCCTTTAAGCAGTGCATTGATCAGTCGATGATATATCTCTTGTCAAACCTTTTAGTCACGTGTTTAACTAGACAAATTGAAGGAATGGAAATACGGATTAAAAAAAGAAGCCTAAAAGAATTAAAAAAAAAAGTGAGATACATTTTTGCACAAAAAACTCATATATTCGTGATAATTTATCTCTTAACCATGTTTTAGTGGAGGTGTCTCACGACGGCATCTGCCGTAAATTAGCAAGGACACTATCGATAAGAGCCTATCTCCAAAAGCTAGGTTATCATCACTTAGGTTCACGAGTCAATGAACAAGATACACCCTCTGATATGTACGAGAAGAAGGCAGGGTATAGTTCCTAATTCCTATGATTTCATGGTGTAGCATTTATCGGACGGACAGCATTATCTAGACTAGACATCATACTAGTGATTAATTTTCCAATTTATTGGAAAATTTAGCAAGAATTGGCTGCAAGTCTTCATTCTTTCCAATGTTTTAAGAAAGGGTTTTGCTATACATAATGATATAGTCAATGACCTTTGTAAATAAATGGTGAGACTCACGTCCCACCATTTATTTACAAAAGTCATTGACAACATCATTATAAAACATCATTGTGTATAGCATTTTTCTTTAAGAAAAAAGACTACTATAAAAGACAACTGGGTGTTGCATACTCTCTATATATTAATCACCCTACATATTAAGGTGTTGCATATTCTCTATATATTTTTAGAAATACGTTTAATTTTTAATAAAAAATAAAAGAACATTTATAGAAAAGCAATAACTAAATGCTACTGCTTTTGCCCCTTTAAGAAATTATGTTATTTTATTTTGAATTTTCTTTGGCACAAAATTAAAGACATACTTGTATATTTTTAGCTCGTATTTTTAGTTTATATGTAAAAATAAAAAATTATATTGAGAACATGAGACTTGAGAGTGATATTCTGCTAGTTTGACAGGAATTGTTTTGGCCAAACTCGACAGTGATCTCAAAAATATATACTACTCCTAATTTATAGAATTAAAATATCAATTTTATATATTTATTTTATTTGTATTGGAATTCATACTTCTTTTTTTAAAGCCAAATTCATACTACTTCTACACTATCAAATTTATAGATAGGGAAAAACAGATTCTTATAAGAACAAGAGAGAGAGAGAGAGAGGGAGAGCATTAAAGGTCTAAAAATGGCCCTGGAATGGCTTTCTTTCATGTTCTCGTGGATTTCGATTGCCTAATGAAGGAATGACTAATGATATCCATCCCAGAAAAAATAGCATAATTTACAAAAAATAAAAAATTATTAAAAAAAAAGAGAATAATTTTTCTTTGTATTAATAATAATATAAAATAACATAATATTTTTAAATTTATTATCATAATTTTATTATTGTACCACATTACTAAATTAACAACGTGTTAAGTGGAACAAAAATATATCTTTCATATGAAGAGAATTGATATTTTCACAAGATCTCACTCATATGAAATGAACCTTATTTATTATTTGTGTAAGAAGAATTTTATAAAAATATTAATTTCTATCTTAAAAATATCAATTTTTATTTTTTTAATGTGAAACATTGAACTCAACTAAAACCTTTCATTTGATCACAACCAGCTAATAACAGTTGAGATGTGAAACATTAAAGTCAGCAATTTTTTTACACTATTTACATTTGCAATGGCCTTGTTGGGCCGCATAGTATAGGCTGTCCTGCGTTTTGCTTTCAGTCAACCCATTTTTTATTAAGCGCTTATGCGGTTACCGTATTTAATATTAGTTTTTGAATGGTACTTAATTTTAACAATAAGATCTCATTATATAATTTTAATTAAAAATTATATTCCTATTAAGATGGTAGAGCTAAATTATAAATATAGATAAATAATAGAGGTATATTTATCTTATTTTATTTTAAATCTATTAAATATTTTTTGTCTTTATTCTTAATCTTTAGTCTGTTCTTACTCTTGTATTAGAGATATTTTTTGCTGGCCCAAGCCGTCAGTACTTTTAATAATTTTCTTTTTATAGACTCATGTTCAAATTGATGATTGAACGTCTAAACAAAAATAAATATTAACACTGATTCACGTATATAGTAAAGATGAAGGGAATTGATATTATAAGTAATAACAATAATTTTACAAAATTATCTTCACATAAATTATAAGGATGTCCTATTCTTATGTAAAAAAAAAACTATAAAATTATTATTTTTATTTATGAAATATACATTTCTTAATAAATAATTTGTTTTTTCAACTAATTCACGGTAATTCCACAGTTTGAGTTGGGTCATGAGTCCAGACCCAAACAGCTTAACTACCTGTCAAACCTCATGACTCCACTCAATAGTAGACTAGGAGTACCCAATTGTCTGTCAATCCCCCTTTTCTACTCCCCTCATAAAGAAGATAAATAAATTATGACAGTACCACCAAAAACCAAAATACTACTGTAATTAATTAATTATTAATTACAAAAATAATCGAATAAAATAAACAAAAACAGCTGGACCAACTATAAGAGCATCCTACTCCCACCCATATCATCCCCCTTTTCTCTCTCCTCCCAAATACTACCTCTCTATGATGGAGCCCCCACCTGCTCCGCCCCTCACCACCACCGCAGCTGCGGCCGATTCAGTGAACTCATCCCCACGCTCCCGAAATACGGATTCCTTTGACGACTCGTACCAAGTTGCCCCAGGAACCGCCGTTCCCAAGCTACGACTCATGTGTAGCTTCGGCGGCCACATAGTGCCACGCCCCCACGACAAATCCTTGTGTTACGTCGGCGGCGACACCCGCATAATCGTCGTTGATCGTCACTGTTCTCTCTCTGACCTCAATGAACGCCTCTCCAAATCCCTCTTGAATAGCAAACCCAGCTTCACTCTCAAATACCAGCTCCCCAACGAAGACCTTGACTCCTTAATCTCCGTCACCACCGATGAAGACCTTGATAACATGATCGACGAATATGACCGGCTCAACAACAATTCCTCAGCTAAATCATCCCGCCTCCGCCTTTTTCTCTTCCCGTCAAAGCCCGAATCAGTTTCCTCTATTGGGTCCCTGTTAGAAAATTCAGCCAAGTCTGAGGACTGGTTTTTGAATGCTCTGAATGGCACGAATAGTGGTGGGCTTTCGGATTCCAATTCGGTAAATTGCTTACTGGGTCTTGATGATGATGTTATAATTGGCAATAATCCGAATAATCTCAAAGGGGTGGGTGGTAGTATTAGTAAGAATCAGGATGTTCATTCGGTGCCTGATTCGCCGATGCTGGAGACGACATCATCCTTTGGGTCTGCCTCTTCTTCGCCGTCTTTAGGGAATTTGCCGCCGATTAGAGTTCATGCGGTGGAGGATCAGCAGCAGAAGGTGGGGATTGAGGAGCAATTTGCTCAAATGGGTGTTGGTGGAAATGTGAATCAGAAGTCGGACGATGGGGCTTTTGTGGTTTTGTCTTCAGCACCGCCGCCTACTGTTTTGGCAGCGGCATCAGGTGTCCCGCTGAGTTCTGCAGCGGTAATTGGGGAGTATTCGAATCGGATTTTCTCAGATGATGAGAGATCAGAGCAGGGAGGGGTGTCAATGGGATACAGGAAACAATTACAGCAACAGACGCAATCAGTGCCTTCGCAATTGCATCAGAAACCAACTGGTGGTGGTCTTGATTTGGCTTCCCCTGATTCAGTTTCAAGGTATCCAAATTCATTTGATCACTTTCCACTTTCCACTTTCCGCTATATGAATCCATATAGATGTATTATATGAACCCATGTAGATGTATTTATGTGCTTATGTTCATATAAATCTGTTGACTTGCCTTCCTTAGATTCAGTTTTAAGTTGGTCTAGTTTTCTGACTTTGTGTTTGGTTACTTGGGGCATATACAAGATGGCATTTAGAGCTGAGATATCTCAATAGTTCTGAGTAGTTTAATCATAACACAGCTTAATCACTTTACATTATGTGAACACGTGTATGTATGCATGTCTTGAGATTGCTCTGAATTGGGTTCTGGTTGTTTAATTTGTACAGCGATGGTAGTATAACAAACCCATTGTCTCGCCAAAAAGCTATGATCTATCAAGACTCAAATTTCCAAATTCCATCTGGGCATAGTAGGGTTTCTGCTAATCCTGTTGAACCAAAGATCACAGATCTAAACTCACAAATACAGATGCAACAACAATTTCAAGATTCTGGGTATATGTTGCCCACCCAGTATGATCCTCAACATCAGCCACAATTGCACCAACAACAACAGCAATTCATTCATGCCGGTGCACAGTATATCCAACATCATCCCACCGGGGCAGTGCCAGTGGCGTCGTACTACCCCATATATCCTTCCCAGCAGTCGCACCATCCTCACCACCCTGCGCTTGATCAACAATACCCAGTGTACTATGTGCCTGCTAGACAGCCCCAAGCATATAACATGGCTGTGCAACAACCGGGCTATAGCGAAGGTGCTGTTACCGCACCATCTAGCCGGCCCCAAACACCTCCACCTGCTATGGCCCCCCCTCCTGCTGCAGCATACAACACTGCTCGGAATGCACCTGCCCCTAAATCTGAAATGGCTGCTGGTGTGTACAGAACAGCAACTACTGCAGCTCCATCAATGGTTCAGGTTCCTTCCAGTCAACATCAGCCACAATATGTTGGTTTCTCGCAGATGCACCATCCTTCTCAGTCAGTTGCTCCTGCTAATTATGCATATGAATTTACTGATCCTACACAAGCACACATGTACTATAATCAGCCCCTCACACCCCAAATGGCTGCTCAATACCAAACCATGTCGACAGCTTTACCTGAAGCTGCTGCTCATCTTCCCGCAGACAGCATCAAGCAGCAAGTTAGAACTGCACAGTCCTGACAGGTGAGTTGGACTTGAAGAACAATTTTTGCAGCATTTGGTTGGGTTATCTTAAAATCTGTCTGTTATACCCGCTATCTCTATCTATTGGTATTGGTTCGTGGTATGTATCTGTGATAGGTAATAAGAACTGGGATCTTTTTTTATTTTTTATTTTTAATTGTATGTTATATCTTGTGTTGTTGTCCATGGAATTACAAGTGTTCTGAGATCATACTGATAAAGCTCAAACTCATATATCGTAAGTTCAGTCTATATGTCAGTTATTGAATAAATACAATATTATGTAACAAGAGCTTTGAGTTTCATTGTGCTTGGTTGTTAGTAGTAGTTCATGGTTCTTGAAGCGCTGGGTGTGTATAGCCTATGAACTGTGCGGAAGATCCTGCAGATTGTATGTGTAAGGGTTTCAGTTTAATTGATCAGATACCTTAAACCTTTATCAGCCTAAAACATTCCAACAAATCCTTTTTTGTACTGAATTTTCTTTCACGGTTCTTTCCTTTTGGAGGACTAAAACTCAAATGCAACTACTTGAAAATTTTTGAAATGATGGAAGACTTGATATAGAAACAGAGACAACATGTACTTTGTCAGATATCACATTTATTGTTTACTAATATCATCATCTGCTGCAAAATCTTTCCCTCAAAGCATTCAATTTGATAATCTGTCATCAACCCAAAATCGCGCATATGGCCTAGTTACTATAAAGCATTATCTATTTTGCGTGTTATTGGAAATATCTCAACTTTCAAAATGCATGTTTATCTTATTTTTCCATATAGGATATCAAACATTGATCTTGATGTCGTACCATTTTGCTTGTGCCATAAAAGACATCATTTTTAAAGTTTGGGTAAACAATTTTTTTTTCTCTAAATTTGGTAGGTATGTACCCAACATAAATGATGGTTTTAGCATTTGCTCTTAATACATTATGCTCCTAGTTTACTGAAACTGTTTTGGTTGGAGTCCTTCTAATCCTCATTATTTGCCCCAATAGGTTCAAGATCCAAAAATTAACATTCAATAATTGTTATTAATGGTTTTAGCACTTGCTCCTAATACATTATGCCCCTAGTTTACTGAAACTGTTTTGGTTGGAGTCCTTCTAATCCTCATTATTTGCCCCAATAGGTTCAAGATCCAAAAATTAACATTCAACAATTGTTGTTTTTCCTATATCATAATCCACCATTAGTCATCCTAGATTTACTAGGCAACTTGCGGCCTTACTCCCACTCGATATCCCACCCCCTCCTTTTCTGAGATGTGTTTGTGTGTGTTTATATATATATGTATATATATTATATATACATATATATATATATATATATATATTTACATATATATATAGATGGATAGATGGATGGATGGAATTGTGAGGGGTTTGGAAGACCATCCTCAAAGTTCTTACATTTAGGAGTTGGCTATTAACTCCTGGTGGGCAAACTTGGAAGGCCTATTCATGAGTTTGCTGAATCAATCCCCTCTTTGAAATACAAAGGGTAATTATCCATCTAATCCTGTTGAGTTCTGGAATATTTATTTCGGCATCCCACAACATACTTTATGGATTCTATTCTCTATTCTCTTTGTATTTTCATTTTTATTTTTTGTTTTCCCACTTCTGGATAACTACCTTTCTTGGGTCATTAAAGTGGGCAATTACCAATTCCATTTGTTAATTAAATGTATAATGGGTGACAGATCCTAGCTTTCTTTCCTGATTTTTAATCCATTATTTTGCTTGTTATCAATTCCAATTTGTCGACTGTTCCTTATCTACGGTGGGACATAACTTCTGCAATTGATCTCCTAGCATTTTTTGGTGTCAATTTTTAAAATTATTTGTTGTTTGTGTCCATAGAAGTTTGTATGATGTGATTTCTTTCTTTAATTTCATCTTTACTTGGATTTTAATCTAAGCTATGCTTTCAAAAATTGGTTCTTTAATAATACTTTATTTAGAGTTATGTGCCTTTATTCGAGACCTTTAGTCAAATTTTGGAATCAAGTGTAGGGGTACTTGATGGATGGATGAGGATGAACGGGAAGATCCCAGTGTGAACTCGAGTTTAGTAAGGAGCAAATTTCTGTGTTCCCTTCATTCCGGTGGTATTAAAATGAAAAGCTTTATAATTTAGAGAGCAAACGTAACCCCTGGTGCATCAATCAGCATGCCCTTTGGCTGCATTATTCGGATTGTTGCCTTCCTGTCAGCTGATGCCATCAAATTTGGAACTATATAGATCATGCATCATGTTATAAATATAATATATAAGTCTGTGTTTGTTCACGGATATTCTGATCATGTGCTCGATGGTTGCAGTGGTTTGTTATTCTGTATCTAATTAAGTATTTGATGAGTAAGTTGATGGGTACGCACCATGTTATAAATATAATATATAAGTGTGTTTGTTCACTGATATTCTGATCATGTGCTCGATGGCTGCAGTGGTTTGTTATTCTGTATCTAATTTAGTATTTGATGAGTAAGTTAATGGGTACGAGGTTTATGTGGAGATGAGGGAGATTTGTCTATGTTTATTGGATTCGGATAATTAAATGTTAAAACTCCAGAATGAAATCATCCACGTCTGGATTATGAGGAAGTGCTGACTCGACTCCACCACGCCTCTGGAACTTGGATTCTACAACACCATCAATCATACTTCAAGAACTTGCTTAAAGATTTCTAACCTTTTTATCCTTTAGTACTCTTTTTGTCGATCAATCACACCACAAGTTATTTTTGCGTCAAGTACTTTACATAGCTGAGCGTTTTGAGTAGAATATATATATTTACTAGATTAGGACCCCACTCCACTTGTTTGATGTGCTATTTGGGGCTTCGATCGAGCCTATTACTTCCACATGATATGCTCACTTGACAGAGTAAGATGAAGATTCCTTAGCGGGAAAAAGGGGAGGATGGGGGAAAGCAAGTAGTAAACAAACAATAGTTGCATTAATTTACGGTTCACGTATCAGCATAGACTGGTGTATAATGTATGTGTTCATTTTCATTAGGCTTTACTTCTACAATTTGCTTATCTTTTAAGCCCCGATTTGAAATCAATACAAGTATAATAAATGGACAAGTTTACATACATAACATTTAAATACAAAATTAAACATTATATTTATCTTAAATATTATAAAGTGGGATATGATACGGATTTCAATGTCATGCTTTACTTTTTAATGGTCAAAATAGATATAATGTTTAAATGTTGTGTACTTATACGTATTCATAATAAATTATCAAAATTAAGTACATGATAACAATTATAATAATCTCACTAATAAATTAAACCTTGCAAATGAATATAGTAGTAGTCAATATATACGAGCTTCACATTCGTGTTTCTACGTAGCCAACCACTTTATTCTCTTTCTTTCATCATAATATATCATAAATTATCTCAACCGTTGAAAGAGAAGATGCAAAATTGGTGGCTTCAACATTTATCAGGCCCCACCAAAGTTGGAAGAAAAACAAAAATAGAACCATGAAGTAGCAAGGTCAAAGATAAACTAGTTGACCCTCAATTAGGCCCGTCACACAAAATCCTGCATGAGAGAGGACATAACAAAATTCGTTCACAAGCATAAGTTAGATTTAGTATTATATATTTAGAATCATTCATTTCATTGTGCAGTAGTAGAAGAAGCAGCACCATTCATTAATATTTCATAAAGCAAACCACCAATAATTCTATGAGCCCTTCTCTGGTCTCACTTCTTAAAAATAGTTTCCACAAAAGAATGATTAACAGTCACATGATTCACCTAGCGACCCGCTAATTTTGGCATATATTTAATATTTAAGCCTTATTGAAATGTAATTAACTACAGCACCTATAATCATGATGGCAGCTGAATATACTAATCACACCTCCAGTGTTTCAACTTTTATGCAGCATGGTTAAGGTCCCCCATTTCACACCAATTCACAACTTAGTACAAGGCAAAAAACGATGAACTACAAAGTTTGATATCTATCCAAACTTACCTTACAGATGTTAAATAACATAAATATTTTGCGGTCTCTTGGTTCATTTTTATAATAAGAAAATAAGTCACATACCCTATAAGTAAAACTCTGTTTCCTAAGCTAGCTAAAAAAACAATGATCAGGCTATAACTTTTAAACTACATTTATGTTAAAAACTCTCACACAATGATCAGCTCCACAAGAAGCAAGCTCCAAGGTCGTAGAATCTTCCTTCTTCTCCGCGTTTCTCCATGCCAAGCGGTTCACAGCAGAAACATGGCATATGAATGGATCAAACCTCATGACGAGAGTAGTTGTTGGCACTAAAGCAATACCATCTTCATTTCTTTTAATAGAAATGCTCCAAAGTTCAATGAGTCCATTTTCCATTCCTACAGCAAGAAGTCCATAATTGCTTTGCCGATCAAGGCCAACCCAAGATAGGGCTGTTACACTACTCTTAAACTGTGGTAGAGTCACAAGCAGTTTTACTGAAGAACCTTTCTCTACGGCCCAGATCTTCACAGTCTTGTCCCTCGATGCCGTGGAAAATTCATGACCAAATGGGTTCCAAGAACATGCCCATACTATTCTCTTGTGTGCCTCCTGCCTGACTAGAAGCTGGTGACTAATTTCATCCGTGCCTAGAAAACAAAATACTTGTCAAGGGAGTTTTACTTAATTAGCGAAAAGTTATTTCCATCGGGTCTTTCTCACATGACTAGTAAATGAGTCCCACACATGTGAGAGGAAACCTTGTGGAACTAGCAAAACAATTTGTTGAAATAGCCATACCCTATAATATTAGTATTTCAACTTTGTAAGGAAAAAATAGAAGTGCAGTGCTTACCCATGAAGTTGTTAAAAGAAAAAGGTTAATCCAATTGAATGTGGAAGATATAAACAGGCAAAGGATGTTTAAACATGGGTAATAGTAAAGGCAAGTTCAGAAGAGTTGATAGTTACATGGGTATAGTCGTGGGACTTCTGGTGGTTCAACTTCCTTCACCTTTACATATTTCTTATGTAAGAAGGACCAGGAACTGAAGTTTGTTTTTTTGCAACTTACATGTTTTTTATGGTTAAACAAGAAACAATGAGCTGTTTGTGTTAGTTAAAAAGGAGATAATGAGCTGTTTGTCCTCCCTTCATTGTAGGCAATCCAATACTGCAAGGAATGTTTGCAGCTGCCCAATTCACTACGAGGTTGTTAATTGGTAGGATAAAAGCAATGAGTAAGATACCTGTTCGTTTAATGGAGAAAATGGAGAACTGACGATCCCTTGAGACAGCCAAAAGAAAATTATCATCATGAGAGAATTCCATCTGTGTTACTGTTAAGCTGTGAGACTGCAAACGACCGACTGGTTTCCAAGAACCCACTTGCCATACCCATATTTCTGCTACTGATGCCGATTGGGCCTGCAAGATCAAATAATCTATAAGCAGTAATCAATAGGCCAAGCTAATGTCCAAATAGAAGACACTATCACTATCACAGTGGGAAAAGAACTATGCCAGAAGTCATGCAAATTAAACAAAACTTGTTGATGGTACGAGTATTCAAGAAAAAAGGTCCCAACTTGATCCTTGTCGATCAAGAGTGGTAAAGAGGTGAAAAAGAAACAGAGTTAATCTTTGGCTTATCTACACATAGTGGATGGCCTCATATTATACGTAGCATATAGCGCAACCAATTGTTCAAGTTTTTGAATAGCGTAGACTGCTTTCAATTTTCCTACCTAGTGCTGAGGTTCTATTTTCTAATCTAGTCCACTATAGATAAACAAACTTTGCCCCCTCCCCCCCAAATGGGGTGGGGTGGGGTGGGGTTGGGGGGGATAAAATAAAGACAAGAACAATGTATTCTAAGCGAGATTGTACACTGAATAACAACTGCTGTGAAATATATTTCCTTAGCTTTCTTATGAGTAGTCATCTTTGAATACTGTCGTTTCAAGTGCTTATGCATTTAAGTATCATAATTGCAATAGTAATGTCGAATCATTTATGAACTCAAAAATTGGGACAAAAAAAGGTGAAAGGCACCATATACCTTACATGACGAAGCAACAAGTTTGCCTTCATGGTCGCAACATAAAGAAAACAGTTCATTTCCATGACCATAAAGTTTGTGGGACTCGGGCCATAGTGTATGCCATGCCAGTTGTTCTTCAATGGGTGGTTCAGTCAACACAACTGGCACTGCATCTGGAATAGTTTCAAGAGTGTCGAGACCTTCACTACCATTTCTGTCTGGAGTCTCGTGTGAAGCTGCAGAAGAAAATAACTTGTTACGTTATCCATTAATGACCCCCCAATTAACATGTTCAAAGGAATGAAAGAGGGGGGAAGGGGAGGTCCTTCTTCAGTTTCCCTAATCTCTTACCAATAGCCATACCCATCATCTGCCTATTTTTTCACCTAGCGATCTAATTCTTACACTTCACGCCATATCATAACTAGTTATATTATTTAAACAATGAAAAAATTGATAGATAACTCAGACAATGAATTTAAGCAAGCATACAATGTCAACTGCGCCAGAGATGCTTTTAAGCTTACTCTGAATATAAATAGGTTTCTGAGATAGCCCAAGAGCAGACATATTTGCACCCAAAATCTGCATATCTTCAGGGACACCAGATTTCTCTGATGTAGCATGATTTAATGTCTTCAAGAATGACAAAGGAGCTTCAAAAACTCTGGCAACTTTCTCCTCAGCTCCACTCACAAACCTATGGTTCCCCTTCCCTCGTATAATTGTTACACAATTGATATCATGACCATGAACTTGAGGGCGAGCAATTTCGTGCCAAGCATCCCCATTTTCCGAATTCGGATCATTTCGCCATGGAGCAAATATTCTAGTTGTCTGCAAATTTTGAAAAGCAAAATCAAATTAATACATACTAAATCTATTTATCTTCACTTTGAGTATTTGAAACATGAAGGTGAGGGGTTCAGTGATTAGGATAATCATTTTGTTCAAAATACATGCATCCACAATATTTCAGGTATAAAGACTTTTTCATTAGAATTGTTCAGCAGATTAGGCAACAAATCACCTGATCATGACTGACAGACATCATGTAGTCACCAGACCTAGCCCATGAAATATCAGTCACTGCCGCAAAGTGCCCAGAGGGAACTTTTTGAGGTTGCCAATTATCAAAGTCAACACCAACATTCCTCCACAAATGGAAAGATCCACCATACCCATGTGCAAAAATCGAATCTCCATTTGGGCTCCAATGCCCACCATAAAAACCTAAAGCACAATGACTCAACTCTCCGACGGTAACCACATTCATCCAGATACCTGTAGTCCTCTCAGGCTTCCAGATCATCATTGTCTTGTCCATAGATGCAGATAAAATGCTTTCAGATTGATAACATGCATTGCCCTCAACAGATGAAGGGGGTTGCCACTCCACCGAATACACCCAATCCTCATGTCCAATGAGTAGAGATTCCAATGATATCTGGTAAGAGAAAGAGCCAGCTACAAGAATAGGACCTTTTATGTAAGAAGCCAAGCTTATATCTTCTTGCTTGCCTAGAGAATCATTTAAGGCCACCTTCCATATGCGTATGCCTTTATCTTGAGAAGAACTAACTAGTAGAAGAGTATTAGCTTCACCCTTTGTGCATATAGGTAAAGAGAAGTCCAAACTTCGGATCCAATCAGTATGCCCTTTCAACTCACAAGCACAAATAAACTGAATGCATGAACAAACAAGAAAACAAAAAATATTTTAACCAAAAAAAGTGAAAATGTAAATGCGACCAAATATATTTTTTTATGTCACATACTTTTCCCGTCCTCTCACCACAGTACAGATGAATCTTGTTATCTAATCCCCCCATTGCCAAAACTAAGTGCCCTGTATTTCCTGGCAACTCTGCTAGAGAAAGTGCAACCATAGATTTGGGACCAACATGGAGGGATTCCAAACATGAAAACTTACAGTCACCTAAAATAATTATGGAAACTAGTTAATAAATGAAGCAAATACTGTTTGCAATTTTAAATCAAGATCATAATAACAAACCAAGGGAAAAACATAGATTTAGACCACTACTATACAAAATACAGATTGGTAAAAGCATCCTTGATGGCAAAGCTAAACATTAAAATTCATATCAATAGAAGAATGACGTTCCAAGTCTAGAAAGACGAGAAATATAAACCAAATTGACTTACACCTTAGATCTGTGTTAAAACACATCACTCACCTCCAACTACGGATGGAAAGACCACCTCCCACACATTAACTGTGCCATCAGAAGAAGTGGAAGCAAATATGGCATCAGTTTCCGAAATCATAATTGCAGTAATACACGTGACTCCTTTCTTGTGTGGTTGAGGTACTAGTGATACATACCTCCACTGCAAACAAGAAAATGGAATCGCTAATGACATATTTGTAAAGAGAACATTCATCATTTGAACATATTGCAAAATTCCAGCAAATATATACAAGGAGAATTTTACTAGAAATGTCTTGTAGAATTTTTTTGATAACATTGGAATTTGAAAGTGATACTGTTTGCTAGCTAGCTAGAGTCTCACCCTGATCGTCAACACCTAAAGATAAATGAACAAAAAATATTCTCGGGATATTTGTATTAAATGGGTTTTCAAGAAAATATTCATTGAAGTTCCACGTCATACTAATCACACTGAAGACTCCACAGATTTTAAAGTAATCTGCCTTTCATCTTACTACATTCAAAGCTTCCTTGATGTTCCACATCATAAAAAAATTAAATAAAAACAACTCGATGGCTCTACTTTCAAGTCCTCCAAGTAGAAACCTACGGGCTCCTACCAGTATGCGGTCCATAAGATTAGCCATGCAGTAAACTACTGAGGGATCCTTAACACCACCAATCCTAATCAATTTGGATATTCATCCTCCCACTTCATTCCTCCATAATGTGATCCTGCCATTGCCATTTTCCACTTGACAGTCTATATGTTTTAGCAACCCATTTTGTCCCTTCAAGACAATGTTTAAAAACCGGACTGGACTGGCGGTTCAACCGGAAAAAACTAGAACTGGTCAGTGCTCCGATCCGGTTTGGACCATCAACCCAATTTCAACAAAAAACCGGTGAACCGGTCGAGTCAGTGAACCAGTCACGGTTCAAAGTTAATTATAAAAATAAAAAATTACATAAGATGTTTATGTTCATTTGTGTTTGATTTTATCACTTTTGAGTTATGAGCATGATTTAACATCTTTCTTTTCATATAAATTTAGTATTTATTTGAATTGTATAAAGTAAACATTGTACAAATAGGTTTAGTTTTTTTTTTTTATAGATAAATTGATTAATTTTACATATTTGATAGATATTATATATAATATATATTTATATAATAATAATTAATATATTTATTATTTATTACATATTAATGACGTTACTGGGTCAATAACGGTTCGACCACTGGTTGAACCAGTGATCCATCCAACCCGGTAACTTTTTCAGTTCGATGACCGATCCAGTTTTTAAAACATGCTTCAAGACACCTCTCACAACCTAATACCATGCTGTATGAAAAATCTTTTTGCTTTTAAACCTCTTTAAACAATCCCAGCAACAGAACCTCCAAACCACAGCCAAACCAAAAATCTCAAAATCTATTGTCCCTTATTGAAGGTTGTGCCATCTGAGATAATAACACCATTTTAATGCAATTCTTGAGATTGAAAGCTATATCTTCTTTCCTCCAGTTGTTATTATATCAGGTCACTGACAAGCCTATATCATAGGCCCGTAGCCCAGTAACAGAACCTCCAAATAGAAAAATCATACACACACCAGCAAGACCATATGCAAGTCTTGTGATGGAAGCCAGACCATATGCAAGTCTTATGACAGAACCCAGACCATATGCAAGTCTTGTGAAGGAAAAACTCATTTTTCTTTACTCAGTTGCTATAGATGTACATATGTCATTTTATATCAGGTCAATATGACTCTACATCCATTTCAATGATCTCTCTCTAAGTACTAACATATGCACCTTGCTCCTGTTCCCAGTCCTTTTCACTAACTACGTACAGAAGGTAAGGTTTTTGGGAGTGTGAGTGTGTGTGTGTGTGTGTGGGGGGGGGGGGGGGGGGGGGAGGCTAAAGACATAACTAGCTCCCATTCTAAATCTAACATCTTTAGAAGGTTTTCTATAGCCCTTTATCCATGCTTAAAACTTCAATTGATAACATAATTCACAAACTCTCAAGATTGAACAACAATCATAAATTGTTTAACATGAAGATGTTGCTTGTAAGTTGAAATCATTACAATATGAATAAAAATTGAAACATGAGCAAGTAATAAATAAGATTTAAATGAAAAGTAAATGTTCTAAAATAAAGACTCTTTCTACTAATCCATTATCTTAATTTTGTCTTATGTTAATAGCATAACTGATGCTATCCATGAAAATGCTACATCATCCCACTTAAAAAAAATCCAAAACTAACTGGGATGTAAGTTTCAAGTATTGAATCATCAAAAGTAAATACCTTTCTGTCCGCAAGAGATAATTCCCAAAGTATAATGGCACCGTCAGCATCTCCAGACAACAGAAAATGATGCTGCAACTGTTTTGCTGCTAACACAAAACCCAATTCGTTACTGATTTTTTTTATCCCAAAAGGTTAAATCATATTAATCCCCTAATAATCCTTTAAGAAAAAGGTTACAAATTTACATTAGGATTCAATATGCATTACCAGTTAGTCCTAATTCTTCAAGTAATAAACTACTTTTTGGTAACTTTATTATATACTCCTACTATGTTATCAACTAAGAAATTGAAGTTCAGTTGTTACACAACAAAAAAGTGTACCTTTAAATGCAAATTTGCTGCTGGGAAGCCAATGGGTGCAGTTAACTGAAGCCTTGTGACCCGGGAGTGTAGTCAATATCTGCGCAGACTGTATATAAAAATACAAGAAATTAAGCAAACATATAAGAGTACGTTTGGATATAACTTAGAGGGAGATTAGGAAAACAATTGGGAGAAATAAGAATAAAGACAGTACCTCGGGGCAGAAAATAGCTACGGCATTTTGGGCACCAAAGGAGACCAAATTCGAGGCGCCCCATGAGACGTTGTTGACGATTCTATTGCACCCAGCTCCTATGAACAGTCTTTCCACTTCCGCCCCATTATTAGACATCTCTTCCCTACAAACTTTATATATGTATGTACGTATATATAGAGAGAGAGAAAGAGAGAAATATATATTAGAGAGAGAGAATTAATTTGGTAAAGTGTAACGGCGCAAAGAACTGGTAGAAGTGTGCGGGACTGGGTTTCAGCCTTTCAGGCGACAGGGAAGACGATGGTTAGGGAAAACCCGGAAAGAGAGAGTAAGAGACCAGTAGAGGAAATTAGGTGGACCAGTCAGCCCACATCCTGCATTATGAATAATACCTAATAAAGCCCATTAAAAAATAAACCAGCCCAACCCAAATACAACTGTATTAAATGATGGGAGCCAGGTCCAATTACAATACCCAAAAAAAATAAAAAATCAAGTGACAAAGGATAAGTTGCTCAGATTCTTTTCTTTCTTTCTTTTTTATTTCCCTCCTCCCCTCCCCTTTTTTTATACCTTTATTCCAATTTCCAAAGTTGTTGGGAGGCATTTAGTGTTGTGTACATGAATTATTTTCAATAAACTAATTTAATATTTTTATAAAATAAAATAAAATCTACTTATAAAAATATCAAATTAATTCGTGAAAATATTAACTCCTCGCGAAACCGTCAATTGTATTCCTCCATTCAGAAAAATGAGTTTTACTTCCTTTGAATTTTTTGTTTTTCTCTACAGATTTGTGAGGGTATAAAAGGATGGTACTCGCTCAAAGAGGAGAGGACAGATGAAAAGTAATGAGTCGATATTTTGGCATCAAGCGTGAAACTGTTGGTAAATTCTTCACCCGTTTAAAAAAATAATATAAAAAAAATATTAAAAAAACTCTACTCTTAACGAGAGATTAAGAAAAATGTACAACTTGAGTTGACAAGGGACGCACATTGTCAAATTATAGAAATTTAAACTCTCTCGTCTTATGCTTCTGCATGGACTCTTTACTTTACTCCGACGTTTGTTTAGCCATGATTGACGGTTCAACGACCCGGGTAGACATTAAAGGCCTAACTGCATTGCAAATTGAATTGACAAAAGAAGAAAGACAAATATGTAGGCACTTCAAAAACTACTACTCCTCTCTAGAAACGACAGCAACACCATCATCCCGTCAACCACCACCTCCTCATCCTCTTTCATCATCGGAGTCCCCACTTGCAAGTTGCTTTACTAAAGTTTTTTTTTTTTTTTTTCTCTCTTTAGATTTCAAATAGACCAATAAATTAACCATTATTTTGTACTTTTCAAATCTACATTCATGAACCAACCCATTTCTTTCCAAATCATACCCATCTCACCTATCTCACACATCTAAGGTTTACAAAATTTATCACTCCTTTCCATATTTATAAGAAAAATAGATAGATACAAGTTCTTATTGGGTGTAAAATCCAATTGCTATTGCTGCGACAAGAAATAAAATTAAAAAATTTGGGTAATAAATAACCCAAATGGGTATGTATCTCTATTTTGATAGGATGTTTACCTTTAAATTTTTATTTTTTATGACAGGAAGAATCAATGAAAAAGATATGTCAAATGCTAATTGAAGGCTTATTTTATTTTATTTTACTGATTTTGCTTCTGAGGTGACGTTGGTGGTGAAAGATAAGGAAGAGAAGATAGCGGTGGCGTTAATGGAGAAAAGCAACCTTTGACCACCGCATATCAATTCTACTCATATTCCAGTGTTTTAAGTGTTGGTGCGTGAAGAGAGAGAGAGAGAGAGAGAGAGAGAGAGAGGGGAGGAAGTTAACGTCATGGGGAAGGAGGGAGGATCATTTAAGGGAGCCTAATATTTGATTAAATAACACATATAAGATTGTAGCTTTGCACCAAGTCAAATAACAGACATAGAGATTGCCAATCAATACTTGGAAGAGGTCAGATTCTTGTCATATATAGGGGCCCCATCCATTTATGGCAGCCTGCTTTCAAGCCCCAGCATATTAATTGGCCAACTCTAAGAGTTCATTATGCCCTGCATTACATACATGGTCCCGTACAAATTACATAATTATTTAATTGCTTTTACCCTAGTGCTACCGTTTTCAACGACGGAGTACAAGTCTACAACAGCTATTCCACATTACTATTATGATTTCTCAGTGTGGGGTTGTCCATGCTTTATGGGTCTTTTCTTGCTTTAGCCCTAACAATAAGTTTGGCATGTGAACCATTGGAAATATTTACAGTGATATACACACACTGACGCACATAAAAAGCAAAATACAACATGAAGGAAAAGGTTTTATGTGAAAGTCTTTTTAATCAAAGTATGGGCATCATATTTAGTAGTTATAAATGACCAAAGATTATGATGATGTCTTCAAATTATTATGCCAACTTATTACTCAACATGTCCTGTTTACAGGTCAACAAACATCTTATGTATGTACTTTTGAAAGCTCTGATGTAGCCCAATCACATGTACTTCTCCGTAAAAACATACCAAAATGAATATTAATAGATCTAGAATAGTAATAATAATATAAGATGTAGAATAAACTTCCAAAAGAAAGAAAAAAGTGAATGAACGTTACAGAAACCTGAGGTTTCATGTATGATCACACCCCATAAAGGTCAAGAATCCAGTTCAGATATGCATGATAGGGAGAATAATACGAATTTAAAAGGTTAAGAGTGACCCCAGCATTGTCTAAATTTGGTGACCGCAATTATTCTCTCACGTCGCAATCAATTACTACTAAACTAAAAGCAACTAACCTTATTGCAAAAGCAAATCCATACCACTCCTTAGAATTATTTAGGATGTTGCTTTTACATGATTCTGTCCCACTTATATGCACATTTTTACCACTTAATAGTTATGGACAGGTACACCTTTGATTAATAATATGTTTCATCAAAGTTCTTCATTGTAAAAATTGTAATAATGCACTAGAAGACTAGTACGGTACAACAGAGGACACAAAACAAGAAGCAAAAAGAATTGATACATAAAACCAGACAAACAACAAACAGACAATACGCAAGCAATAAGATCAAGATGAAAGATAACATCTTTTTCACATATACAGTAAAAACCAACTCGTGAAAAAATAGTAACAAGACTCAGCAATCTCTTCCGACAAGCTCTTACACCATACCTGAGACCTGCCTTAATTCCCTAGGCTCTATTCTACAGTCATTTGGTCTTTTCACTACAGATGTCCATTATTTACTCTTCCATGGCTCCAATTATGTGATCAATTGACCCCAATGCCAAATAATAACTCTTGCCGAGACATCTGATTATATCAAATACAAATTCAAGCTTAACTGAGAACCTGATGTCATTATCATGGTTTGGTGTAATAGTTCAGTCGGAAGAAACGGCCAGTCTTTCCAAAGTATCAGAGACATGCCTCATTGCTGGTCTCCTCTCGGGGCTGCTTTGAATGCATGCCATTGCAATTTTCAGGACTGCAATCATCTCCTCTTCTCTATCAGCATCTTGAGCTAAATATGGGTCTAAAACTTCTGAAAATGGCGTCTTCTCTTCGATGCATAGTTGAATCCAATGAACAAGATCCATTTCTGAGGTGCCCACTTGGACAATCGGCGGTCTTCCACTAATCATTTCCAGTAGGATGACCCCATACGAGTAAACATCCCACTTTTGTGATGGCTTGACCACTTTCAAGGCCTCTGGAGCTTGATAAGGAGATCCCAAATTTGCAGGCGAATTTATTATTGCAGCTTCTGAAAGTGTATTGTCTTGTTGCCTTTTCTGAAGTTTCTCGGAGGGCATTCGGCTGGATTCCAGGGTTGGGGTTCCACCAGCTATATTAGCAAGGCGTCCAAGCCCAAAATCGGAGATGAGGGCTTCTAGGTTCTGTCCAAGCAATATATTAGACGGCTTCAGGTCTCCATGTACATATTTTTTGGGGCTGTATTCATGTAGATAAACCAAGCCTTTCGCAACTCCTTTCATGATTTTCAGCCTAACAGACCATGAGAGAGGTGTAAAAGATACCATTCCTGGCTTACCTGAGAGGACATCCAAAGACCAAAATAATCAATTTAACATAATCATCACTCATAAATAGAAACCAAAAGGTAAAAAATAAAATAAAATTTAATACATAATTTATCATTTGGGAAAGAAGGAACAACAACTCACCATGAATTGCAGTGGCAAGGTTACCATTTTGTATGTAGTCATATATGAGCAGCTTCTCGTCCACAGACCAATAATAGGCTCTAAGAGTTACGATGTTAGGGTGCCTAAGCTTCCCAATTGCTTCTACTTCTGTCTGAAATTCCTTAAACCTTTGTGAACCTCCTTCGCCCAACCTTCTTACAGCCAAGATATGCCCATCTTCAAGCACAACTTTGTAAACAATCCCAATCCCACTCTTCCCTAGCACAAACGCCGAAGCCTTTAAAAGCTCATCTAGGTCAAATCCCACCTGCGTATCCAATGGAACAAGATCATATTGCTCCACATTTTCCGATAAGGTCTCCGACTCATCCTTCCAGAAGCACAAGCATACCTTCCTTCCCTTCCCTCCTTTCTCAAAACCATAGCCATTCTCATCTTTTGTCATAACACAACCACAAACCCTTGAATAACAATATGAGAACAGCAAACCAATAAGGCAAATTCCAATAACATCACTCACAACAATGGCAATTATAACGCTTTTACTTAGACCTCTTCCTTTTGCCTTTCCAGCAGTTTCACCAGTATTTGGTGGGAAGTTACCTGGTAAGTATGGAAAAGAAGAAGGTGAACTTGCATCCGCAGAACACTGATTTTTTAATGGAGGTCCACAAAGGCCAGGATTTCCGATAAAAGCTGTTGGCCCTCTGTTCATTAGAGCACCAGTTTGTGGAATTGGCCCACTAAGATTGTTATAAGTAAGATCAATGTAAACCTTCTCAGGAAGGTTACCAAGGCTAGCAGGGATTGAGCCATTAAACAAATTATGAGACAAATCAGCAGTTCCTTGCAAATTAGACAGATTTCCCAAGTCAATGGGAATGCAACCGCCGAATTTATTGAAGGAAAGATCGAGTTTTTCCAGAGAAACCAAATTAGCCCCAAACCCACGAGGCAGAGGGCCAGTAAAATTGTTTTGACTGAGATCGAGGGTTCTCAATCTTTTGCACTGAATTAATGATGTGGGTAGTGACCCATTGAAGAAATTCTGTGACAAATCTAAGGCTTGAAGGTAATTAAGCTTCCCAATGTCAAAGGGTACAGACCCAGATAGAGAATTTCCATAAAGTACCAAACTTTGGAGGCCCTGTGCTCTGAAGAGCTCAAAAGGCAAGCTTCCAAAGAACTTATTGTTCCTTAAATTTACATGCCTAAGCTCAGGAAGAGATCCTAAAGCAGGAGGAAGAAACCCATTAAGCTTCTTCTTTGGAATACTAACAGATACAACTTTTTGTTCTTTGCATGTAATACCATTCCAAGAACAAGGGGTTTCATCAGAATAGTTCCAGTTGCTCAGCGACCCTTCTGGGTCTTCCCTAACGGACTGTTTGAATGACAAAAGTGCATAGCCTTCATCATTCAAAGAGCCCACTAGGTTATGTGAGTTGATCAGAACAAAACTGAACAAAACTAAAGCTAACATCTCTAGACAAAAATAGGACCGTTGAAAATGAAAATTTTGGCAGTGTTACGACAAACCTTACCTCTGATCCCCAGAAAAATCAGGTGATGTAGGGAGGCAAAGCTTAGAAAAACAATGGAGTTCTAGACAGAGAGAGGCAGAGAGAAAGAGTGTGTGAACCTTTAGCCGGTATGGACAATGGAGAGGACGAGAGTGTTGAAGCAAGAGTCAAGTCGGTTCAGGATACTAGACATTGGGAAAGTGGATTTATTTACGGAAAATAGTGACTTGCTCACGTTTTTTACCCCATGTAAGATAAATATATTCGCATATAAAATAAATAAATATAATTTATTTATTTTAATTAAAAATAAAATAAGATAAAATCACATTTATTTATTTTATACACAAATAAAAAAAATGAATAAACGTAGAAGAACTTTTTATTTACTGAACATACGAAAACGGAGGTCGATAAAGGAATCCAATCCATTTTATGGGAGTGAACTTTTGCCTCTTTCTCGATCGAATCTACCTCTTAAAACAAAAGAAAATAGTTTCATTTATAAAACTTACTAATTTTAAATATATATTTTTACTCTATAAGTCTATATTTATTGAGTGTTACTTTACTAATAGGATATGGAGTATTAAAGAATTATCAAGTTTAAAAATATTATATTATTTTATAATATTAGTACAAGTAAATAGACTTTTTAGTTGAATTATTTGATTGATAAATAAAACTCCATTTGTGTAATAGAGCAAGTTCCAAAGAAGTTCATACGCGGCAAATTTTATACTCCTTTTTTTTTAGAGAAATTTTTTTATTCTTTTATATACGTCGTTTGTAAGTTTTAAGAAATAAATAATAATTTAATTATTTATATTCTCGCTAAATATTAAATATTTTTTTCTTTTTTTTTAATCAAATTTATAATGGAGGTAGTGTAGACACCCAAATTTTGCACTTGTATATTAACCCTGGCAGGAGGGCAAAATCGTCATTTGATCCGACATAGGAAAAGGAAGGTGGACCCCAACACGAAGCCATCACGACGGCTTGCGGTCAAAGCTGCCAAACGAACAACGAGCATCGGGTCCGTTAAGGCAGGACACAGTCGATCCAAACGAAGCCTGATCTGGTCGCCAAAGACGGCAAAAGACCACTACGCTTACGGCAGTAGGGGATCTCGCTCCTGGAAAGCCAGACACAAAAGCAATTTATACATCAGGTAACAGCCTTCCAAAATAATACAGCAGAAATTGACGATTTGAGACTGCGTGGCACAAAAATCGAGAAAAGTAAGCTGCGCAGCCGCAAGTGCACCTGCGGCCACCGACAGAGGGGATGGTTTCGCGGCTCGAGGAGACAACCCGGCAGCCGAGGATTCGGCGCGATCGGCCCCAACAGGCAGCCGCAGATGCACCTGCGGCTGCCTTCAGTCACCTATAGAACGCCATTTTTGATCTGCAGAAGCATATGAAGCAAGTTTTGGTAAATCTTAGAGAGAGAATTCGGCGAGAAGAGAGGGAGGGGCTCGGGTTGGCTTAAAACCTAGTGATAGTTGCATTTTGATTGCCCAAATAGTGAGGTTTACTTGTGTTTTGCTCGATTAGTAAAATATAAAGTGATTGTTGGCGCATTGCAAGGTGAAAAATGGCGTTTTTCTTTAAGTTTTAGCTTGTGTTATTGTTATAATTTTGTTGTTGAGTTGTGATGGATATAATATTTTGGTATATTATTGAGGATCCATGGATTAGGGATTATTAGCGAGGGTTCCATCGGAACGTAATTTCCTCCTAATGTCCCGATGACATCCGTACGGTGATATGTAGTTTATTGTGGTAACGAATAGTTCGTAGTGTTGGGGTTGTGATTTTTGATTCGCGTCGCATAAGTAACAAGTCCAGTATTGTTAGGCTTGCCTTGGTATAACCGTGCATTGATTTGGGTGATTGTGAGCCTCAAGAGGAGATCCTCGTGATCAAATCCCGATGATGGACAAATTTTGGTGTATGTAATCATTGCAAAGGTCCATTTTGTATAGCGATACCGAACCGTAATCGGGTTTAAGGCCCCGTAATAATAAAATGTGTGATTGTGGGTGTTTGGGGATATTTAGATGGCTTACATGCTCATGGATAGCCCCGAAACGGTTTTGAATGCTTGTTTTGATTTGCAATATAAAAGACGATTTTTCAAAATAAGGCGAACGACCAAGATTTTCTAAAAGTAATCAAATTAGGATAGTAGAATCACGAGGTTAAAAAAGTGAGGTTTTTAGTAAACGACGGTCCCGGTTTGGCGAAAAGGCTACAAGCGGTTTTGAAATGTCATAAAAATGATTTCATAAAAATAGACAAACGTTTTCATTAAACTTTGATGCATAGGGTTAAAGAGCTCCTAGAAGTTGTCTTCATTTCATTTGACTTTACTGTTATAGGGCAATGAATAGTCTCGATTCCTATTTGACAAAAGTTTAAAACTCTTGATTTCTGAAAACGACACCTAATAAAACCCCCACCATTTTCAAACTTAAAATCAATGTTTATTATAAAACAAAAGCCTTGTCATTCGAGTCAAAAGACATTTCAAAATACTCACTAAATAAAGCATGTCTTCTACAAAAGGAATCAAAAACACACGTTTTAGGATTTTAAAAGGATAGAAAAACATCAAGATTGCGGTAATCGTATTTTCACGGAAGTCAGGGAGTGCCTAACACCTTCCCCTCGCTTAAGCAAGCCCCCGAACTCTATGAATCTCGGTTCGCAGACCAATTAATTCGGAGTCACATATGAGCCAACGATTACGAAAATAAAATTCGAATGAGTTGGTACATCCATTTCAAATATACCAACTGGCGGCTTTGGTCAATTGGCTCATCATAAAATCGACTTTTCAAACCCCGTCGACATTCAAGCCGACCCTTTTCAAAAGATCACATCTTAATCCAAAGGGCTAAAATTGTAAAGGGATTTATTATAAAACAAAACGATATTTCCCGGTGTCGACAGCGGGCGACTCCGCTGGGGACATTAGAGGGCTTAAGCCGCGTTTAAAAATCTTGATATTTTCCTATCCTTTAAAAAATCTAAAAAATGTGTGTTTGCGTTACTTACGATTAATTTGCCTTTTGTGCGTGTATGAATGAGTATTCGAGTTTTGTGATTGCTTTACGAATGTTTTACTGTCATCACATGCATACGGTGAGGTACGATGAATGTATGATGAATGTATGATTGAGTGATTCCTCCTCCTGAGGCAAACCCGTCAGATGTGGATTACTGGACTCAAAGGGGCGCTCCCCGGCGAGGCTCAGGAAAAGCATCTACTCAGATCCAATCCAATTGAAAGATCGGATTTACTCTCATCTAGTATGTTGCGAAGATCTGGGAACCTTCATGCCGAAAAACCCGAGAGAGTAACTTAGGGTAGGTCAGCCTCAGATAAACCCAACGCGTGGGAAGTATCTTCATACCCTTTTACGTTTTACGCACATGATATCATACTTTAGTCAAACATTTTGTACCTCCCGCTTTGTCAAAATAAAAGTATTAACCTCTGTTTTACAGGGACAGCTTGGAAAGCATCATTGCACACTGTCATACATTGGCTAAAATAAAGGGATACTGACCCTGGTTTGCAGGAAAAGATTAAAAAACTCCAAAAATTTACAGAGATATTCGCTTTAGCATGCATCCATTAATATCATTCCCCGAAACTAAACTTAAGTTATTTTTGTAGGATTGCTCCTCAAACCCGCCTGCGAGCTAAAAAAGCCCGAGATACAATTGTCGAGATGGCCGAGAATCCTAATCCTAACCCGGCCCCTATATCTCGGGAAGAGTTCGATGCGGTAAAGAATCAGATGACTGAGTTGACCATGATGCTAAAAGAACATTTCAAATTGAAATCAGGGCCACAACCCGAGGACCCCCCAGGGCTATCATCTCAGGGAAACGGAGTGACCCCAGAAACTCCTAAAATTGAGCAGCCAAAACAAATCATCGTTATTCCAGAGGATGAGGGTGTCAGTAATTTCAGCAAGAAGATGAAACAGATGGAAGAAGCCATCAAAACCATGAAAGGGATTGGAACATACGGTAGCGTCAACTATTTCGATTTGTGTATTTTTCCGGGAGCCAGATACCCCGAGAAGTTCAAAATCCCAGAATTTGAAAAGTATAATGGGACGGGGGACCCTTACACTCACCTGAAGGTCTACGTCGGAGAACTCGGGGCCTATGTTGAGGACGAGTCATTAAGGATGCAGTTATTTCAGAAAAGTCTGACAGGGGAAGTTAGGACCTAGTACGCAAGGTTGGACAATACCAAAATTCATAATTGGGAAGAGTTGGCCCACACCTTTCAAACATAATATAGCTTCCAATCACAAATGGCCCCGGATCGATACCAGATGACAAAGATTAGGAAGCAACCCAATGAATCTTTCAGAGATTATGCTCAACGGTGAAGAAGGATGGCAGCCCAAGTAAACTCACCCATGAATGAAACGGAGATGGTAATGATCTTTATTGATTATGAGAGGGTGATAGCAGGAATAGGGAAGCCTTTTGCAGAAATGATTAAGCACAGAGAGATGACTGAGATGGGATTAAAGTCAGGAAAGATCTGAGATTTCACAACTCTTGAGGCTGTTGCTGAACAGATCCAAAGCGGAAACTATGACAGTACTTCTCGAAGACCACAGAAGAGAAAAGAGGAGGATGTGTCCTTGGTCTTGCAAGGGCTATCTGGGAAAGCAGTGAATAACCTTCCTGTCCGTATGCAAAGAAGTAAACCCCCGCGTCAGCCGACTTTCAACAATCAAAGGTCTGAGGGGCGGAGGAAATTTGAAAAGCCCCGAGAGAGAGAATTCACCCCGTTAGGGGATTCATTAGAACAAATCCTGGCTGTGTTGATAAATCAGAAGAAAATTACGTAGCTAGCGCCACCATCTGACCCGAAAGGCAAGAGGTACGACCCGAGCAAACAATGCGCCTATCATTCGGGGTCCCCGGGACATAACACCCAGGATTGCTAGTCACTAAAGCACAAAATACAGAACATGATTGATAGTGGGAAAATCATGGTAGAACAGCCGGAATCCCCAAATGTAAAGGCCAACCCTCTTCCCGAGCATAATGGGGGAGGCGTGAACATAATTGAAACCAGCGGGGTGGAAGGTCCTTTGAAATTGAGGTACGTAAGAAAAGTCGACGAAATGGTTGGTGCGACCAATACCCAAGAGGGCGCGCGAAATGAGCCACTCAAGCTGCCTGGGGTAGTCCAGGGTACCAAAAGGGAGCCTATCCGGTTGTCGGCAACAAGACCCCTTGTTATAACAGCCATGTCACAATTGCCAATTACCAGTCCGAAGGCTGTTCCGTTGAATTATGGGGGAAAGTCAGAGGGGGAGGCCAGTTATGCGTCAGTTGCCTCTAGGGGAAATCTTTTATATTTACCAAATCGAGTCCTTGAAAGCACGAAGAAAGAAAGTGGGAAAATATCGGAGGAGAAAGCCTTGGAGTTCTGGGAGAAAATGAATCACAGTGAGGCAAGGGTGGTTAAGGCACTAGAGGCGCAACCTCCCTTGACATCAATCTTAGACCTGGTGTTGGCGTCCAATGATCATCATCGTGTATTAAGCAAAGTCCTGGAAGAGGCTCATGTCCCCAAATCAATTAGTACGGAGAGATTCGCCCATTTGGTGGGTCATCTGTTGGATAGTAATGTGATCTCGTTCACAGACGACGACATCCCCGAGGAAGGTAGAGGACACCGAAGGCCGTTACACATTGCGGTCATCTCCTCCGGGTATGTGATGAACGGAGTGTTAATTGATGGTGGATCAGCTCTGAATATTTGCCCGTATAGTACCCTGGAAAAGATGAGAATCAACCCCAAGCGCCTGCGGGCCAGCCAAGTGGTAGTGCGGGCTTTTGACGGATCCCGAAAGGACACGGTTGGGGAGATAGAGCTACCAGTGGAGATCGGACCCTATACTTTTGACATTTCCTTCCAGGTGCTAGATATCACTGCCAGTTATAAAAGTTAGGGAGACCCTGGATTCATATGGCAGGGGCAATCCCCTCCACCCTGCATCAACAAATAAAATTCGTCGTTGACGGGAACTTGGTAACAATTGCCGCAGAGCCTGACTACCCTCTTCCCTTTGTGAAAGGCATGCCTGTGATCCATGTAGATGAATCAGTCGAACCGATCAGCTACCAGGCATTCGAAATTAGTACCCCCCCAGTACCGGCAGTTGGGAGCTCAGACCTTAAAGCCTAAAATGTCTCCAGAGCTCACGTTTGTTGCCCAGGAAATGATGGCGATGAACTTCCAGCCAGGGCAAGGACTGGGCAAGAACGGTCAGGGGATCACCGAGCCTATCCAGATACCAGCACAGTCGGGCAAGGCAGGGCTAGGATATTACGGAGGTATAAGGCCAAAGAACTCATACAAGAAGATTCCCGTTCGGATAACCGGAGTTTCAATCCCAAAAACCAACAATGAATACTCCCCGAAGACAGTCAAGCCTGTGTCTGAAGCAGAGGATAAGGTGGAGGCTCCCCCAGCCAAAGGATTGGCCCAGCGGGAGGAATTCTTGCAAGAAATCATGGAGCAGTTTGAGAAAAAGTGCCATCTCCAAGGGCAGTCAGCGCCCAATGAGAAGGGAAAAAAGAAAATGTCTGAAGGCAAGGAGATCATGCCTTTCATCAATTGGGCTGAGTTAGAAGTTTCCGAGAAAAGTATGAATGAAAACCGAGGCCAAGTCGCCGCAATCATTGAGGAGGTTCCAGACGCAGAGACCCCCTTCATCACTAGCTTTAAAACCGAAGTGATCCCCAAGAATTGGACCATGCAGCCGGTAGTATCCAGAAAAGGGTAAATGCGGGAATGACAAGGAATCTTGTCCAATGGGGAATCAAGGGGTTTTTGAGACAGTATTTTGTTTTATGTATCTGCACGTCTATTTCATATTTTGTCATGATTATTGAAAAAGAAATTCGTGTACTTAACGTTTATATATATGACAAATATTTTTGTTTTATGTCAGGTGTACCGATTTAAATGATTCTAGCCTAACAAAGGATTTTCCAAATTTGAAAGACGATTATGATTTTGATATAGAACTGGATTTCGATTTGATGGGAATTGAGCAGGATGAAGCAGGTGATGACGACACTCCCGATGAAATCAAAGAGTGGGTCGAGGATAAACCCAAACCTAACCTAGACTAAACCATCACCATCAACATAGGAACCCCTGAAAATCCCAAAGAGCTGAAAATTGGGACAGACTTGACCCCCAACTAGAAGGCAGAGGTAACCGAGCTATTGAGCCGATATGAGGATGTGTTTGGGTGGTCACATGAAGACATGGTCGAGTTGTCCACGGATATTGTGGTACATCGATTGCCCATCAAAGAGGGTTTCAGGCCGGTTAAGCAGAAACTGAGAAAATTAAAACCGGAGTGGAGCTTAAAGGCAAAGGAAGAGATAGTTAAGCAATTCAAGGCTGGAATCATCGTGGTGTCCACTTACCCAGAATGGCTTTCCAATATAGTCCCAGTGGCGAAGCCCGGAGGAAAGGTGAGAGTTTGCGTTGACTATACGGATCTGAACAAGGTCAGTCTCAAGGATAATTTCCCAGTGCCTTTCATACACATCTTGGTGGATAATACGGCTCAGTATGAAATGTATTCGTTTGTCGATTGTTTCGCGGGATATCACCAGATAATGGTGGCGGAGGAGGACCGAGAAAAGACTGCCTTCATCACCCTCTGGGGCACGTTTTGTTATAGACTGCTTGTTTTCGGCCTCACAAATGCAGGAGCCACTTATCAGAGGGCAATGATGGCCCTATTCCATGACATGATGCATAAGGAGATAGAGGTTTACGTGGATGCCATTACTGTGAAATCAAGAGTGGAATCTGACCATGTGACTCACCTCAAGAAGCTAGTTGATCGGCTCAAGAAGTATAATTTGAAGCTCAATCCAGCAAAGTGTGCCTTCGGAGTTCAGTCGGGCAAGCTCCTTGGGTTCTTGGTGAGCAATCGGGGCATTGAACTAGATCCGGCTAAGATCAAAGCCATTATGGATATACCAGCACCTCGTACAGAGAAAGAGATAAGGGAATTCTTGGGGAGAATAAACTTCATCAGCCGGTTCATATCCCATCTGACAACCATCTGTGAACCGATCTTTAAACTGTTAAGGAAAGATGCCTCCCGAAAGTGGAATAGTCAATGCCAAAAGGCCTTTCAGACCATTAAGAGGCAATTAACAGAGGCGCCAGTGCTGGTACCTCCAAAGGACGGGATCCCTCTTTTCATGTATATATCTGTGAACGACAAGGCAATGGGTTATATGTTGGGGCAGAAAAGTGAATCAGGCAAGGAGCATGCCATTTATTACCTCAACAAGAGATTCAGCAGCTGTGAGCAGAATTACACACCAATCGAAAGAACATGTTGAGCCTTGGCGTGGGCTGCTATGAGATTACAGCATTACCTGCATGGACACACCAACTATCTGATCTCTCGAATTGACCCCCTGAAATATATATTTGAAAGACCAATGTTGAATTGTCAATTGTCAAGGTGGCAGTTAATCCTACAGCAATTCGACATCCTCTATGTTACCCAGAAGGCTGTAAAGGGGCAGGGGATTGCAGATCAATTATCAGAGATGCCGACAGGAGGAATAGAGCCTTTAGAAACTCCTCTACCGGGTGAAGACATATTGTGGGTCCAACATACGAGGTGTGAGGATGAAGGGCAATTTTGGAAAATGTATTTCGACGGTGCCATGAATGCTGAAGGGGCTGGAGCGGTCCTCGTTTCCATTACGGGCGAGCAATACCCTGTTCTCACCAAATTACAGTTCAGTAACTCAAACAATACGGCTGAATATGAAGGATGTATATTGGGGCAGATATTCTCCCGCAATATGGGAGTGAAAAGATTAGCCGTGTTCGAAGACTCAGAGTTGATAATCAGACAGGCAACAGGGGTGTATGGCACTAAGGAGCTTCGGTTACTCCCGTACCACTGGTGTGTGATCTGATTAATGCAAGAATTTGACGACATAGCCTTCCGACATATTCCCAGGGGGCGGAATGACTTTGCCGATGCATTGGCCACCCTGGCTTCGTTAGTCCACGTGCTCAAAAGCAAAGCCACTCCCCAGATTGAAATAATGGTACAGAATGCTCCCGCTTACGAAGAGCACATCGCAGAGTTATCCGAGGAAGTGGTTCAGCCAAATCAGCCCTGGTATCATGACATTCGGAATTACTTAAGGGATAGATCTCTCCCCGACTAGGCGAACCGAACGGAAAGGCAAAGAATCCAGAAGATGGCAATGAAATTATATTTAAGCGGAGATTCCCTGTATAAGAGGGATGTTGGTTTGGGATTGTTGCGATGTGTAGATGAGACTCAAGTACAGAAAATCATGGGCGAAGTACACGGTGGAGTATGTGGGCCACATATGAGTGGACTGATGTTAGCCAAGAAAATTCTGAGAACGGGGCACTACTGGCTATCACTTAAGGCCGACTGTGATGATCATGTCAAGCGATGTTACCAATGCCAAGCACACAGTAATGTGATTCATGCACCTCCTAATGAACTGCATTGTATGACTTCCCCTTGGCCCTTCTCCATGTGGGGTATGGATGTAATCGGACCCGTGGAGCCCAAAGCAAGCAATGGTCACCGGTTCATCTTCGTCATGATTGATTATTTCACTAAATGGGTCGAGGCAGCTTCTTTCCCCAAAGTAACACAGGAAATCATAGTCAGTTTCATCAGGAACAATGTCATTTGCCGGTACGGACAACCCGAAATCTTGGTTTTCGACAATGCCAAGAATCTGAATAACGCCCTTATGAAGGAGTTATGCGACCAGTTCAAGATCAAGCATCTCAATTCTGTCATTTATAGGCCCAAAATGAATGGGGTCGTGGAGGCGGCGAATAAGAATATAAATAGGATTATGGCGAAAATGTCTGCCAATCATCGGGGATGGCCAGATTTGCTGCCCCTCACACTGTTTGCATATCGGACATCAGTTCGTACATCTACAGGGGCAACTCCTTACGCCTTGGTATATGGGATGGAGGCCGTTTTGCCAGTTGAGATGGAGATGGCGTCCCTCCGAATTTTGCTCGATGCTCGGATTGACGAGGAGGATTGGATACAAAATCGGTACGACCAATTAGCCTTAATAGATGAAAGGAGGGTGGCGGCTATATTACACGGTCAGTTGTATCAGCAACACATCTCTCGATCGTACAACAAAAAGATACGGTCCCGAAAGTTCAAAGAAAATGACTTAGTGCTAAAGAGGGTCATGCCCTGTCAAGACGAAGCAAGAGGGAAGTTCGCGCCAAATTGGGAAGGACCCTTTTGTGATCAAGAAAGTCCTATCTGGGGGGGCCCTCATCCTACAAGAAATGGATGGCGAGGTGTTTCCGCAGCCCCTGAATTTTGACTCAGTGAAACGGTTCTATGCTTAAAAAAATAAAAATAAAATCTCTCTCTTTTCTCTATCTCCATTTGTAACACGAACTACGTAAGACCTGATCTCCTGATCTTGTGGGAGTACGTAGGCAGCCATCATGGCGCGGTCTGTTCTCTACAAAATACTAAACCTTGTCCCTATACCAAACCCATTTCCAAAAGGCCCAGAAAACCCCACTTTGATAAATACATTCCAGATCTTACCCAAAACCAGCCATATAATCAGCCCCAAAATCTAAGACTCACTCCGATGAAATCAGAGGGTCGCGCGATAATATCTGTGGAATCCCAATCAAGACTTGAGAAAAAAAATAAGGCAATATATCAAAATCATAATCGGCTGGATAAAATGATGATCCAATGGAGGGCGACGATACATCAAAAAGGGAAAATGACTAAACTATAAATATTTCTCTATATATACAAAACATTTTGATTACAAAGTCTATCTTTTAAATAATAGTGATGAAACTGACATAGCCCGTGCTGGAAATAAAATAATCTACAGGTCAGAAACCAGCTGAAGCAGGATGGACAGAATAGCCGATACATCATAAACCTCAGGCTCGCCTGCAACCTGCTGTCCCATCATGTCAATCCGAGCCAAAAGAGCGGCAGCACTACTATCAGTCGCAGAATGGGCATCCATGATAACTCTGACCTGGTCAGTGATGCTATCTCTGGCAGAGAGGGCGGCATCCCGGGCTAGTACGACAGCATCCCGCTCAGCGTAGGCAGTATCCCTCTCAATCTCAGTAACACTCAAGGCGAATCGGAGCCTGGTACCCTCAATCATTAGTCTCTGGATACGATCCGCCAAATCGGAGCAAGGGACATGTACCGAAGTAGGAACATCCTCAACATCAAATCTGGGCGCCAATTCTGAAAACTCCGTGGGAATAACCGCATCTGAACTTGTATCATATGGGAAAAATCCTCGAGAACCATCCAATACCCCAATCTGGTCAAAATCAGCAACATCAGAATCTCCCCGCAACCATCGCAGATAACCGGGTGTCTGACCAGGATGACTATCCCTAAACTCGGCCGAGACCCTGTGAGATCAAAGATCATATACTCTCAGCATTTCCCTCTTCGTTTGAATCGATATAAGAAACCGGTAGTCAGCTGCACCCACAAAAAGATGAAGATCTTGCATCTGGTCAAACTGTCCTATGACAGCTAAGGGATGATAAGTCGTCACCCCCCTTAAACCCAGAAGAGAGAGGAAATCAAAGGCGGGCACGTGAGTCAAGAAGCTCATGAAAGAGCAATAACCCAAGTAGGTCAGGAGATGGAAGGGCTCCTCAATGGCCGATAAAAACTCTCGCCATGAAGCCGCATTAATGCATCGCTGGGGTCGGAATGAGAACTGCATGACCAAGCTGTGGCTGAAACAAAACTCGTGTCGGCGGAACTGCCCGATGGGTCTGAGGTGACTCATAAACCATACGTATAACAAAGTGGAGCTTCCTCTGAATATTCGGCCAGGGAAGGAACGACAATATGAGGCCGACATGTAAGTCTCTGTAAGTATCATGGGAAGGATGGTATGATCCTCCTGAAGGGCCTGAACCGCTATAATGACCCGCATGTCTAGGAGGTCGTCTCCGGCAGGCATATACAGAACTGATATGACACAGGCCATCAGGACATCCACTCTCAAAGCGCCCCAGGGCTCTTCAGATACCGAAAAATCACTGGAGAATAAAGAGAAGCTATCCACCGAGCCAAATCTGTCAACCAAGAAAGGTAGAGGAACCAGGTGGCCCGAAGAGATCACAGATAGCAGAGCCGTCCTCCGCAAGCCTGTGAAAGTCAGAAACTGACGGCGCATATGGCCTGAGGTAACCCGGGCGCAGGGACCATCCACCGACAAGCCAGTAAAACGAGCATACTCCTCAAGGGTGGGGGTCAGATACTCCAGCCCAAACCTGAAAACATGTCTATCCGGGATCCAAAAAACTGAGAATGCCATCAACAAAACCCGGGGGCACTTGGAATGATAGAAGAGACAAGGAGTGTCCCAGAAGACCCTCTGTGATGATCCGGTCGGAGGGTGACAAACTATCTAGCCACGGACGGAGCCTGCCAATGATCCCTGAGGGGGTGCGAGGGCCCACGCGAACCACATCAAATGACGATATCTATAAAAGCAGTATCAAAAAGACTGTACAGGGGTCAATTCTTTATCCATGTATATAATAACTCATGCATCATACATGTTATAATAGAACAAATGAATCATCAGAAGTAAAAGATTATGCATAAAATAAAGATAATTCTGTACATAATACATGAAGTGAGGAAATGTTAATAAAACAAACAGGTTTGAATACAAGGGCCCTAGCCTATCCGAATCTAGTCGATACACTCTATATCATCAATAAAGGTATCATCATCGAACTGATTCGCATGGCCCAAATCCCTGGGAATGGAAACCTAAGCATCAAAGTTCAGGTCTGGGCAGGAATAAGGCGGAACTGGGGCATAAGCTTCCTCTGGATCCCGACCCAAGCTCCGAACAAAAGATGATAACTGATCCACCTGCCGAGTCAGGGAAGCAATCTGGTCTGAGTGGGTGGGGGCCCGAACACACTCCATCCAATCTGTCATCATCACCGACCCGTGAACCAGGTCTCCAAGGAAGAAGGTGGCCCGGGTCTGAGGCCCGATAGTGCGGGGTTTCCACCAGGCACTAAAGCTCTCGCTCGTATGAGGACCGTCAGACAGCATGTATCCGTCCTCCCCGGCCATTAGTGTGACGCCCCCAAATCTAGGCCCACACAGCCCAGACTTGAGTCGTCAAAAGACTACAACAAAATTATTACAATGAAATACAACGTACAACAATACAGTGGATAATACAACACAACTAAGTCTTCATTATTATTGCCACACTATTTTATAACACGTGAAGACTATGATAGCTATCCCCGCACTCTCACTCCATTCCCCGGCTAGACCCCGTTACGTTCTCATCTCCTGTTGAAAAACAATGGAACGAAAAGAAAGGGTGAGCTCAAATAGCCCAGTAAGAAAAATCATGACTAAGATAATGACGAATAAATTATCATTAGCCTTCAACAGTTGAGTTCTTGATAGAATACAATAGACTACAAGGTTTATATCAAAAACTGTAGTTAAATTCTTAAACAACGTTCAGATCAATAATAGCAGCGGAATGAGCAATCTATTAGAAGAATAATGCAGACTATAATGTCCACTCGCTTCTCTTTTTTTGTAAAAATATCATCAACTTTTATCATCTGAAATACCATTAGTCATGATAATAAAAATTCACAGTTCCTGATCACAATCATGCAGATCAACAGTTCATATTTGCACTACGGGCCAAAGACATTTAATATAACACCAACGGTCATGATTATACCAGATTCAGCCTTTGGTAATAATCATACCAATCAACAGTTCATCTTTGCACTACGGGCCAAAGATATTCAATAAAGCACCAACGGTCATGATTATACCAGATTCAGCCTTTGGTCATAATCATACCAACCAACAGTTCATCTGTTCAACAATTATATCACATCTGTGCCCCCGGCCACAGATATTCACAACAGCTTGATTCTTGATGATTAATACAAATAACAGTAATACAAATGATGAACAGAAGAACATGATAAACAATAAGTATCAGAAGTTTACTTTGTGCAGATTCAAATAATGTCCAAATTGCCAACATGATGTGGAGTGAAATTTAAAAATGATATTCAAGATCCACAGTTCAGAATAACGGTTACAGTTCAATAGAAAGGTTCACGTAAATAGGAAGGTTCAGTTGAAATAATGAAGTTCAACTATTATGGAACATATAATATTTTCAGGAATTATAGAAGCAATAGTTCCATAATAAGTTTCGATTTAGGAGTATGAAAGAAAATAATATCCCTTACCGTAGCAGGTTTGATTAACAAACGGTGAAGGAAATTAATATCCCTTACCATAGTAAGTTTGAATAATGGAAGATGAAAAAGATGGTATCCCTTATGAGTATAAAGGAAAATGATATCACTTACGAATATGGAATAAAAGTGTCATGTGATAATTCGTGTAGACAAATTATTTCCACACGAGACAAATAAAAAAGGTTATTCACCAACAGGCGGTAATCCGCACCGTAAGGTTATTCCCATCAATTTGAATACGAATAGTTATTCACCAAACAGGCGTAATCCACACCGTAAGGTTATTCCCACAATTTAATAGAATTTGAACACGAAGAGTTATTCACCAAACAGGCGTAATCCGCACCGTAAGGTTATTCCCACAATTTAATAGAATTTGAACACGAAGAGTTATTCACCAAACAGGCGTAATCCGCACCGTAAGGTTATTCCCACAATTTAATAGAATTTGAACACGAAGAGTTATTCACCAAACAGGCGATAATCCGCACCGTAAGGTTATTCTCAAAGATTAATAAGGAATGAATACAAAAGGTTATTCACCAACAGGCGGTAAACCGCGCCGTAAGGTTATTCCCACAATTTAATACATGGAAATAAATGGCACAAGAAAGAAACGATATTATTTTCGAGAATCAAAGAATGATAATCCCTTCAAGTAAGAAAGAAAATAATATCCATTTATGATGATGAAAAGAGTGATACCCCTTACCGTAGTAAGTTTCAATAATAGAATATGAAAGAAGATGATATTCCTTACCGTAGTAAGTTTAAGAGTATGAAAGAAAATGAAATTCCTTACCGTAGCAAGTTCAAGAGTGTAAAAAAATGACATTTCTTACCTTAACACGTGACTGGATATTGATTTAAATGAGATTGATCAACCTATATATTTATAATAAAATTAGTAATTACAACATGTAAACTTCAAAGTGTATGATAACTCATATATTATGAACTATCAAAATTATATATATTTAACATAATTTTTGTAGTATAAAATACCAACTTTAAAATAGTTTTAAAAATAATATTCCAAAATAAATCTTCCAAAGAAAGCTTTTAAAAATGAATCTTCTTAAAGAAGAGTCTTCTAAAGGAAGATTTGTGAATACCGTGAAAAATAGGAATTTATAAAATTACTACTCTTTAATAAAAGACTTACTTGAAAAATTCCTGCACTCCTTTTGGCTTTCAAACACTCAAAATAGCCTTACTATTCTCAGAGAAAACTCATAAAATTCTTATAGAAAAATTTTATGTTTTAGGTGTGATTTTTCTATTCAGCTGAACAAGCTATTTATAGGAGAAAAGAGGTTACTATGCGTGGTAGGTGAACTAAAAAAAAAAAATTCAGCAGAGGCTGCGCAAACGTTTTTAAAAATTTTCAATACTTGCACAGTAACTTTGCACAGTAACTTTAAAATTTTCAAAAAGTGAACAGTAATGAACAGTAACTTTTGTCGGTAGATGAACAGTAACTTCCCCCGAGATGAACAGTGACTTCCGTCAGTGAATAGTAACTTTTCCGGGAATGAATAGTAAATTCCGGGAGTGAATAGTAACTTTTGAAAAATAAAATTTTTTATTTTTCCTGTGGGTCCAACATATAAAATGAAATAATGCTACAACAATAATGTAATAAACACGTTACAGATTATTATTAATTTAATAATATAAATTACAGTATATTTGCAACTGTGACAATTATTAGGTTCAATAATTTTAAAAACAGTGCAGCAACAATTATTGACTCAATAATATAAAATACAGTGTAATGACAATTATTAAATCAATAATGCAAAATACTGTGTAACAACAATTATTGAATTGATAACATAAAATATTATGCAGTGACAATTATTGATGAAATGATGCGTAACAGTTACGGTGTCAATTATCAGAACAATAGTATGAGACACTGTGCAATACCGCGTGCTACTGTAGAGTACCGTATGCTACAGAAAATACCATAAATTACCGTATGCTACTATTCTTTTATCACCAGTATTTTAACAGTTAACACCGTTGACTATTTTTATTTAAAAAGGTTACTTCTGTCGTTTTCTATATCCGACAAATATTCCGTTGTGGGCTCCACCAATAATTAGTTATTTCGGCGCCGTCGTACGACCCGAATATTCCCCAACAAAACGAATATTGTCCGACAAAATAAAATTTACACATAACATCCTTAACTTTCAATTTCGTTAATTTAACCACTTACTGTTTCAGGAAAAAAAATATATATGAAGAAAAATTAAATTTTATATTTCATAAAATTCGGGGTCTTACAACCTCCCCTCCTTATGAAATTTCGTCCCCGAAATTGACGTACCGGGCATTTCAAAGTTATCCTCCTGATTTCCAGATGCCATACTAAACTGTGGTCACAAAATAATTGTTAGTTCAAACAAACTGACTCATCACTTCCTGTTCCTACATTCAAATCGATTCGTTAGATAACAAAATCTAATTTAGGTGGGACACACTAGTGACTGATTCTATTCGTCTCTCCCCTCCTAGTTCTACCCCAGATCTCCATTAAAGACCATATCCCTAAGCTCTGATGCCAACTGTGACGCCCCCAAATCTAGGCCCACACAGCCCAGACTTGAGTCGTCAAAAGACTACAACAAAATTATTACAATGAAATACAACGTACAACAATACAGTGGATAATACAACACAACTAAGTCTTCATTATTATTGCCACACTATTTTATAACACGTGAAGACTATGATAGCTATCCCCGCACTCTCACTCCATTCCCCGGCTAGACCCCGTTACGTTCTCATCTCCTGTTGAAAAACAATGGAACGAAAAGAAAGGGTGAGCTCAAATAGCCCAGTAAGAAAAATCATGACTAAGATAATGACGAATAAATTATCATTAGCCTTCAACAGTTGAGTTCTTGATAGAATACAATAGACTACAAGGTTTATATCAAAAACTGTAGTTAAATTCTTAAACAACGTTCAGATCAATAATAGCAGCGGAATGAGCAATCTATTAGAAGAATAATGCAGACTATAATGTCCACTCGCTTCTCTTTTTTTGTAAAAATATCATCAACTTTTATCATCTGAAATACCATTAGTCATGATAATAAAAATTCACAGTTCCTGATCACAATCATGCAGATCAACAGTTCATATTTGCACTACGGGCCAAAGACATTTAATATAACACCAACGGTCATGATTATACCAGATTCAGCCTTTGGTAATAATCATACCAATCAACAGTTCATTTTTGCACTACGGGCCAAAGATATTCAATAAAGCACCAACGGTCATGATTATACCAGATTCAGCCTTTGGTCATAATCATACCAACCAACAGTTCATCTGTTCAACAATTATATCACATCTGTGCCCCCGGCCACAGATATTCACAACAGCTTGATTCTTGATGATTAATACAAATAACAGTAATACAAATGATGAACAGAAGAACAGGATAAACAATAAGTATCAGAAGTTTACTTTGTGCAGATTCAAATAATGTCCAAATTGCCAACATGATGTGGAGTGAAATTTAAAAATGATATTCAAGATCCACAGTTCAGAATAACGGTTACAGTTCAATAGAAAGGTTCACGTAAATAGGAAGGTTCAGTTGAAATAATGAAGTTCAACTATTATGGAACATATAATATTTTCAGGAATTATAGAAGCAATAGTTCCATAATAAGTTTCGATTTAGGAGTATGAAAGAAAATAATATCCCTTACCGTAGCAGGTTTGATTAACAAACGGTGAAGGAAATTAATATCCCTTACCATAGTAAGTTTGAATAATGGAAGATGAAAAAGATGGTATCCCTTATGAGTATAAAGGAAAATGATATCACTTACGAATATGGAATAAAAGTGTCATGTGATAATTCGTGTAGACAAATTATTTCCACACGAGACAAATAAAAAAGGTTATTCACCAACAGGCGGTAATCCGCACCGTAAGGTTATTCCCATCAATTTGAATACGAATAGTTATTCACCAAACAGGCGTAATCCGCACCGTAAGGTTATTCCCACAATTTAATAGAATTTAAACACGAAGAGTTATTCACCAAACAGGCGTAATCCGCACCGTAAGGTTATTCCCACAATTTAATATAATTTGAACACGAAGAGTTATTCACCAAACAGGCGTAATCCGCACCGTAAGGTTATTCCCACAATTTAATAGAATTTGAACACGAAGAGTTATTCACCAAACAGGCGATAATCCGCACCGTAAGGTTATTCTCAAAGATTAATAAGGAATGAATACAAAAGGTTATTCACCAACAGGCGGTAAACCGCGCCGTAAGGTTATTCCCACAATTTAATACATGGAAATAAATGGCACAAGAAAGAAACGATATTATTTTCGAGAATCAAAGAATGATAATCCCTTCAAGTAAGAAAGAAAATAATATCCATTTATGATGATGAAAAGAGTGATACCCCTTACCGTAGTAAGTTTCAATAATAGAATATGAAAGAAGATGATATTCCTTACCGTAGTAAGTTTAAGAGTATGAAAGAAAATGAAATTCCTTACCGTAGCAAGTTCAAGAGTGTAAAAAAATGACATTTCTTACCTTAACACGTGACTGGATATTGATTTAAATGAGATTGATCAACCTATATATTTATAATAAAATTAGTAATTACAACATGTAAACTTCAAAGTGTATGATAACTCATATATTATGAACTATCAAAATTATATATATTTAACATAATTTTTGTAGTATAAAATACCAACTTTAAAATAGTTTTAAAAATAATATTCCAAAATAAATCTTCCAAAGAAAGCTTTTAAAAATGAATCTTCTTAAAGAAGAGTCTTCTAAAGGAAGATTTGTGAATACCGTGAAAAATAGGAATTTATAAAATTACTACTCTTTAATAAAAGACTTACTTGAAAAATTCCTGCACTCCTTTTGGCTTTCAAACACTCAAAATAGCCTTACTATTCTTAGAGAAAACTCATAAAATTCTTATAGAAAAATTTTATGTTTTAGGTGTGATTTTTCTATTCAGCTGAACAAGCTATTTATAGGAGAAAAGAGGTTACTATGCGTGGTAGGTGAACTAAAAAAAAAAAATTCAGCAGAGGCTGCGCAAACGTTTTTAAAAATTTTCAATACTTGCACAGTAACTTTGCACAGTAACTTTAAAATTTTCAAAAAGTGAACAGTAATGAACAGTAACTTTTGTCGGTAGATGAACAGTAACTTCCCCCGAGATGAACAGTGACTTCCGTCAGTGAATAGTAACTTTTTCGGGAATGAATAGTAAATTCCGGGAGTGAATAGTAACTTTTGAAAAATAAAATTTTTTATTTTTCCTGTGGGTCCAACATATAAAATGAAATAATGCTACAACAATAATGTAATAAACACGTTACAGATTATTATTAATTTAATAATATAAATTACAGTATATTTGCAACTGTGACAATTATTAGGTTCAATAATTTTAAAAACAGTGCAGCAACAATTATTGACTCAATAATATAAAATACAGTGTAATGACAATTATTAAATCAATAATGAAAAATACTGTGTAACAACAATTATTGAATTGATAACATAAAATATTATGCAGTGACAATTATTGATGAAATGATGCGTAACAGTTACGGTGTCAATTATCAGAACAATAGTATGAGACACTGTGCAATACCGCGTGCTACTGTAGAGTACCGTGTGCTACAGAAAATACCATAAATTACCGTATGCTACTATTCTTTTATCACCAGTATTTTAACAGTTAACACCGTTGACTATTTTTATTTAAAAAGGTTACTTCTGTCGTTTTCTATATCCGACAAATATTCCGTTGTGGGCTCCACCAATAATTAGTTATTTCGGCGCCGTCGTACGACCCGAATATTCCCCAACAAAACGAATATTGTCCGACAAAATAAAATTTACACATAACATCCTTAACTTTCAATTTCGTTAATTTAACCACTTACTGTTTCAGGAAAAAAAATATATATGAAGAAAAATTAAATTTTATATTTCATAAAATTCGGGGTCTTACAATTAGGGCATCTGGAAGAAGGGCAACCATGAGCCAAAATCTCCGTAGAGGAGGGACGAAAGGGATACGAACCTTCCCGGAAACACATCTGATGGCGCGCTCCCCCAAATACAGCTCCCATCCACCATAGGTCAGAAATGGAATACGGCGAGTGGACAAAGTAAACTCCTGATCCGCGGCATAACCACCGGCGAGGCCAGTCGCCAAATGATCCGCAGTGTAGGGAACCCAGGTCACGTCCGCTGACGAGATCAACTCTAACTGCAGTCGACAGTGAACAAAGCTATCTGACACTGGGGTCTCCTCAAGAGTACTGTGATGCCACCGACGACCCCTGAGATAAGTCTCTGGACCGAAGGTAGTGACCGACCGCAAGCAGGGTAGTCTCTCGTTAGCCCAGAACTGATAAACAAAACGAGAGGAGCGTAAGTATCAAGAAAGGACAAAGGAATGAAACAAATCAATGACGATACAATAAAAAAGACCTACCAACAGAAAGGGGTAGAATCCGAGCCAGACATCCGTCTATCCCTCTGAGCGAAGGCGAAGACCGTGGAGGAAGTAGGCAAAGGTGAAGGAGCCCCAATCATAGTCTCCGATCCGGTCAACATCCCGGGTGGCTCCGACGATACTGAAATGAATGGTCGATGAGTTGTTTCCCAGAAAACAGTCCCTCATGATGGTCAAGAACAGGCGCTGGAGCAGGAAATCACGGGCGGATAGATCCTCAGGGAATGGCTCAGAAAGGACCCCTCCAATAGCGTCCACAGCCAAAGCTCCTGATCGAATGCTGCGGGCCTTAAAGACCTTATCCTGAGGAGAGTACCCCAACAAGGAGCGAACGGCTGCGGGGGTGATATCCGGCTCCAGGGGAACACGGGATCCAGAGAACTCCACCCCGGTGATATAGCGCCAGTCAAGAGGTGTCAACAGCAGCTCACAATCCAGAAGATGAAGCGACTGGGTCTGGTGGAACCACCGCTCAGACAATGCCCGTATGTAGCCCCATGGACACCGGCGAGGGGCGATGGTGAAGAAGTGTCTGAAGCCCCAAGAGTCTACCATCCCGTGGTAATCAGGATGCAGCGCGTGGTAGAGGGTATAAATGCTGAACCAGTTACCCAAGGGTTGGGTAAACTCAGAAACCTGTGACAGCCACCAAAAAGTTAGTCATGGTAACCACACGGGCTTGAATGAATTTAAACAACGGATATACCTCGTTAGCCGCAAGGTAGGCTCAGGGGTGACTACTGAGATCAGGACCAAGCAGATCCGATATGCTAGCCCGGGCCCCTGGTAAGATCCGACGCATGGGGGAGGGGCCGTTGTGCCAAAAGGACCCGTCTCTGCCTCAGTTGGGGCATCCTCACCGACATCAGGACGAATGATAGACTCCGCTAGTCTACGGGAATGACGGGTCAGGACCGGGGCTGGAGCCGAGGTGACGGCTCTACGTTGGCGGACCCCAGCAACCCGGGGCACTGTAGAGCCACTGGTAGCATCAGGATCCATAGCTGAAATGGCAGCACGAAAAAGAGGTACATCCTTAGCCCGTTATCTTTCAAAAAGCTTATTGCATATTGCTAAATAATAGGGCAGCATAGCATGTTTATCTATAATAATATGAAATTGAAAATGCATGAATGAGTCCCTAAGGATGCGCTAGATTTTCCGAAATTTCGGCAAAGTTTCATTTGTAAAATGGGCATCCCATGCACAGTTAGGCATGTTTAACCAAATCAGACAACCAACAAATCCCAAATGCAAGTAAAAATGATGCATCGTGAGCATAAAATGACTAAAACAATAAAATTTCTAAAATAATAAAGCATGTCTACAAGACCCATTAATTTTATATGCTGCGATCAACACAAATATCTCATATAGGCATGCATTGCTAAGTTAAAACATTCAAACAAGTAAATGTATAACCAAACAAAAACGAAAATCAAAGAAAAAGGAGTTAAAGCGTTACCCAAAGTGCGTAGACTGTTTTAATCGGAGTAGATTTAGTAAAAAGAGTCCAAAAAGACGCAAAAGCCAGCTTGGAACGAGGAAAACCGAAAAAGTGGGAGAGAAAAAAGTTGAAAAGTGACAGATCGCGGGGGGTCGCGATCTGAAATAGTAACCGATCTTAGCCGCAGAAGGTAATTAAGCTTCCCAATGTCAAAGGGTACAGACCCAGATAGAGAATTTCCATAAAGTACCAAACTTTGGAGGCCCTGTGCTCTGAAGAGCTCAAAAGGCAAGCTTCCAAAGAACTTATTGTTCCTTAAATTTACATGCCTAAGCTCAGGAAGAGATCCTAAAGCAGGAGGAAGAAACCCATTAAGCTTCTTCTTTGGAATACTAACAGATACAACTTTTTGTTCTTTGCATGTAATACCATTCCAAGAACAAAGGGTTTCACCAGAATAGTTCCAGTTGCTCAGCGACCCTTCTGGCTCTTCCCTAACAGACTGTTTGAATGACAAAAGTGCATAGCCTTCATCATTCAATGAGCCCACTAGGTTATGTGAGTTGATCAGAACAAAAATGAACAAAACTAAAGCTAACATCTCTAGACCAAAATATGACCGTTGAAAATGAAAATTTTGGCAGTGTTACGACAAACCTTACCTCTGATCCCCAGAAAAATCAGGTGATGTAGGAAGGCAAAGCTTAGAAAAACAATGGAGTTCTAGACAGAGAGAGGCAGAGAGAGAGAGTGTGTGAACCTTTAGACGGTATGGACAATGGAGATGACGAGAGTGTTGAAGCAAGAGTCAAGTCGGTTCAGGATACTAGACATTGGAAAAGTGGATTTATTTACGGAAAACAGTGACTTCCTCACGTTTATTACCCCATATAAGATAAATATATTCGCATATAAAATAAATAAATATAATTTATTTATTTTAATTAAAAATAAAATAAGATAAAATCACATTTATTTATTTTATACACAAATAAAAAAAATGAACAAACGTAGAAGAACTTTTTATTTACTAAACATACGAAAACGGAGGTTGATAAAGGAATCCAATCCATTTTATGGGAGTGAACTTTTGCCTCTTTCTCGATTGAATCTACCTCTTAAAACAAAAGAAAATAGTTTCATTTATAAAACTTACTAATTTTAAATATATATTTTTACTCTATAATTCTATATTTATTGAGTGTTACTTTACTAATAGGATATGGAGTATTAAAGAATTATCAAGTTTAAAAATATTATATTATTTTATAATATTATTATAAGTAAATAGACTTTTTTGTTGAATTATTTTTTTGATAAATAAAACTCCATTTGTGTAATAGAGGAAGTTCCAAAGAAGTTCATACGCGGCAAATTTTATACTCCCTTTTTTTTAGAGAAATTTTTTTATTCCTTTATATAGGTCGTTTGTAAATTTTAAGAAATAAATAATAATTTAATTATTCATATTCTTGCTAAACATTAAATATTTTTTCTTTTTTTTAATCAAATTTAAAATAGTCATATTAAGATTTTATACTCAATTTAATTTACGCTCCTCTAGGATGAAGCAGTGAACGAAAGCTGTATGTGATTGACAAGTCTACAAATATAATTTTGAGACACAAATTTTATCACTAAAAAAAAAGATTTGGTATAAATTTTCGTCTCAAGCTTAACTTTTTAATGGTAGAGATAGAGTTTATATTTGAATTTATGTTCTAAAAATTGTGTACTTAGACTTTTTTTTTTATTGATAATTTGAGCAAAATTTTAATAATTTTGATAAGAGTCCAAAATCTCATACACTTAAAATCTTATAAATAATTATTTTATTATTGAATCATGAGAAATTTAGTGTACTTAGATTTATTGTTATTACATAGGGGGTGTTTGATAAAAATTGAATGAGCTGAATCTGAATGAGTTGAATCTGAATCTGAATGAAAAAAGTTGTTTGATAATTGACATATCTGAAAGATCTGAATGACATATTTTTAATATTTTACCCATCTGAAAAAATTTAAGGTTGTTGTAAATTTATTTAATATTACATAATATAAATTTTTTTTTTATTTTTTTTTTATTTTTTTTTCTTCATTCAGCCACCCTTCAGCTCCATTCAGTCACAATTTCTGACCTTAACCATTCAGCTGGCGCGTCTGACCGATTCAGCCATTAAGTGCAAACAAACGCACTTAATGATTCAGCTCATCTGACCGATTCAGATTCAGCCCCATTAAGTTGCCATCAAACAGCCCCATAGTCCATATAGTTGGCGGTAGGCCCAGATTGCCCTGCAGCCAGCCAGCGTGTGTAATCTGAGTCTAAGCTATGTGAGTTGGTGTAAATGGACAAGGAGAGAACCCTACTTCACCACTTTAACTCCATCCAGTAATGTATATATTATGGTGAAAGAAAAGCATTCTTTTAATGATGCCCATAAAAAATATATATATATTGTATGTATATCTGAGCAATTTCTGTTAAACTAAATTTTCTCCTTCTATCATACAAAATAATTTTATTTGTCAATTTTTTTATTAAAAAAAATCACTTTTTAATAATAATAATCTAATTGCATAATATTTTCAAATTTACTATATATCTTTCCGTTGTAAATTTTGTAGAGAGTTAATATTTTTCACAAGTGAAAATATTAAGTTTCACAAAATTTTCTCTTACACGAGTGAACCATGGTTGTAATTCATATGACTTGAAAATATTGTGCAATTCATATTTTTATTCGTAAAAATATCAATTCTTATTTTATAAATGGCACTCTTTTGATAAAATTGAGGAAGAATTAATTAATTTCACACTATCTTTTAGTATTATCGAAAAATAATACTCCCTCCATTTAATTCTATTTATCCTAATTTTCTTTTTGGTTTATCTAAATTTATTTGTCCTCTTTTTTTTTTAAATATTATTTTTGACTTTACTTTTTTAATAATACCCTCATTTAACTTTATTTTTTTTTATTAAAAACTACGTGACATATATTGAAAAAAAATAACACTATTAACTTTGATATTAGAATTATAACTGCACCCCTTTTTCCCCCTATTTTTCTCCTCTATTGTATTATTCTAAGAAAGAATTGAAAAATTAAATAAAATAAATAATAATAAAATAATTAAGATAGATAATTTAGAGATTAATTTTTTTTAATAGACATGTATTTTAAAATTAAGATAAATAAAATTGGGCATAGGAAGTACTAATTAATTTTACTATGCGTTCACGAGTCTTTAGGTCTTAAAGACCACCCCAACGGCCCGAACCCCCACATGGTTGAAATAATTAAAGTTAGCCTTTGCTCTTGTTCCATATTTACTTGCTATTTTATTAATAACCACTTGTATTAGTCTTTAATGATGCGTTATGTGGAGTGACAAACACGACAGACAGAGTTAAGAGTAGAAAAAAGCCTAGCAAGGGGCAACAATTAATTCAAATTTGTAGTTTTATTGACTATGTAGATAGTCCTAATTAATTACAAAAATGATGAAACTAGGTTCTAGTTCCGAACTCCTTCCGGCGGATTTAAACAAGACTGAGTTTGTAATTTTGATAAAAATAATACTTAGAAGAGACGATCGAGTTTTGGATCATAAAAATGTGCCTAAATCTTTTATCTCATATCTTTTTCAAGCGCAATTTATTTACATTCTTATAGTTAATTTTATAAGCAAATAAAGGTTACATGCCACTAAAATACGGATGCGATAGGAATTATCGCAATAAATCTAGAACATATGTGAAGTTAATCATGCTTGTTAAGGGAACTTTTCAAGGATGACGGTCTCTTTAATTACATTGGATTTCTAATGTTTAATGCAATTTTAAGAAGAAAATTAATATTTTTACGAACAGAAATGATATTTTCATAAATTTTTTAACTAATCAAAATGAGACACATTTGCTAAAGTATCAATCGGCTGCGAAATTATCAATTCTCTTTCAAGAACCAAATGCTCTGAAAGTATCAATTCTCTTTCAAGAACCAAATGCTTACCGCATTATCAAACTTATAATATGTTCTCAATATATAGTTACAATACTAGAGTTTGATACTATATGTTGGCTTTATCCACCCTACATAGCCAGACCATGCATCATAAATCGAATCGAACTGAATATATATGTGTGTGTGGTGTGCGTACATACACATACTTATTTATTTCTTGATACAGGTGAGTAATAATCTTATTATAGGAGTATGAAAAAGAGACTCATAGCATAGTTTGTACAGAGATGGAGAGCGCGGGTGATTCAACAGTCTGATTTCAATTAGGAGCGGGCAACGTAGTATATTATCCTCCAACGTATTGGTACAGCCAAGTAACAGAGTAGACATATGACATTACGACTGTGCGTCTCATAACGTGTCGTCTATCAAAGTTTTGCCTTTCCCTTCTGTGTTGCCTTTTATTAACACAATCTTTTTGCTTTTCAAATGCCAAACATTTCCTCCCCCGCCCCCGCCCCCGCCCCGGTGTCCCTACTACTTTTTCAGTGCCTTAAAATTAGAGATACTTTTTAATTTTTTAAAATTAATTCATAAAATTTTAAAATTTAAAATTGATACATATTTATTTTATTTTAATATAAATAAATAAAATTATTATATATTAACTAAAAAATATTACTAATTATACTATTTGTAGTTGCACCGATTTATTGAAATTATATCAATTTTACATTCTATGAATTTGTGATTTAACTTTTTAAACGTCAAATGTATATATAATTTGGAATAAAAGTGTGGTGTATAGTGCAAATTGTTTGACAACTGACCAGTGAATTATCGGTACGACTTCTTCAGTGTTGAGAATATTCTGCTTATATGTCTTCATTTTTCTCTTAACTTGTGATTTTTGTATCTATATCAACGTCAAGTTTCCGTTGAACTTTAACTATGCTTTCTCTTTTGCGTATTAGCCCAGCCCATCACTTTTTTTTAGTTGATAAGCCATTATTTTTATTATCTCTTGTTTGATGTATCAAAAGTTTTTATCGAGCCCATCAAGTTTCTCACTAAGAGTCTCTCCGAGAAGATTTCATCACTTACTCAAAAAATACATAATTTACCAAGCATCCCATAACTTAATGAATTATTTTTCGTTAATTATGATATTAGTTGTTGAGAATATTCAACGCATATATGAATATCTGAAACTACATCTTGACCAAAAAAATTAACGTATTAGATTTATAGTCGATTAAAGTATATATATCATTAAAAAAAAATTATATTTCGATGTTGAATTTGTTGTCACGTTGTATGACTCATACCAATTAAAATAGAATAAATCATTCCACTTATTATTTTATTTTTTTTACTAATTTTATCCTTTTAATCTAAATATAATATTAGGGTCTAAAAATAATTATGGGATGAATTTAAGTTGGGTTGGACGATTCATTGTGAAATTGGTCGGTGAAAGTACGATTGATTCTAAATTTGTATAAATTCTTTTTTAATACTTCTATCTATAAGAATAGATTATATTTTCACTGTCTTAAGATAAATTTTTTGTTATTAATTTTTATGATCAAATTAATTATTTTTTAAATTAATATATTTTATTATTTTTTTATATATATGTAAAAAACTAATAAAAAGTATAAATTATATATAATTTAGTACTAAATTTAATATTTATTTTAAAAAAAATTTAAATATATATATTTAATTATTAATTTTAAAAATAATTAATTTAATCACAAAAGTTAATAAAAAAAAAATTATCTCGTAACGGAGGGAGTAAGAGAAGTAGTGTTTTATTTCCAAAAAAAGAAGTTAAAAGCGTCTTGCACACACACTACCGTAGTTCGTAATCAATCTTTTAGCATATTAAATTCTAGAAAGTAAAAAAAAAAAGAAAAAAAAAAAGCGAAGAGTGTGACGACGTCGTGAGAGAGATCAATTACAGAGGGTATTGGATTGGTGCAGAGGAGGAAGATGACGACGGACGTTGGGATGAGAGGAATAGTGGAAGCAATCCACTCCAGCCCTACTCAGGCTGTTCTCTATTTTTCCGGCGGAGCTTCTCAGGTCCTCCTCAATCTCTATCTACATAAATTATAGCGTATCTAATAATTATGTTTGGTGACGTTAAACTTGAAGCAGGCCTTGGGTTGGTTAATGTCAGTTCCAGGAGCTTCAAACACAGTACTTGAAGCCTCGGTTCCATATTCCAGAATGTCCATGATCCAATTGCTTGGCAAGGTCCCCCTTTCAATCTCTTCAATTTTCTGTTACGCTTCTTTATTATATACTTAAATTAATGTAAGTGTCACATCCCACATCAATTTCTCTGTGCCAATTTTTAGGTTCCTGCACAGTTCACCAGTCGTCAAACTGCCGAGGAAATGGCTTTATTGGCTTACAATCGCGCTCTCAAGCTCTCTAAACCAGGTCTGGTTTTCCCACACTACTCAAATATTGACCTTCTTTTTTAATTACTTGCATAGAAACATGACTATAATGTTTATTTCATCTAAAGTTTATTTATTGATTGTTTGTAAGTGAGAAAAACACTTTTCTGATTAGTTGAGGAATTCTAAAATTAGATTTTTTTTTTTACCAAGTAATAGTGTCACTGTATTTCATTTATGCTTTAAACGTACATGTAGACCAAAATCATACGGAATTATGTTATTTTACTTTTCGTAGCCTCGCCTCATGTAGTCATGTTCTTTTGACCTTCCTCTTGTCATTTTTTTACGACTTCAATTTGGATTGAGCCACTCCTCCGCTTGCTGGTAGTTATACTTTGGTTACGGCTGGACCATATTGGATGGTTTTCTGTTGTATTATTTTGCTTAATATCATTTTAAAGGTAAATGAGTACCTTGCTTCTAATTCTGTTTACTTAAATTTTCTCTTATATCACTTCTAGTTCAATTTTCTTAGTATAGTTTGACGGACCTATTCTAGTTCCTTAAATACATTACATGTTTTTAACCAACCAACTAACACGCATATATGGAGAAGGATGTCCTTGTTACTCTGCTATGGAACTCATCCTTTGATGGGTACTAGTACAAGCACACAAGGGTCAAGAAGTACCTCTCCATGTCTTCAATCCCACTCCAATTGTACAAGAATTGTTGTTATAAACGCTCCTCTTAAGTATCACTTTGTTGTCAAAATTTAGTATCCCTTAATTCTTATGGATAAGTTGCACGCCACCATATATTAAGTTTGAGCGTGCTTAAACTATCTCTATGTTCTAGAGTATCTCCTCTTGTTCTAATTTAGAATGAACTCATGCATCGAGCATCTGTTGTATTAAAAAACATATTTACTAGATAAAGTGACTGAATAACAATTTCTCATTTGTTGACTACCATTTATTGCTTTTATGATTTGACAATTCTCATACTTTTTAATTTGATCTTCAACACTTGATATTTTATGTAATGGTATTATGTATCAGGAAACGGAGAACTGTAGTGTTTCTAAACTTATTGCAATTTGTTATGCTACAGCCAACTCTTGAAATTTGAACTTTCTACGAAGAAGTACTAGGCCCATTTGAAGTTAGAACTACTGTTTTTTCGAAAAAGTTTGTTTTACTCAGGACCAAGTCTCTTGAAGTTGAAGCTCTTGTATAAAAACTGACCATTATGGATACATAAAAACCCCAATTGAAAATACAGGCTCATGAACACTAATGTAAATCTTCCCCTCTCTGTTATCCATTAATATTGCTTCTCTTCAATGTTTAATAGGCTCTCCAGTTCTAGGTGTGGGGTTTACTGGATCTTTGGCTAGCACACGCCCAAAGTTTGGGGACCACAGGTAGTGGAAATTATTCTTTTAACTTCGTAATAGTGATTTCATATTACTGGAATTGTTCTTGTTATATTTATTCGTTGAGAATAGAAATGGGAATGGCTAAAGTAGTCTCTCTTTGTAAAGTGGTTCTAGCAGGGTAACTAAAGTAATTTAACATCTTGGGGAAGGATGGAAATGGGTGCAGCTGTTCTTGTTTGTCCTTCTTAAAGTAAATGTTTGTATTATACTAGTAATAGGCAGGAACCTATTACTGTTGCATGGTTCTTATAGCATAAACATTATGCTGTTGAGCCAATAGTCTTTCTCTGTTCACAGAGTTTTTTGTTCATATTAGTTATCTGTAAAATCATATTCATAGTTTTGCTGACATGGAAAACAAATCTAGGATATGAGAGAGTAAATACAAGCTTAAGGGTTGAGATTATGATTAGGAGGTTCTTTGGGACTTGAGAGAGGGTGTACACTGTCTAGGGGCAGTAATATCGAGTTCTGGTATTGAATCCAAAGGCTTCATCTCCGGCCGTACTTCAATATTTTCAAAGTTTGTGAAGTTGATTCTCTTTGTTGAAGTAGGCAAGAGATATTGTCGAAAAACCTTATTGTATCTTCAACATATAAGAATTATTTTCACTGGTTTTGTAGATTTTATTGCATTGCTTAAGGAAGTATGGAAGTATATCTCCTTTCTTTCTCTTGACTACTTTCTTTCTTCATGTATAGGTTTCACTTGTCAACACGAACGTCTGACCGGCTTTGGGTATCTACAGTAACACTGTCGAAGGTATTAATTTGTCCTACAACATTCTCCTACCTAAGTAGTTCTTGGCTTTGGGTCTGAAGCATTCAGGGTACTCAAAGAAGCCACCTTTAATAAATTGATTCAGGGTCTGCGAACTCGAGAACAAGAAGAAAGAGTTTCTAGCCAGATTTTACTCAAGGTATGTGATAAATTTAATTGCTGATTCCAAGTTAATTCTTTCTTTTTTCATTTCACTTTTTTGATTATTACAGCCATGATGAATCTAATTCTTTTTCTTTATTTATTTTTCATAATCAAAATGCTAATTTCAATATTTGGAGGTCAACCTCACTGTTCTTTGTTTTTTACATGTTAAAATGCTTGTATCCATCACACAGTTTTAGAAGGCTGGGCTCTTCAATGTCAAAATAAATAATTTGAATTAATAAAATCAGATGTCATGTATTTGCATGGTGGGCAAAAAGATGTTGTATCTTCAGCTATGTTACATGGACACTACATGGGTACTCCTCAATTTTGTCGATTTTTTACGCTGAAATGAAGTGTCTAATACCCATATCCTTGTCCGAATATTGAGTGTCGAATGTCGGACATGGGTATTTTAGGACAAAGTGAAGAGTCCGTGTAACATAGATCTTCAGTTAGGATTACTGTAGGGTACAGGGACAAAAGATGTGTCTTGCCTTGACAATTTTGAGCCTTCGCTTAATAACATGGTTCAATCTTTCTTGATTTTGAAATGCTTGATTAAATTTATCTTTCACATTCCATCAGTTATATATTAATTTACATCAATGCGTTTCAGGCTATTGGAAATGCTTGCAAAGTTCCATCAACATTTGTTTCAGAGTTGACTGAATCTGAAGTTCCTGATGAATGTGAAAAGCACTTCCAAGAAGATCAAGAATTAGAACAGATTATAGGCGGGCAAATATGCTTTAAGGTTTATCCATTTTCCAGTGGTATGGTTTAACCTTGGTGTGGGGTAACATATATTGAATGATGTTTCATTTATTTATATATGGTTCATTGTGAAGAAAATCTTTTGCAGGGACACATTCGTCAAATGTAGAAAGAAAGATAATACTTTCTGGTTCATTTAATCCCTTACACGATGGTCACCTGAAGCTCCTGGAAGTAGCTACTAGGCATGCGGTTATTCCTAAAAACCTATGATACCCAAAATTTAACTCATGTTAGAGTAAATAGTTATATGCAATCTTGATTATCGAGTTGTGCAATTACTTACCGTATTAAATACCTTTTATGTTTCAATTTCATGCACAATAGTGGAAAATTAAATTGCATTTCCCATTTTGCCTGTCTCAAAATTACTGACTTGAAAAGTGCTTATTTTCTATGCAACTAGTTATGCATGTTACAATGGTTGTGTCACCTAGTCATAATAAAATTTGGGCTTCTAATTTTGAATTAATGTACTCATTCACTACTGTGTGCGAGTGTGATACTTCCAGGATTTGATTTCCTGGAACAAAGGTGCTCCAATGATGAGCAAACACATATCTTCATTTGGATTTATTTTTGTAATTCTTTTTTAGTATAAATTACTTACTAATTACTAGGAATATTGGGTGTTTGGTTGAAGGTGAAAATCACGTTATATGCATTTTATTAGACATGTTCCTGGAATTCCTAAAGCACCTTTATGCTACATCTTTTTGGGGGTGTATAGCTCAGTTGGTAGAGCTAGTAGCATCTTAGGAAAAAAAGCTATGGGTTTGTGAAACCTTAATTCGGATAAAGGTATTGAAAATGGCATTGGCATGTGTCTCTTGTGAGGCATCTTTATGGAACTCCTAAAGCATCTGTTTTGCAGTAATTTTTCACCACCCCTTGTCTAAAATTTGTTGGTGTAGAGTCTTGACCAGAGCTACACAGAGTGCATATTTATACTAGCCCTTGAAACCTTCTCTACCCTTTTCTTAAGAAGTGAACCTCCTCTACCTGCAACCAACCTGTCACAGATGCAATTTTTCAGAGGTAAACCTCCTTTACCTTTTATAATCTTGCAACCGAGGGTGAATTTACTAAAAAGCCTCAAATGTCTTTGCAACATTATTATAGATGATGATATATGTTTTTTTTTTGACAAAAGTTCTTGCTTTTGGTGCTCTACCAACATTTCCTATGGTTAAATTAATTAATAGGAATGTTGAGGTTTATACTGTAAATTCATCTTTGGACTCCAAAACCAACCTACTCTGTTCTTTTGGGTGGTTAGCTACACTTTTTTTAAAAATTTATTTTTTTATTATGTCAAGATCAGTTAATATAGATCTTACATTCCCTCATTTCAATTTCTCCAACAGTTTAGTATCCTACATTACTACGTTTTAAGGGGAAATCTCTTTCTTCTTATTTCGCTTAAAAATTACTTCAGGAGTATAATGTATGTAATGTTTTCCTTCAATTCCATTCTTCAACTGTTCAACATATCATTATACATGTCAGATTCCAAAAAAATTAGAAAATTTTATCCATATCATGGAATGGATAAATGATGATTCTTATCATTTGTGTTTATGCAGCATTTGTGGTGATGTGTATCCTTGTTTTGAAATATCAGCTGTAAATGCGGACAAACCTCCATTAACAGTATCTCAAATCAAAGATCGAGTTGAGCAATTTCAGAAAGTTGGTGAGCTAATTAATCTGTTGTATTTTCAGAATCAAGATCATAAAATTTGTTGTGGATCTATGATGGTTTAACATCTTGTAATTCTATTTCATGGATGCCTGAGGGGCTAAGCAATTATGATGATTTATGATGATAGGCGATTATATCAGGCCTGAATATGCTTCTTTTATCAGAGAACTCTGGATAGAATTCCGTGGACTAGAAAACAATTATAATAATAATAGAAAAAATTTCATTTGTTAATTATTCTTGCCATCATGTCTTGTTTGATTAATGCTACTTAGTAAATGGACTGTCAGCAGTCAATGAGTTTGCATCCAAGAATGATATAACTTGATTACTTAGAATTATATCCCTGCTGGGAGGAGATAATAGATCACGTCTAGTTTTTCTGTTTTAGCATATCAAGGTAGTGCTTCTTCTATTTTGGAAACCAGAGAAGTGTGGGTTTCCCAAGTTTAATGCAAGAACACTGACATGACTGATTTATAATGTCCTTGATTGGACATCTATTCATGATTAATTACCAGTAAAGAACTGTTGATGTAAAGTTGTAATAGATATCGGTAATTAGAGTTCCTAACTAAAATTGATTTAGTTAAAATTCAAGGGAATTTACTAGTAGCTGAATTCTTCTTTTGATTATGTGGTGCCCATTTTCCCTTTTAATTTGTTTTACCTTGCACGTGCAAGTTATTTATTTAAAAGTTTCTTCAAATTCTACTGGAAAAGAAAAAACACCATGTTTCATCACTTACCTACCAAAATTGTAAATTATCTTATTCATATAAAATATTTCTTAGACTGACTGGTTTTTTGAAGTGTTAACAGACAACTATGATTCATAAATGAAGTGATCTTTTAATGGCTTTAACTTGGAAAATGCAGGAAAGACGGTGATTATTTCCAATCAGCCTTACTTTTATAAGAAAGCAGAACTTTTTCCTGGCAGTGCCTTTGTAATTGGTGCAGACACGGTAGTGAGGCTTATAAACGTAAGGATTTTCAAATCATTTTTAGACTTGCTTTTTAATTTGTTATGCAATTTTTGTTCTTTCTCCCCCTTGACATGTTTATTAACTTGCAGGTTGCAGCCTCTCATACTGCATTTTAGGTTTTCTGGTGTCTGTTCTTTTTGGTATCTTCCGTGATTGCATTTTCATGAACATAAAACATCTGGCTGTTCTAGGAAAACCACACCATACTTGAGTTTTTTCATGAAGAGCAGAACTTAATTTTGCAGTCCATCTTACGTTCGTAACTTATTACTTATGCCTTAATTTCAACAAGAATTCTATTGTACCATCTGCCTGAGATTTTTATTCCTTGATTAGCATATAAGCTGTATAGTTAATATAACAAATGTGTTGGCTTTGAAGATGTAGCTAAGATGATGACGGCAGTTCATAGCAACAGAGAAGCTATTAACTTAATTTAAGTATCAATGACCTGATAATACACAAATGAAATAAATAAAGGATTATTGGGAGAAAATTTGAAAGAAGGGAAAGGGGAATGATCAATTTACTGACCTGACCAAATTTGGTAATGTTTTGAAAAGCTATAGAGGGTTTGAAAAAATGGGTAGCCTTGTAAATAATTTGAGTTGATTCTTACAAGTTATGGATTCCTTTGCAGCCCAAATACTATGGTGGTGATTATAGTAAGATGTTGGAGATACTACTTGGCTGCAAAAACACGGGTTGTACTTTCCTTGTGGGTGGTCGAAATGTGGATGGAGAGGATTTTAAGGTTTGGCTGCGTTGTCTGCACTATGAAGCTTGGCACTGCTAATTTTCCTTCTTTGTATCCTTGTAAATTAGCATATGCCATTATATAATGATTTGTAAAATGTCTATAGGTTCTTGAAGATTTTGACATTCCCGAGGAGTTAAGAGACATGTTTATCTCAATACCTAAGGAGAAGTTCCGAATGGATATATCATCAACTGAAATTAGGAAATGCCGAGGAGTGTGAAACAAGTACTACTGCAACATCGTAATAAGAAACATTATTTCATGGATTATCTTTTAGCTTCTGGAGGCTGGGCAAAGATGGAAACCTAAATATATGGAAAAATACATAGAAGAAACATATCAATATCCACAGGTTTACCTAATGTAGTTATTATTGAACTTGTTCAGGAATGATTGATCCAAGGGACTAATTACAACATTAAATTTGAGAATCTAACAATCTCATATATGTATGTTTTGCAAGTTCAATATTCAGTTCTCTGTCGTTAAGGGTTTGGTTTACTTTTTTGAACCACATAGTACATTGTTTTGTTACCGTCTACTCTACATATTAATGTAATGTTACAAGCGAACCATCTGGTGTGCTTAAAATGGTCAGCATGTTGATGAGGACTGATGTTTCAGGAAGGTGGTTTTTTTTTTAATATTTTATTTTAAATTTTTTCATAATAATTATAATTTTTATAGTTATGGTTTACATTCCAGATTCCTGCCTTTGGTCAAATGATAATATGCTACAACTTGCATCTTATTCAATAGAATGTCAACTTTCTACAAACCAAACTTATTAGCTAGCTAGTTGTATCATATCGTGACGTTGGTCATGTTTCAAGTAATCAAAATCGTACTTTATTATCATATCCGAATGCGTAGTGCAAGCTAATTTTGTGTGTATAAAGTGGTTGAAATTATATAATGTTTATGAATATTTTTGGTGGGTCAGTTTTTATTTTCACACTTAGAATTTAATTGATTAAAATATAATATTGTCTTTTGTATTTATGTATGTGTGATGTTTGTATATTAGCAAATTTTTCTCTCAAGGTACAATTATTATCCTTTCACTCATCCTTGAGTATATGTTTCAACAAGCAAAACCGTTAAAAAGATGTAATTATCAGTTCAAAATTGACCAAAAGTACAGTTTTACACTACTAATTAATTGTAACACAAAGTAGATATTTGAAATATTGTAAAATCATGTATTAAGTCGTACAAAGTGATAAATTCAACGTACAATTTTGCATTTTAATCAATTTTGCTAGTTGAATTATGTGCCACATGGATGGATGAGTGCTTTGTTTCTTTATTTATCTGAATTTCTTTTGTTTAACTGGTCCTCTGGGAATCTTGTTTAAGACCCTGGCATCAAATTTCTTGTAGAGTTTCTTGGCGTCTCGGTTCCCTTTGGTTGCCAGATAATCCACCTCCCTCTCATACCTCTCGTACAATGCCGTGCCGGTAATGTTTGCAGGCACACAAATCCTTCATTCATATATATATATATATATATATATAGCCAATATATTAACATGGACATACATATATAGTAATTAGCTAGCTAGCTAGGTGTCAACCAAAAATATATATAAGTATTCCTAGCCTAGTTAATTAATCTTACCGAGATATAATAGATTCATTGAGCTGAAATAATTCCCTATAACTGATAATATCCAGAGTAACGCGATGACCTGTAAAAATTAAATTACTTACTCCTATGCTGCAGATTGTGATACGGCAATAGTACGTACGTATATATATTCCAATAAATTGAAATCAAACTTACCAGGAAAAAGTGGGCAAAATCTTTGCCACTTGAAATGTCATAGAATCTTTAGAAAATCCAGTTGATTTTTGCGAATAGCCATCTAAATGTCGACTCTGGTATTGTGAAATCACGGACATCGGGAGGGCTCCTAATTAAATATGGAAATGAGAGATCTACTAAGTTAGTATAAAAAAATTAAATAGGAAATTGAATGCATGCGAGTGTAAGGGAATAATTAATCACCAGTTGGCAAGTCCTGCCCCGGTATACCAGACGAAGAGAATAATCATGAGGATAATTGAGAGGTGGCATAAAAGTGAAACAAAATTGTACTCCACCACTTGAAACAGAAACCATATCAGCGTAAACCCAATTCGCATAGCAGCCGATAAGTACTTGTTCCTCCATAATAGTATATCAGCAACTGCAAATCAAATAATATATCATGTCAATGGAAATAAATTCAAGCCCATTTTTTATATATAGAATTCTGCATTCTTTCTTCTTCACCCTTTTTTTTTCCATTTTTTTAACTCTATATATGTTCCACCAAAAGAATCCTAATTGTAAAAAATTTGTTCCACAAAAATAGTTTTTTTTGGTTATATATTAATTATAATATAAAATGATCTAACGTACTCAAGTACAACAACATAATTTCACTTCCATGTCATTATTACGAAAATAAACACTTATTATATTTAGGGATAAATATGAAATAATTCTTAAAGTTTGTAAAAGTTTTAATTGACCTCTTTTTGTAGTAGTATTTATTATTTTATTATTTTTTACGAAGACTTGGTGCAACTTTTCACATGATGGAAAACCAAGCTACTATTTTTGTCACATGTAAGGAACCAGTCAGGGATTAATCAGCAATTAGCCGTAATCAGCAGCTAATTACAGGAAATTAACAAAAAGAATGAAGGGAGAAACAAATAGAGAGGGAGGTAGAAATGAGGGAGAGGGACAGAAAGATAAATTGGGGAAGAAGCAACAACTGAATTCATTCATAACTTTCATCAGCACAAATCCATATCTATATAATGCCTAACAAACAGACTCGGACGCAAAGAGAGAAACCATGTGAACCCATGTGCGTCACAATTGCCAGCACTGAACATGTGAAAACAGAAAATATGAAAAGGCATAATCACCCCTCACTAAAATAAGGAAAAGACCAAAAGTGACCATGACTTATTAATTAACTGGACTCCTTCTATTTCCTTACAATCCCTTCCTCTCAAAAGCTCCTTGTCCTCAAGGACATAAATGAGGATACTTTTGGTGTAACTGCTCCCAGCTTTCCCATGTAGCTTCAGTAGGCAAAGTATTTGACCACTGCACCAACACTTCTACTGTAGCTGCATTGTTCCGTTTAATCATCCGTCTGTCAAGGATAGCAATGGGTTCAGTCAAAAACTGCCCTACTGTCTCCATGTTGGGTAGTGTAGGTGAAGATGCACATTGTGCTCCAATCTTTTTTTTTTAGTAAAGAAACATGAAAAATGGGATGTATCTTAGCATTATCAGGCAACTGTAACCTATAGGCCACTGTTCCTACTTTCTGTAATACCAGGAAAGGGCCATAGTATTTGGAGACCAGTTTGCCTTTGTTGGTTGTCATCAAAGAAGTCTGCTTATAGGTTTTGATTTTGAGGTACACCATGTCTTCAGGGATGAAGGTTCTTTCTGTTCTGCCCTTATCAGTATAATATTTGATCCGAGATTGAACTTCAACCAAATTTTGCCTCATCAGTTGTAGCCACTGTGATCTTTCTTTACAAAACTGCCTGGTCATAGGGTCTCTAATCTGTCCAAATTGCTGAAAATTTAGATGAGGGGGCTTGTACCCATAGAGCATTTCAAATGGAGTAACTTTCATCCCACTATGATAGTGTGAGTTATACCACCATTCTGATAGCGTTAGCCAAGATACCCAATTATGAGGCCTCTGTGAAGTCATGCATCTGAGGTAGCACTCAAGAACTTGATTCACCCTTTCCGTTTGCCTATCAGTTTGTGGGTGATAGGCCGTGCTCATAGTTAGTTTAGTTCCTACTATCTTGAAGAGAGATTGCCAAAATAAACTGACAAACACCTTATCCCTATCAGACACAATAGTAGTAGGGAGTCCATGTAGTCTGTACACATGTGTGATGAATAACTGGGCAAGCTGTGGGGCAGTAAAAGGATGTTTTAAAGCAATAAAATGCCCATACTTTGTAAGTCTATCAACTACTACCCATATGACTGACATACCTTCAGACTTGGGCAAGCCTTCTATGAAGTCCATGGATATATCAGTCCATGGCATCTCTAGAATTGGCAGTGGCTGTAATAGGCCTGGGTTTGCCACCGTTTCATGTTTTTGTTGTTGGCATACTTCACATTCCTTTACAAATTTTATGACATCCTGCCGGAGACTGGGCCACCAAAAGAATTTACTAATCCTCTCAAAAGTCCCTCTTATACCTGAGTGACCCCCAATAGGAGAGCTATGAAACTCCTGCAGGAATATTTTTCTCAATTCTGCATTTGACCCCACTATTAATCTGCCTTGAAACTTAAATCTTCCATTTTGGAAAGAATACCCAGGAAAGGAAGAAGAACCCATCTGCAGCTGAGTTATGATGTCCTTCAATCCTTCATCAGCTTCCCAAGAATGTGCAATCTCCTACACCCAAGCAGGCACCAGTGTAGTGATCATCCCACATTCTGCTGAACTGTCAATGCAACTTGTTGATTTGATAGTCTGACAATAACTAGGTGCTGTGAGTCCCTTGGTTTCTCTAGATAATGTATCAGCTGCAATGTTTTCTTTCCCTTTCTTATAAATTATCTCATAGTCTAACCCCATCAACTTTGTAATCCATTTTTGCTGATTTGTAGTGGTGATCCTTTGATCCAACAAATATTTAAGGCTTTGATGGTCTGTTTTGATGTAAACCTTATTACCTAATAGGTAGTGTCTCCATTTGTTCACTGCATAAACCACTGCCATTAGTTCCTTTTCATAGGTTGATAGACCTAACTGTTGGGGAGCTATAACTGTAAGACCCCGAATTTTATGAAATACAAAATTTAATTTTTCTTCATATATATATTTTTTTGAAACAGTAAGTGGTTAAATCGATAAAGTTAAAAGTTAAGGATGTTATGTGCAAATTTTATTTTGTCGGACAATATTCGCTTTGTCGGGGAATATTCGTTTGGTCGGGGAATATTTGTTTGGTCCGACGGCGCCGAAATAACAAATTATTGGTGGACCCCACATCAGAATATTTGTCGGATATAGAAAACGACAGAAATAACCTTTTTAAGTAAAAATAGTCAACGGAACTGTTAAAATACCGGTGATAAAAGAATAGTAGCATACGATAGTTATTGGTATTTTCTGTAGCACTCGGTACTCTACAGTAACACACGGTATTGCATAGTGTCTCATATTTTTGGTCTGATAATTGACACCGTAACTGTTACGCATCATTTCATCGATAATTGTCACTGCATAATATTTTATATTATCAATTCAATAATTGTTGTTACACAGTATTTTGCATTATTGATTTAATAATTGTCATTACACTGTATTTTATATCATTGAGTCAATAATTGTTGTTGCACTGTTTTTAAAATTATTGAACCTAATAATTGTCACAGTAACATATGCACAGTAATTCACATTATTGAATCAATAATTGTCATTACACAGTAACGTATGCTTTATTTTACATTATTGTTATCTCTATTATGATGTTATTTAAACAGTTGTATTTCATTAATTTATTGACTTGATATCTAAGAGCTAACTATACTGTATTTATAACAATTAGTCATAATAATTGAATTGATAAAGTTATTTGTTTATAATATAAAGTTAGGTGATTATTAGGTGATATGAAATGAATGGTGTAGATTAAAGTGTGAATTATTGTTGAATAATTGAATTGATTTGTTTATAATATAAAGTTAGGTGATTATTAGGTGATATGAAATGAATGGTGTAGATTAAAGTGTGAATTATTGTTGAATAATTAAATTGATTTGTTTATAATATAAAGTTAGGTGATTATTAGGTGATATGAAATGAATGGTGTAGATTAAAGATAATATAATATTTGAAATGGATGGTGTAGATTAAAAGATGATCTTTAAATGAATGGTTTAGATTAAATGAATGATAAGATTTTTGGCTATAAATAGAAGCCTTAACTTAAGGATTTTTCATAAACTTCCTTACTTGTTCTTTCTTTCTCTCTCTAAATACTTCTTGTGAAAGTTCTCTCTAAGTGTGCTTAAGTCATCTTGAGTATTTGTGAAGATCTATAAGTATACGTGTACTGTTCAAGTTAATCAACCTAATTTAAATCAATATCCAGTCACGTGTTGAGGTAAGGGATACCATCTTTTTCATCTTCCATTATTCAAACATACTATGGTAAGGGATTATCATTATTTGATTCTCGATAATAATATTGTTTCTTCCTTACTCATAAGACGTGCCTTTTATTTCCATGTATTAAATTGTGGGAATAACCTTACGGAGCGGATTGCCGCCTGTTGGTGAATAACCTTTCGTATTCATTCATTATTAATCTTTGAGAATAACCTTACGGAGCGGATTGCCGCCTGTTTGGTGAATAACTCTTTGTACTCAAATTCTATTAAATTGTGGGAATAACCTTACGGAGCGGATTGCCGCCTGTTTGGTGAATAACTCTTTGTACTCAAATTCTATTAAATTGTGGGAATAACCTTACGGAGCGGATTGTCGCCTGTTGGTGAATAACCCTTTGTATTAATTTCCTTCACCTTTTGTTAATCAAACCTGCTACGGTAAGGGATATTATTTTCTTTCATACTCCTAAATCGAAATTTATTATGGAACTATTGCTTCTATAATTCCTGAAAATATTATATGTTCCATAATAGTTGAACTTCATTATTTCAACTGAACCTTCCTATTTACGTGAACCTTTCTATTGAATTGTAACCGTTATTCTGAACTGTGGATCTTGAATATAATTTTTAAATTTCACTCCACATCATGTTGACAATTTGGACATTATTTGAATCTGTACAAAGTAAACTTCCGATACTTATTGTTATCCTATTTCTTCTGTTCATCATTTATATCATTCTAATCATCCAAAAATCAAGCTGTTGTGAATATCTGTGGCCGGGGGCACAGATGTGATATATTTGTTGAACAGATGATAGGTTAAAGGCGATATAATAGGTTAAAGGCGATACATCTGTTCGGTGTCTTTTATGGCACGTGGTGAATGTTCTCTTTGGCCCGTAGTGCAAAGATGAACTGTTGTTTGGTATGATTATGACCAAAGGCTGAATCTGGTATAATCATGACCGTTGGTGCTATATTGAATATCTTTGGCCCGTAGTACAAAGATGAACTGTTGATGTGCATGATTATGATCAGGAACTGTGAATTTGTATTATCTTGACTAATGATATTTCAGATGATAAAAGTTGATGATGTTTTTCCTAAAAAGAGAACCGAGTGGACATTATAGTCTGCATTATTCTTCTAATAGATTACTCATTCCGCTGCTATTATTGATCTGAACGTTGTTTAAGAATTTAACTGCAGTTTTTGATATAAACCTTGTAGTCTATTGTATTCTATCAAGAACTCAACTGTTGAAGACTAATGATAATTTATTCGTCATTATCTTAGTCATGATATTCTTTACTGGGCTATTTGAGCTCACCCTTTCTTTTGTTCCATTGTTTTTCAACAGGAGATGAAAACATAACAGGGTCTAGCCGGGGAATGGAGTGAGGGTCCGAGGAATAGTTATCATAGTCTTCACGTTTTGTAAAATAGTGTGGCAATAATAGTGAAGACTTAGTTGTGTATTATTATACACTGTATTGTTGTACGTTGTGCTTTGTTGTAATAATTTTGTTGTAGTCTTTTGACGACTCAAGTTTGGGCTGTATGGGCCCAGATTTGGGGGCGTCACAGTTGGCATCAGAGCTTAGGGATATGGTCTTTAATGGAGATCTGGGGTAGAACTAGGAGGGGAGAGACGAATAGAATCAGTCACTAGTGTGTCCTACCTAAAATAGATTTTATTATCTAATGAGTCGATTTGAATGTAGGAACATGAAGTGATGAGTCAGTTTATTTGAACTAACATTTATTTTGTGACCACAGTTAAGTATGGCATCTGAAAATCAAGAGGTTAACTATGGAATACCCGAAGCAAATGTAGCCGAGAATCAAGAGGCCCCAAACAATCCTCCTGCCAACTCAGGAAATAATGTTCCTGATAACATGATGAACGATGGATTCTTTAGGAATTTCATGCAGTTCATACAGAATCAAGGAAGAGGAAATCCAGTCAATAATAACGGTAGAAACGCTGGCAATTTGAGGATGGTCACTGTTAAGCAATTTAAAGAATTAGGACCACCTGAATTCCACGGGAAGCCTGACCCACTCAAAGCGGAGGCATGACTGAAGCAGACGACAAAAATACTTGATGTCTTACAATGCGCTGATGATCAGAAGGTGCCATTTGCCACTTTTATGTTACGAGGTGAGGCGGACCATTGGTGGGAAGCGGTAAAACGTATCCAACCTTCAGCACTCGAAATGTCTTGGACAGAATTCGAATAACTGTTTAACGAGAAGTACTTCCCAGAAAGCATCCGCCATATGAAGGAAGTGGAATTCATTAAGCTGGAGCAGGGAAACATGACAGTTTCTCAATATGAAGCTAAGTTTGCTGAACTGTCTCGTTTTGCGACTCATCTAGTAGATGACGAAGCACGAATGAGTCGAATGTTCCTGAGAGGTTTGAGACTCAAAATTCGTCAACAACTTAGTTCTCATAAATTCAGTTTGTATTCAGATGTTGTAGATAGGGCTCAAAGGGTGGAGCAAACAGATGAAACATTGCAGCCAAGAGTTAATGATCAGCATAGAGAAAGGAGTGACAACAACCACAGGAACGAGAACCATCGAGGAGGTAACCAACACTTCGGTGGTAATTCCACACCAAATAACAGAAGAGGAGAATCTAGTGGGAACAATTTCAAAAGAAAGAGATTCCATAATAATTATGGAAGGGCACCAGCACCAGTACCAACACCAGCACCGACCCCAGTTTCAAGGGGAGAAGATCGACCACCAGTGAGATGCTATAGGTGTGGTCAGGAAGGTCACATCAGCCCAAACTGTACACTGCAGTCCAAAAAGTGCTACAGTTGTGGGAAAGAGGGTCATCTTGCGCGGTTTTGTCCTGCCACAAAATCAAGTCCAGCTGCAATGATGATACCAAAAGCTAGCGCGGATAAAGGAAAATCTGTAGTTCAAGGGAGAGCTTTTGTTATGACATCCCAAATGGCACGAAACTCGAACGAGGTGATAACCGGTAAGCTATTCATAAATTCTCGTGAAGTCTACGCTTTGTTAGATACTGGCTCTACCCATTCTTTTATCTCACCTGCATGTGCTCAGCGTTTAAACTTAACTCCTGAAAATTTGGACTTTGACTTATCAGTTGAAACCCTATTAGGAGAAATGACCATTACATCTACTGTCTATAAATCTTGCCTAGTTCAAATCAACAACCTCACATTACCTGTTGACCTTATTTCTTTGGAGATGCATGAATTTGATGTGATTTTAGGAATTGATTGGTTGACTACCCATCATGCTAAAATTGATTGTTTTCATAAGATTATTAGTTTTCATATTCCTAATCAACCTGTCATGCAAATTCAAGCAACTAAACCATTGAAATCTATAACTGTTATTTCTAGCCATAAAGCCATTCGTTTATTGAAAAACGGATGTCAAGCCTTTTTAGCTCATGTCACTGATTTGAACAAAAATACGTCAAACTTGAATGATATTCCCATTGTTAATGATTTTCCTGACGTTTTTCCTGAAGAACTTCCTGGCTTACCCCCAAACCGTGAAATTGATTTTTATATTGATCTTGAACCCGGTACCAAGCCCATTTCCAAAGCTCCCTAGCGAATGGCTCCCATTGAACTTCAAGAGTTAAAAGTCCAACTACAGGAATTGTTGGATACCGGTTTCATTCGTCCGAGTGCATCACCTTGGGGTGCTCCTGTTCTATTTGTGAAGAAGAAAGACGGGAGTATGAGATTGTGCATTGACTACCGAGAATTGAACCATGTCACCATCAAGAACAGGTACTCGTTACCTCGGATTGATGACATGTTTGATCAATTGCAAGGCGCTCAACATTTCTCAAAGATTGATCTCCGTTCTGGATATCATCAGTTAAAGGTTAAAGCTGAGGACATTCCAAAGACTGCTTTCAGAACTCGTTATGGGCATTATGAGTTCTTAGTCATGCCTTTTGGACTAACTAATGCTCCTGCAGCTTTCATGAACATGATGAACCGGATATTCAAGGAACATTTGGATCATTTTGTGGTTGTCTTTATTGATGACATCCTCATATACTCCAAGAGTCGCAAGGATCATGAACAACACCTGAGATTGATACTACAAAAGCTCCGTGAAAACAAATTATATGCCAAGTTGAAGAAATGTGAGTTCTGCTTGAGGAGGTCGCGTTTCTTGGGCATGTGATTTCTAGTCAAGGAATATCAGTCGATCCTGCGAAGATTGAAACGGTACTAAATTGGGAACAACCCAAAACAGTAACCGAAGTCCGAAGTTTTCTGGGTCTAGCTGGTTATTATCGGAGATTCGTAGAAGGATTTTCTCGAATCGCCACTCCATTAACGCAGCTTACTCGGAAAAGCACAAAATTCATATGGAGCGAGGAATGCGAGAAAAGTTTCCAAGAACTCAAGAAGAGACTGGTTTCAGCTCCTGTTCTGACCATACCATCAGGATCAGGAGAATTTGTTATCTACAGCGATGCTTCTGGCAAAGGTCTAGGCTGTGTCCTTATGCAACATGGAAAGGTTATAGCCTACGCCTCTCGACAACTCAAAGATTATGAGAAAAATTATCCTACTCATGATCTAGAGTTGGCAGCAGTCGTTTTCGCGTTGAAGATCTGGAGACACTACTTGTACGGAGAAAAAGTGGATATCTATACGGATCATAAAAGTCTCAAGTATTTCTTCACCCAGAAGGAACTCAACATGCGACAACGACGTTGGCTTGAGCTGTTAAAGGATTATGACCACACAATCCAGTATCACCCGGGAAAGGCGAACGTTGTAGCTGACGCTTTGAGCAGAAAATCTTATGCAAGTACAAGTGCACTGCTGACAACACAAAAGTGTATTTTGTACGACTTGCAAAAGATGGAGATAGAGCTAAAGACACCAGGGACCCACTCGAAGATTGCTCACGTGCGAGTAGAACCAACTTTAATCGATAAAATTAAAGCTGCTCAAGCTACCGATCCGGAACTGATAAACATGATAAAGAAAGTACAAGAAGGTGTCATTCCCGAAGCAAGAATCGACGAGAAAGGAATACTTCGAGTCAACTCTCGACTATGTGTTCCTAACGATCCTGAATTAAAGCATAAAATCATGATGGAGGCACACAACACGCCGTTTGCAATCCACCCAGGAGGTACCAAGATGTATCGAGATCTTCGACATACATTTTGGTGGAACAATATGAAAAGAGAGATTGCGGAGTTTATCTCAAGGAGCCTAACTTGTCAACGTGTCAAGGCAGAACATCAAGTTCCTAAAGGTCCATTACAATCACTTGAAGTTCCCGAATGGAAGTGGGAACACATCAATATGGACTTCGTGACGGGTCTTCCAAAAGTTTCTCAAGGCTTAGATGCAATTTGGGTGATCGTAGATAGATTGACCAAATCTGCTCATTTCTTGCCTATACGAGAAAACTTTTCACTTGAACGTCTTGCCGGTATGTACATAAATGAGATCGTGAGATTGCATGGCATGCCAGTTTCCATAGTTTCTGATCGAGATCCTAGATTCACTTCACGCTTTTGGATCAGTCTACAAAAAGCTATGGGCACTGAACTACGTTTTAGTTCTGCATACCATCCTCAAACGGACGGACAATCGGAAAGGACGATCCAGACCCTCGAAGATCTTTTGAGACTTTGTGTATTAGACTTCAAAGGAAGTTGGGATAAGTACTTGCCGTTGGTGGAATTTTCTTACAATAACAGTTACCAAGCAAGCATAGGCATGGCTCCATTCGAGGCATTGTATGGAAGGAAGTGTCGCTCTCCAATATGTTGGAATGAGGTAGGAGAAGCAAAATTGTTAGGACCCGAGTTGGTACGCTTGACGACCGAAAAGATCCAAATGATCCGACAACGAATACAGACCGCACAAGAACGACAAAAGAGTTATACTGATCTTCATCGGAGAGACGAAAGTTTCAACGTCGGAGATCATGTATTCTTACGTGTTTCTCCATGGAAAGGGGTTACGAGATTCGGAAAGAGAGGAAAGCTCAACCCTCGATTTATTGGCCCATTTGAAATCCTCGATCGAATAGGAACCGTAGCCTACAGACTAGCCCTACCACCAAGTATGTCTCGCATCCATAACGTTTTTCACATATCTATGTTACGTAAATATGTGAAGGACCCAAACCACGTCATTGAGTTAGAACCAGACGTTATAGCAGAGGATTTAACATACGAGGAAGTACCTGTTAAGATCCTGGATAAGAAGGAGCAGATCCTACGCTCAAAGGTTATACCTCAAGTTAAGATTTTATGGAGGAACCAAGATACTGAGGAAATGACCTGGGAGCTAGAATCTGAGATGAAAACTAAGTATCCTTACCTCTTCGATATGTCAGGTACGTTAATTTCGGGGACGAAATTTCATAAGGAGGGGAGGTTGTAAGACCCCGAATTTTATGAAATACAAAATTTAATTTTTCTTCATATATATATTTTTTTGAAACAGTAAGTGGTTAAATCGATAAAGTTAAAAGTTAAGGATGTTATGTGCAAATTTTATTTTGTCGGACAATATTCGCTTTGTCGGGGAATATTCGTTTGGTCGGGGAATATTCGTTTGGTCCGACGGCGCCGAAATAACAAATTATTGGTGGACCCCACATCGGAATATTTGTCGGATATAGAAAACGACAGAAATAACCTTTTTAAGTAAAAATAGTCAACGGAACTGTTAAAATACCGGTGATAAAAGAATAGTAGCATACGATAGTTATTGGTATTTTCTGTAGCACTCGGTACTCTACAGTAACACACGGTATTGCATAGTGTCTCATATTTTTGGTCTGATAATTGACACCGTAACTGTTACGCATCATTTCATCGATAATTGTCACTGCATAATATTTTATATTATCAATTCAATAATTGTTGTTACACAGTATTTTGCATTATTGATTTAATAATTGTCATTACACTGTATTTTATATCATTGAGTCAATAATTGTTGTTGCACTGTTTTTAAAATTATTGAACCTAATAATTGTCACAGTAACATATGCACAGTAATTCACATTATTGAATCAATAATTGTCATTACACAGTAACGTATGCTTTATTTTACATTATTGTTATCTCTATTATGATGTTATTTAAACAGTTGTATTTCATTAATTTATTGACTTGATATCTAAGAGCTAACTATACTGTATTTATAACAATTAGTCATAATAATTGAATTGATAAAGTTATTTATTTATAATATAAAGTTAGGTGATTATTAGGTGATATGAAATGAATGGTGTAGATTAAAGTGTGAATTATTGTTGAATAATTGAATTGATTTGTTTATAATATAAAGTTAGGTGATTATTAGGTGATATGAAATGAATGGTGTAGATTAAAGTGTGAATTATTGTTGAATAATTAAATTGATTTGTTTATAATATAAAGTTAGGTGATTATTAGGTGATATAAAATGAATGGTGTAGATTAAAGATAATATAATATTTGAAATGGATGGTGTAGATTAAAAGATGATCTTTAAATGAATGGTTTAGATTAAATGAATGATAAGATTTTTGGCTATAAATAGAAGCCTTAATTTAAGGATTTTTCATAAACTTCCTTACTTGTTCTTTCTTTCTCTCTCTAAATACTTCTTGTGAAAGTTCTCTCTAAGTGTGTTTAAGTCATCTTGAGTATTTGTGAAGATCTATAAGTATACGTGTACTGTTCAAGTTAATCAACCTAATTTAAATCAATATCCAGTCACGTGTTGAGGTAAGGGATACCATCTTTTTCATCTTCCATTATTCAAACATACTATGGTAAGGGATTATCATTATTTGATTCTCGATAATAATATTGTTTCTTCCTTACTCATAAGACGTGCCTTTTATTTCCATGTATTAAATTGTGGGAATAACCTTACGGAGCGGATTGTCGCCTGTTGGTAAATAACCTTTCGTATTCATTCATTATTAATCTCTGAGAATAACCTTACGGAGCGGATTGCCGCCTGTTTGGTGAATAACTCTTTGTACTCAAATTCTATTAAATTGTGGGAATAACCTTACGGAGCGGATTGCCGCCTGTTTGGTGAATAACTCTTTGTACTCAAATTCTATTAAATTGTGGGAATAACCTTACGGAGCGGATTGCCGCCTGTTGGTGAATAACCCTTTGTATTAATTTCCTTCACCTTTTGTTAATCAAACCTGCTACGGTAAGGGATATTATTTTCTTTCATACTCCTAAATCGAAATTTATTATGGAACTATTGCTTCTATAATTCCTGAAAATATTATATGTTCCATAATAGTTGAAATTCATTATTTCAACTGAACCTTCCTATTTACGTGAACCTTTCTATTGAATTGTAACCGTTATTCTGAACTGTGGATCTTGAATATAATTTTTAAATTTCACTCCACATCATGTTGACAATTTGGACATTATTTGAATCTGTACAAAGTAAACTTCCGATACTTATTGTTATCCTATTTCTTCTGTTCATCATTTATATCATTCTAATCATCCAAAAATCAAGCTGTTGTGAATATCTGTGGCCGGGGGCACAGATGTGATATATTTGTTGAACAGATGATAGGTTAAAGGCGATATAATAGGTTAAAGGCGATACATCTGTTCGGTGTCTTTTATGGCACGTGGTGAATGTTCTCTTTGGCCCGTAGTGCAAAGATGAACTGTTGTTTGGTATGATTATGACCAAAGGCTGAATCTGGTATAATCATGACCGTTGGTGCTATATTGAATATCTTTGGCCCGTAGTACAAAGATGAACTGTTGATGTGCATGATTATGATCAGGAACTGTGAATTTGTATTATCTTGACTAATGATATTTCAGATGATAAAAGTTGATGATGTTTTTCCTAAAAAGAGAACCGAGTGGACATTATAGTCTGCATTATTCTTCTAATAGATTACTCATTCCGCTGCTATTATTGATCTGAACGTTGTTTAAGAATTTAACTGCAGTTTTTGATATAAACCTTGTAGTCTATTGTATTCTATCAAGAACTCAACTGTTGAAGACTAATGATAATTTATTCGTCATTATCTTAGTCATGATATTCTTTACTGGGCTATTTGAGCTCACCCTTTCTTTTGTTCCATTGTTTTTCAACAGGAGATGAAAACATAACAGGGTCTAGCCGGGGAATGGAGTGAGGGTCCGAGGAATAGTTATCATAGTCTTCACGTTTTGTAAAATAGTGTGGCAATAATAGTGAAGACTTAGTTGTGTATTATTATACACTGTATTGTTGTACGTTGTGCTTTGTTGTAATAATTTTGTTGTAGTCTTTTGACGACTCAAGTTTGGGCTGTGTGGGCCCAGATTTGGGGGCGTCACAATAACCTTGCTTAAGTAAGCTATAGACCTGTTTCTTTGCATCAAAACTGCCCCAATTCCCCAGTGAGAAGCATCAGTTTCTATTGTGAATGGCTCATCAAAATCTGGCATAGTGAGAACAGAAGCTTGAGTCATTGTATTCTTTAGGGTCTGGAAAGCCTCAGTTGCTTGATTAGTCCAAATGAACTTGTCTTTCCTTAATAAATCAGTAAGAGGCCTACTGATCAATCCATAGTTCCTGATGAACTTTCGATAATACCCAGTCAATCCTAAAAATCCCCTTAACTCCTTTAAAGTAGTTGGTTTTGGCCACTGTGTCATGCAACTGATCTTCTCTGGATCAGTTGCCACCCTTTCCTCACTGATGATGTGACCCAGATAATGTATCTGTCTAGTCCCAAACACACACTTGCTTCTTTTTGCAAACAGACAATGTTCTTGCAGCAGCTGTAGAACTAACTTAAGATGATTCAAGTATTCCTCATAGTTTTTACTGTAGACTAGTATATCATCAAAGAAAACCAACACAAATTTCCTGAGATAGGGCTGAAATACCTCATTCATCAAAGCTTGGAAAGTGGCTGGAGCGTTTGTAAGCCCAAAAGGCATCACGAGGAACTCAAAGTGGCCAGAATGGGTCCTAAAGGATGTTTTTGGTATATCCTAAGGATTAATTCTGATATGGTAATATCCAGATCTTAGATCCAATTTAGAATACCATTGTGATCCATGTAATTCATCAAGAAGTTCATCAATAGCTGGGATAGGAAACTTATCCTTGACTATCATGTTATTCAAGGCCCTATAATTAAGGGTGTAAACGGATATAAACGGATACAGATATAGCAGTATCCGTATCTGAAAAATTAATTCGCTATCCGTATCTAAAAAATTAATTCGCTATCCGTATCCGGTATCCTGCAGATTTTAAAAATCATATCCGTATCCGGTATTCGAAAAAATATCCGAATACAAATAATATCCGTTTTCGTTTATATCCGGATTCGATTATGTAATATAATAATAAAAATAATAATAACAATAACTATAATAATAATAATAATAATAATAATAATAATAATAATAATAATAATAATAATAATAATAATAATAATAATAATAATAATAATAATAATAATAATAATAATAATAATAATAATAATAATAATAATAATAATAATAATAATAATAACAATAATAATAATAATAATAATAATAATAATAATAATAATAATAATATTGAAAATAATAATAATTATAATAATGGTAATAAAAATAATAATAATAATAATTATAATAATTATAATAATAATTATTATGTTAATAATAATAACGATAATAATAATAATAATAATAATAATAATAATAATAATATTAATAATAATTATAATTATAATAACAATAGTAATAATAATAACAACAACAACAACAATAAGAATAATAAAAACAATAATAATAACAATAATTATAATAATAATAATTATTATTATAATAATAACAACAACAACAAAAACAATAATAATAATTATTGTGATAATAATAATAATAATAATAATAATAATAATAATAATAATAATAATAATAATATTATTATTATTATTATTATTATTATTATTATTATTATTATTATTATTATTATTATTATTATTATTATTATTATTATTATTATTATTATTATTATTATTATTATTATTATTATTATTATTATTATTATTATTATTATTATTGTTATTGTTATTATTATAATTATTGTTATTATTATTGTTATTATTATTGTTTTTATTATTATTATTGTGGTGGTATGGTGAATTATGATAATTGTTATTGATAATTGTAAGTTTTGTAGACATGTTTAAATTTTTCTGGATATCTATTTTTAAAAGAAAATTAATTATTATGGCGGTGTGGTGAATTATGATAATTGTTATGTGTGATTGTAAGTTATTTAGGTTGTAAAGCGTCTTTAAGTATTGTAGTATTTTTCGAATTCTAATCTAATTTTTCGTTACGTCGTGCCTTCAGGCACGGACAATTACTTGTACATATTAATAAATGAATGTTAATTTATTTATTTTTAATAAATACAATAATCAATACTTTAAATTACGATTCAAATAAGTTTTCATTATTTTTAAAATTCAAAATGAATGCTCTACTTATTAATGTTTAGACGTCAATTAATAAATAGATACCTATTTTTTATGTTAATTTGAAATAATACTGTAGTGTGTATGAGTATTTATAATCTATAATTATAATATTTAAATTATATTTATAACACTTGTTAAATGATATATTTTAGATATGTTGTAACACTATATATAACTATAATAATGGAAAAAAATAATGAGTTTTAAAGTATAGTTCATTAATGAATGAATGTTAATTTATTTATTTTTAATAAATACAATAATTAATGCTCTAAATTATAATTTAAATAAGTTTTTATTATTTTTGAAATCCTAAATTCAAAATGAATGCTCTACTTATTAATGTTTAGATGTCCATTAATAAATAGATGTTCATTTTATGTATTCATTTGGAGTAATAATGTAGTGTGTATGAATATTTATAATCTATAATTCTAACATTTAAATTATATTTATAAAACTTGTTAAATGATATATTTTAGATATATTGTAACACTATATACAACTAGAATAAGAGGAAAAAATAATGAGTTTTAAAGTATAGTTCATTAATGACTGAATGTTAATTTATTTATTTTTAATAAATATAATAATCAATGCTCTAAATTATAATTTAAATAAATTTTTATTATTTTTGAAATCTTAAATTCAAAATGAATACTCTACTTATTAATGTTTAGATGCTCATTAATAAGTAGATGTTCATTTTATGTGTTAATTTGGAGTAATATTATAGTGTGTATGAATATTTATAATCTATAATTATAACATTTAAATAATATTTATAAAACTTGTTAAATGATATATTTTAGATATATTGTAATACTATATATAACTAGAATAAGAGGAAAAAATAAGGAGTTTTAAGTATAATTCATTAATGAATGAGTATTAATTTATTTATTTTTAATAAATACAATAATCAATGTTCTAAATTATAATTCAAATAAGTTTTCATTATTTTTTAAATCCTAAATTCAAAAATAAATGTTCTACTTATTAATGTTTTGATATCTATTAATAAGTAGATGCTCATTTTATGTGTTAATTTGGAGTAATATTGTAGTTGTCATATATTTATAATATATAATTATAACATTTAAATGATATTTATAACACTTGTTAAATGATGTATTTTAGATATATTGTAACACTATATATAACTAGAATAAAGGGAAAAAATAATAAGTTTTAAAGTATAGTTCATTAATGAATGAATGTTAATTTATTTATTTTTAATAAATACAATAATGAATACTCTAAATTACAATTCAAATAAATTTTTATTATTTTTAAAATCCTAAATTTTAAAATAAATGCTCTACTTATTAAAGTTTGATGTTCATTAATAAGTTGATGTCCGTTTTATATGTTTAGAGCAATACTGTAGTGTGTATGAATATTTATAATCTATAATTATAACATTTAAATGATATTTATAACATTTATAACACTTGTTAAATGATCCAAAAGTTATATTATAACACTTGTTAAATGATACATTTGAGATATTTTAACTTTATAATAATAGAAATTCCTTAATTATACTTGAATCAATTTATTAATATTATAATAAAAGTGTTATTTTTTACTTTTTAGAAGTTAAATGACATATTTTAAAAATAATTTTCGTATGATAATGAAAACTAATTATTATATTAAGAAGACCACTTAAAACTTAAAAGAAATTATTTTGCTTGTTATATATATATATATATATATATATATATATATATATATATATATATATATATAAGTTATTCGGATACAAATTTCAGATACAGATCCGAATTCGGATATCGAATTCCAGATATTCGTTATCCGTCGGATATATTTACGGACGGATGTTAAACGAATACGAATACGCCTATATCCGTATCGTATTCGTTTATTTGCGGATACCTTTAAACCGAATACGGATATATCCGTTTTTTTCTGAATGCGAATAATATCCGTTTTTCTCCGAATACGAATGCGAACGAATACGAATTTTTCGGTTACCATTCACAGCCCTACCTATAATCTATACACATCCTCCAAGTTCCATCTTGTTTCTTAACTAAGAGTACTGGAAAAGCATAGGGGCTGTTACTAGGTTGAATAGTGCCATTTTGAAGCATCTCCTTAACAATCTTCTCAATTTCTTCCTTTTGCACATATGGATATCTAGAAGGCCTGAGATTGACTGGTTGACTATCTGTCTTTAATCTGATGTGGTGGTCATGAACTCTAGGTGGAGGAAGTCCTTTGGGTCTTTGAACACTTCAGAATAGTCTGTCAATAACTGTTGTAGATGAGGACAAACGATATTGTTGATTTCAGTGGAAATCCCCTTCTTGTCAGTGCCTTGGAGGTTGGTGTTGACTGTAACTTCTTTCTCCCCTTGGTACATCCCAAACAAGTATCCAAAATAGCCATGGGTTGTAGAGTTTAGCAAGTTTTTGAATTCACCTGGCTCTATTAATTGGATGGTTGGAGTTACTAAATCAGACTCTCCCTGTAACTCCAGAGTTCTATCCCCTTTTACCAAAGTGATCTGCAGCTTGTGAAAATCAAAGGTGACCAGATGAAAGAGTTTCAACCATTGAACTCCTAAGATTGCATCAATACCTCCTAATGGTAGAATGTTGAAGTCTGTCTGAAACTCTTCTCCTTGTATGCTCCATGGTTGGTTTGGGCAAAAATGGTGACTAGCAACCTTAAAACCATCTGTTATTGTTACAGACAAAGGATTAGTCTCCTTTACCACTGCCCTGATTTCTTTTGCAACTAAAGGGTCTAGGAAATTGTTTGTACTCCCACTGTCCACCAAAATTCTGAGGAACTTCCCATTGGACATCCCTAAGAGCCTGATGGTTTTATTTGTACTATGACCTGACAGAGCATGTAATGTGATCTGTGGTTCCATTTGTTCACAATCGTCTGCTGAATTCTCCTCCCTAGATTCCTCACAGTGTTCAGTTTCTGAGTTGAATGAAGGTAGCATCATAAACAACTGTGGTTTCTTGCAGACATGTCCTGGCACAAATGGTTCATCACAGGCAAAACATAGCCTCTTCCTTCTTTTTTCATTAATTTGTTCTCTGGTGAGGCCTCTTATTGGTAGGGTTCTCACAACCTCCTCAGGTATATCCGTAGCAATTTTGTTCTGGTGCACATGGATAACTTTAGGGCTAAAGGAACCCCCAACAGGTTTATTACTCATTCTGCTCCTCTTAAGCCAGGCTTCCAATTTGGCCTCCTCCACTCTAGCCAACCTTATCATATCCTTAAAGGATTTTGGTTTCAATTCCTGTATGCCTAATTGGACCTCCATTTTAAGTCCTCCCATAAAGCAGTCCATAAAAAACTCTTCATTCAGTATGGGATTCCTTGTCAGGGCCCATCCCTTAAGTTCCTCAAATTTTTTTCTATAATCATCAACTGTACCTGCCTGCTGTAGCTTCTTCAACTCACCTATGGGGTTGTCACTAGCTTCAGGACTAAATCTAGCTAGAATTTCTTCTGTCAGCCCTTCCCAAGTAATCTCTGGTCCCCCATGCACATATCCTGAATACCACAATTCAGCTTCCCCTTCCAGATTCATAGTAGTGAGATACACCTTATAGGAATCAGGTACCATGTGATGAGAAAACAACTTATTACACTTTCTAATCCAAGCTCTTGGATTATCTCCATTGAACTTAGGAAATTCAAATTTGATGGTTCTAAAAATAGTATCAGGATTATCTAACTTTGGTGTTTCATAAGAGCCTAATATATAACCCTGGGCAGGATTTGAGGTACCCGATTGGTTCGGATCGCCTTGTTGCCCTTTTGAAGCTAACAATTCCTCCAATTTCTTCATCACCATCTCCAGCTTCACATCAAACCCTTGCTGCATCGTAGCTGAAGCCTGCAACTGTGTTTGCATATGCTGCATAGCAATGGTGTGATCATCGAACTGAGACTCCAAATTGTTTAATCTCTGATTGTTGATAGCCATGGTCGTAGAACCGATGTGCTCTGATACCAATTGTAAGGAACCAGTTAGGGATTAATCAGCAATTAGCCGTAATCAGCAACTAATTATAGGAAATTAACAAAAGAATGAAGGGAGAAACAGATAGAGAGGGAGGTAGAAATGAGGGAGAGTGAGACAGAAAGATAAATTGGGGAAGAAGCAACAACTGAATTCATTCATAACTTTCATCAGCACAAATCCAGATCTATGTAATGCCTAACAAACAGACTCGGACGCAAAGAGAGAAACCATGTGAACCCATGTGCGTCACAATTGCCAGCACTGAACATGTGAAAACAGAAAATATGAAAAGGCATAATCACCCCTCACTAAAATAAGGAAAAGACCAAAAGTGACCCTGACTTATTAATTAATTGGACTCCTTCTATTTCCTTACATCACACTTTTTTTTTTTTTTAACTTTTATTATTCTTCTGTTCTGGACAAGGAAGGGGAATTAAGAAAATAAGAGAGTGAGAAATTTACCCTTTCCTCCTCCGAGGATGGCATGCAAAGGTCTTTCATGGCGAAACAATCTTGGTGTAGATGTGGGTTGTTCATCAGAATCAGATGCATAGATCGACATGGCTGCGTTAATTTAATTAATTGTACGTGCTTGATTTGGGAAATAAGTATATTATATAATTCGTACGTATTTATTGTTGATTGGATCGATATATATATAGATCCTCAACACAGTTGTATGATAAGGTTATATGATGAGTGTTTATTCTAATCTCAGAAAGGGAAGAAAGGAATGACTTTGGCATGGCTTACAAGATTTGCTTCACATGTCCCCGATCTAAAATACTAATCCTACAATTAATTTCATTTTGCCTTGCCTCTATGCCTAAGTTATCTTCATTCTCTTACCAATTTTTGAAGGTTCGATGAGAAAAATATAAGTTAAGTTTCTAACATTAATCCTTAATTAATTGTTGATTAGTATATGTGGAAACATAAAAAGTTATCCTAAATTTCCAACTCAACCGAATTGGTTTAATATATATATATATATATAGTTATTGAGTTTAACTAAATATCCTCTAATTTAGTGGGATGCAAATTTTACTCCCATTTTTTTTTAACTTTTATAAATCGGACCAACTTTGTGGGATAGGAGTATAAAATATATTAGTTATGATTAATGACAGATTATTTAATTTTTCATGTCTAATAATATTTTCAACTTTTTATGAAGTTCAATTAAAGTCGAGAATATACTGGTAAGATTTTTTTTTTTTAATTGTGTAAAGTCACACGTTCAAATTTATCTTTTAATACAAAAATAAATATTTAGTATGCACTTCAGAAGATTTAAAAAATAAATTTTCCATAAATTTTTCTCATAGTTCTTCTCATCTGATCTCTCTCCCAAACTCGCACTAGATTTTTAAGATTGAAATATATTCTTATATTTATTATACTGCAATAGTACATGTAGGGTTCGGGAAAAAGAACTTGTTATGAAATTTTGAATTTATAGTTTATTTGTTAGAAACATTTATCATGATATCAATAATCCACTAACATTATATATAACCAGCTAAACTTTGTGGTATGTATGCACATTTTATCCAAGTTATCATTAATTAACATCATTACATATGCACATTTATCCAAGTTAACGTTCCAACAATTCATATCACCACATGGGTACTAATGATCATAATCACCACTCCACCCTTCTTTTCAATCTCATGCTCGCACCATATTCAGGTAATTATATCTTTTGTTAACTGCATGCCACTTGATGTTACTAATATTGTTAATCATTGTTACCAAAACAACGTAATTTGGGTCAAATTAATGTAAGGAAGCTAGCTGTAATTGCTGGGAAAACTCCTCTAATTAAAAATATTTTTCATAAATTAAATAACAAATCACGTTAAATAGCTAATATAATTTCATCAAATAAATAACAATCATAAAAAATAATAATACAAAAATAAATCAAACACAAAATACTAAATTTTACATAAAAACCCTTCTAAAAACTAAAAGGTAAAAATCACAAGTCAAGTTTTAAAATTTTTACTATAATCAACTGTGATTACAAATAGTACTTTCAAGTTTTAACACTCAAAAACTTTAAATAATGTAAAATTGAGAGAGTATAAAAATATCTTAATTTAAGTGAAAACTCAAATTATCTCACCACCCAAAATCATTCGAATTAATTAAAGTTTTTAAGTAATTAACGACCTTCACCCTTCACCAAAACTCTCAATTTTCTTCCTGTCCAAAGAACACCCAAAGCGATACTGTTACTTTTTAATCTTCAGCCCAATAACAATACTTGGAGCATCTCTAACAATAGTAATAAAAAAAACTCTTTAAATTGAAGTTTGTTAACATATGTGACAATTTGAAGAACATTATTTACTATTTTAATATTTTGTACTTTATCGGTCTCTTCAATTTAATTAGGACAAAAAAAAAATTATATTAAATTTTAAAATGAGTTGTACATCAAACCCATCAAGCAAAATAAATATTTTTAGCTTTTTTTATATGATTTTGATTATCCCAAAATAAAATAGATATTTTAAAGAAATAAGATCAACTTATCAGTTTTGAAGAGAGAGAATAAAACTGTGAATTTGATGACTAAGGTTGAAGATAATTTTTTTAATGTATCTTACCTATTTAAATATCCTAAAATAATTAAAAAGACTGTAAAAAAGGCTCTTGGAGCCTCTGATTATAGAATTTCTTGCATGTTAACCGCTGACATGCAAAGCAATCCAATCCATGTTGATTTCAAGAATAAAATAAAACAAACGAGCTCATTAAGTCTGGTAGACTTTAATTCCAGACGGGTTTCCGAATTTCCAAGCCTACGACTCCCTACCATATTGAACCAATTCCTAATAACTATAGGAAATTATTCCTCCATCAAGTAGGATAGGCTCCATGTGGTAAAACCAAATTTACCAAATTTAAAATAAAAAAAAACTCCCAATTTAATTAGGATATTTTCATGTTTTGGATTTCATAAATCCAACAGTAATATGGAATGAATATTCATGTGATATTTTTTTTAGTTGAGTTAGTTTATTATAATTTTTTTGATTAAATAGTTCAATCGATTGAAATATATTAAAATTGTAAACTGTTATAAACGATGAAAAAATTACAATAATTTTTTTTGAAATGGTAATCATTTCAAATATAATAACAGATAATCAGAAAAATAGTCAATCGTAGTAACAACTAGTGGTCACCAAATATATTCCTGAAAAATATCATAATCTCAAAGTAATAACATAATATACAGATCTGACCAGTTCTTCAATACTAGCAAAGGAAGAACCGATCGTCATGATAACGCCATATCTAAATCTAAATAATCTATTTTCAATCATTCATGTACAGAAAAAATTCTCAAAATTAAAAAAAATCTCTCAATTGGAGAAAGTAAACTCCCAATAAATAATAATAAAATTCTCTCACAAAGAAAAAGAAATTAGTCATATCATAAAAAAACAAGTTTCAAAAAAATAAATTTTATAATAAAGAAGAAATTATTAGAACACAAGAAAAGAGATCTAAAAGAAAATCTTTTCAAAATAAAAAGAGTCCTACTCAAATTTAAGATGAATGTTAGAGTTTTTATTCGGAGAGAATTATTTATAAGAAAAAGAGGAGTTTGTATAATATGTAAATTAGTTAATTTATTACATTATAAAATAGCATTAGAGATCGATCTGATGCGAGCTTTATTATTTTTATTGATCTGATCTGTGATCAAACCCAGATTTTATTTTCACTTTATTACTCCTATGAATGATTGTTGCACTGGGCATGCTTTATTTTATACGCATTACAACTGGTAGCAAGTAATAATGATGATTAAGCATGATTTGTTTCTCATCATTACTACCATCCAAATCAACGTCAATTCATTCTACAATTTCGCCCTTTCACCTAAAGTAGGATCAGGGGTCATGACCTTTAACTCAACAAAATCTTTGACCATTGACTAGAGACTATTAAACTGTTTATCGGTGATATTTCAATTAATTTTATTACGAGTAATAACTCATATAATAATATATATAATAATTTAATATAAAAATAATAAATTTTATTATTTTTATATTAAATTATTATACATATCATCAATACATATAACAAATTTTATTTCAGCGGCTGACGGTATTATTAAGTAACAGGAAGGATGAAGTGTGTGGAATGTACAGTACAGAGAACAAACCTGTTCCAAATATTTGTATCATAATTAAGCAGATCACTACGCCAAGGCCTAAAGTTGTGCCCTGCCCATGTGTATAAGCATCAATAAGCACGCCTATTAATTCTGTCTGGTAACGTCATCATTTAAAAATTTAAAGGTCTTAAATTTTATTTTGTCTTAAATAATGTCTCAATTGATGTATTATTATTATTATTATTATTATATCATTTCATGAGATTAAAAAAATATATATCTTATAACTCCTAACATTATCTTTTAGGAAAACCAATTAACCCCATTGCTAGTCATTTTACCAAATCCAAATTTTAAAACAATTCATCTCCCGTAAAAATAAAAAATTTATATTTTTAAAAATACAGTTTTGATATTTTTACATAGTTACTTTTTATATAAAAATAACATGAGTCTCATTTTTATATAAGAGAAAAATGTATAAAGATATTAAAAATACATGTGAAAACAGCTTTATCATCAAAATATAAGATGAACGAGTAATAATAAAAATTAAATTATTAGTAAGATGTAAAGTTTTGTACTGTTCACCTTATATTTTTTGTCCTTACCTTCGTCGCCTTCCTCATTATAAATTAAAATGGTAACTCCCTGATACAAACCACCACCCAAAACTCGCTCTCTCTCTCCTTCTCAAACAAACACCCAAAATAAAAATGAAAATGGCAGCAGCAGCAGCATTATTGCTTATGTTGGTGGTTTTGGTAATCGGGGGAGGAGCTGCTGGTGGTACGGATTATGGGGTTTCAACAACGGCTGGTGTAACATGCAACGCGGCACAGCTGAGCCCGTGCGCCAACGCAATCACATCCGCAACCACGACGCCAACAGCGACATGTTGCAACAAGCTCAGGGAACAAAGACCATGCCTCTGCAGCTACATGAAGAATCCATTCCTAAAGAGGTTCATTAACTCTCCCAATGCCAGGAAGGTGGCTACCACTTGTGGCACTCCATTTCCTACCTGCACCTAATTATTATTTACGTTCAACTGCCCGGATCTTTCATTTATCATCTATATATATGCATGTCATGTATTATTAATTCTCAATTAGAAATATGTAGCAGGCATGCTAGCTAGCTAGCTAGTTAATTTGTCTGGCTATATATTCATTACTCTACGATTACATTATTATGTTAAATATGACTCATGTATGGTATGTACTTTTTAATTAATTTGAAATAGACTTTTGTTTCCAATTAATAGTATGTAACAGTATCTATTTTGTGTTGGGCTTGTGATCGCACAATTTGCTTATGTAATGAATTAAGTGGAATAAAAGGGCTTTAAATTAAACCACCTTTAACTTGATAGAAATTCTCCTTCATGCACTCGCTCACTCCTTTAACTTTATAGAAATATTCCACAGTAAAAAAAAAATCAAACTGCGAACAAATTAACATCAAATTCAATAAAAGAATATAAGTTGGGAAGCACAATTAAACAAGGACAAAGTGAGATTCATTGTTCATTTGCTTCACCTAAGTTTAATTATAATTATAAATCTCTGGGCAAAGCGAGATTAAATTTAATATAGCTCACCTCATAGTATCTGAGAGTTAATATTCACTTTATAGTATCTATGAGGTCGGGGAATCCAATCTTGATAAAGCCAAGATTGTTAAATTTCTCTTAAACTAGCAAAAAATTATTGGCTTACGTTCCCATATATTGTGATCACTTCTATAATGATTAAGGAAACCTTCCAAAAACATTTCATACATCTTGACCTCACTCTGTATGCCCAAAAAAGCCCATGCATGCCTTTTCTCATTCACATATAAATAACACCAAAGCAATGGAAATGCAAACTGTGTAAAATTCCAGCTATGTTGTCTCCCTGGTTAATTACTTACTCTCGGGTCGCCCAAAACTACACATATAAAGCACTTTGTCGTCTGATTCATTGTATAAAGAAGTCACTTCCACTCTTGGAAACAAGCTTTCAGCGATGCCTTCTTTCAAACGAGCCACAACTACAATTTCTCCAAGGTAGAAGGTGCCACTAACATATATAAATTAAATGATGGGATTATTCTTAACGCTTTTGTTTCCATTGGAAGTAGTCATGGCGGCCGTGGTGGCTATGGACTAAGTGAAGAAAATTAAAAGCTCCAATTGCACTTAATTTGATGTACGTTAAATTTAAATATGAAGACATGAAAGTATATGTAGGTTTGGAAGGAGGTGCCTAACATACTAGTCCTAAATTTGTTTTGTATTTGTTAAGATAATTTGTTACTTTTGATTACAGCAATAGGGAGGCCCTAAATTAATCTTTTGAAAAGTATTTTAAGGAAAGATAGCAACTCCTTTATTTACTTATAGTAAAACTATTAATTTCCCCATAAATGGGGGGACTGGATCATGTGCAATTAGGGACAGGAGGATCTTAATTCGGCCTAATCAAACAGTAGGTGGCAATTTTAAAAAGAGTCCTTCTATATTTATCCACTTTTTTTACTCGCGTATAAGACAAATGAGTGTGACCCCGCCTCATTTTATCTTTTACTCAAATGAGTGGATCACACTCATTTGTCTTATATGCGAATAAGAAATGTGAGTAAGTCTAGAATTTTTCTTCAAAAATTCTAATGACTCGGGCCTAAATTATGAAATTAGATAACAAAAATCTATTTCATCATATAACATATTCCAACTGACTTTGGTTATCTAAATTGTTCATCTCCACGCCAGGTAGTGTTGCATGTTCTCTGTTTATGAAAAATATTTTGGGAGGCAAGAGTGAAGGTTTCTCTTTTTTGTAGGAGACTCTGAAGGCTGTAATGTATCATATGAGAAGAAGCTACATGTTTCAACATTTGTACCAAAGGGCCAAGGAAGCTCAGAGTGATTATGAGTTAGAGAATTAAGGAAAGAATCCCAAGTATGCTTGTTTCTCGATCAATTATGAGAAACATGAAAAGCAGCAGCAGAAGTAAAATAAAATTATATATTCCGTCGGATCAAAAATATAAGATTCTTGTTGACTATCTGAGAGTCAATTTAAAATATTTTTAAATTTAAAATTAATATAATGCATTTTAAATTTTAGGTAATAAATCTGAAAATTAATACAATGTTTTAGATAAATTACAACGATAATTTTGAGTTTTAAAATATTTAAATAAAATAATAATAATAATCTTATACTTTAAAATATAGTAGTGATTTATTTTGGCATACGCTGCTGACTCTAGGGTAAAGAAAGCAAATTACTCATACTCCCTACCTACCTCCCTACCGACATTTTTTTGGACTAATATATTAAGAATAAGTATACATACACATAAATTAAACACAATATTCAAATACAACATCATCCTCATCATTAAAAAGTGTGTTTTTATATTAAAATCTATGTCGCACAATACTTTTTAATGATAAAGATGATATTATATTTAGATATTGTGTTTTGTTTATGTACTTATATTTTTTCATATATTAGTCCCCTACATGGAAAACCGACTTTTTGCGGGTATTTTAGGCATTACTGAAGCGAAACATCTGCCATGTCAAAAGCTTTAGGACTAATTGATTCTTAATCTTGTGTAGAACTTTTGATCGAATTTTGCAGAAAAGTCTGTACTTTGTCTAGGAAATTCTTTTATCTAGTCTACAAAGTTTTAGAGTGAAATATTAAGCCCCATTTGAATTTTGAGTGTTGAGTATCTTTTAGTCGATCTTCATTCTTCAAAGTATTCAAGTACCGATAACAAAGCTTCATATATATTTTTTGAAACAAATTTAGAATTATGATCTGCTTGTACAAACAACAAAGCTTCTTATAAAGAGCAGATGACAACTAGAATGATCATTTATGGAAAAATCAGGCCAGCGCCAAAAAACCTAGTCCACGAAATCAGATCAAAAAATATAAGGGAAATTTACACTTCATAATACTTTTTTTGAAAAAATTACATTAAAAGTGCATTTTAAAAATATTTACAAAAATGTTATAATTTAATATTTTATTTTTAAAAGTAGTGCAGTTGTTGTTCCTTTAATTTAGTTACGTGATTTAGTTAGTTTCCTTGTTATCTGTTAGTTGCTTATTTTGTGGAAACTTGGAAACCTTTTTCCGTAAATGTCTCTCTCCATCCAACTCTGTTAAGATGAAATCCTTTCCTCTGTCAAAGTAGTCAACTATTTGCCGATTAGGAGACGAGTTCAGTCGATTTCTGTGAAATGTTGGTTTGAAAATCCTTGTTTCGTAATTTTTGCATGCTTGAGGGTATTAATCACTTTTTCGTCTTCAGTTGATGTATCTAGATCGGTGGTTATGCAAACCCTTATTCCGTAAATGTTCGTATGATGTAGGTTAAAGGTTCTTCTAATCTAATTCGATTTTCGTCTTCAATTGATTTCTTCATATTGGTGGTGACCCGGCAGCCGACGGCAGCAGCAGAGGAAAGTGGAACTAGAGAGACTACATTGAGAGAGGGAGGAATCGTCAGTTGCAGCAGCTTGTGCTCCCATTCAAACAAACCCAAAATTGTTTCAATCATCCAATAGGTAGTGTAAGGTATAAAGTCTTTCCACTCATAAACTTTAATATTTAAACTTGTTATACATTGATTGTTCTTCGTTGTTGTGGAGTTGGTTTAACTGTGATTTGGGGACCATGAAGGGTCCGGATGATACAAGGTTGGAAGAATAAAGGAGATTATGTGTTATATGTTATTATAATTGATGAATGTTAAGCTAAATATGAACTGCACACCACCTGCTTGATAAAAGTTCTGATAGAACTTAAGTTGCTAAACCTTGCTAACCTGTGTTCCTTTGCTTTAGGCCTGTATATTTAACCTCTATGAATTGTCTGTAAGGCTTATAGAAAATGTATCAGCAACAAGGCTGCTCATTCATGAAATGGGAAATAATGCCTACCCAGGGATGTGTAGCACTATACTTGGAATTCATACCCATGTCAGTGCAATCAAAAGCCTAACGGTGCATCATTAACGGTGTCCACCACATGATTGAGAAAATTGCAATTAAACTTGTTTCATGTTATAATTTATTTATGTAATCCAAAATTCGACTGAAAATAGACCCTTTTTAGGAAAAATAATGGCCAGAAACCGCCTTCGGCAGTTTGAAACAGATAGATCTCGAAAAAATACCCAATTTCAAAAAAAAATTCACCTTATTCGGACATCCGAGTGCAAAGTTATGACAGTTTAAACTTTTTGCATTCGAACACTCAATTTTAAAACTCATTTTGTTCATAATTCCATTTTCAAAACATCCTTTTTAACTATTTAAGCTTCAAGGTCTCGAAAATAACTATGAAAATGACTACTCATAATGGTCAAACGCATTATTGATAATTGATTTATGCCAATTTATCATTCTGGCTGCTGTCTTTGCCATGAAATTATCATTCTGTTTAATTACATGACTAATGACGAACGGATGGAATGTGGGATTGTATATCTGTTGCATACAAGTTCTTTTTTTTTACATGTGTGAAATGTGGGATCATTCAATCTTTTCTTTTTTACTGCTGGGAATGTGCAATTATGAAGCAGAGTCTGTGTTATCAGTGGTGGAGTCGGATATGATGGGTATTGATGCCCACCATTAACTACTGTTGGTGGTTCAATCTCTTCTTTTTTACTGTTGCCTTTGTTATGATAAATTCAGAAAGTAGTTGTCCTAAAGTTATTTGGTTTCTTCCTAACAATTTAGTGTACGTGCATTGATTCAGTATGCCTTTCCAATGTGAAGTATTTTGTATTGTTTGGTTTCAGATTTTACTAGAATAGTATTGAACTATAAGCCAAATTAACTGTCACAAAGAATATGACATATCCTTCGATGGAATTGGAGGTGGTGTATTCAGGGTTTCAATGATAAGAAAGTTGATTTATTTTTTTGTCGCAGTTACAATAGTGGTGTAGGGAATCTTAAAAATAGCTAGCTTAATATACAGATAGTACTGTAGTAAATATACTACTGCTGTTTTCTAAAGTAAAGTCGCCAAAAGTATTAAATGGGTAATGTGCTATACAAATAGTGTGAGCTTTATTTTGGTGTCCCTACGTTATTTTATAAGAATCCTAAACCCCAAAAAATAGAAAAAATTACTGTCACATTAGAAAAGTACAAATCCGTAACATGAATAAAACTAACAACAGACTTTCTGAAAATATAAAAAGATAAATTTAAATAAACAATGCATATATCTGTAATGCAATGAGACTTAGAGACATGATCAAAATATGAAATGTTGATTTATAGTTACATCAATTTGTAGCAACATATATTAAACACGATTACATACGTAAAAACATAACATAATCAAAACCCAAATAAGATGCATATGCATACATGTAAAACTGAACCATTAACATGTACAAATAATCAATTAGTAATAACATTAGACCTTATTCTTGCCAGCATTGGTATGAGTAGCAGTTCCCTGGGGAGTCAATTCTGATTCAGCCTTCAAATCAACCTTAAGATACACCACAATACTCTTACTCTCCAAATCCCATATCTTAATACCGGTCTCTGTGGCAGCACACAGCCAATACCTGTTTGGGTCAAAACACAAAGCATGAATAATGGAACCAGCACCCAACGAATACTACCTCTTCCCCTCAGCCAAATCCCACAGCAAAATCATTAAAATATTTTGTAGTTAACTTATTTAAAATATATATAAGTTATTTTTTAGTCGATTATAAAATATTTTGTAGTTAACTTATTTAGTGTCGTCTATTTTTCATGGACTTAATTTAGAGAATAAAATAAATATAATATTTCCTCAAGCTCTTTGTTCTATGATGTTTCATGTTATTGTTTTCTTTTTTATTTGGTTTTGCTGTCGTTGGTTGTGATCAGAAGTGGTTTTTGGGCGGTCGTCGTTTTTTATTTCATGTTATACTTTTCACGTAACATTTTTATATTTTGAATCTGTGTTATTGTGTTATTTCGTTTCATTTTGTATAGGATGGTTTATAAAAGAAATAACATTGTGATGGTCGGTGAAAAGAAGAATGATGGGAAGGTTAAAACACGTAAAAGAAAGAAGGAGGCTGATTATTCGGTTAATCCTTCAAAAAGGAGACATTTTGTAAAAAAGAGCAATGAATTGATTGTTCCAGATTCTGATTTCGAAGTTGAGCCAGTTCAAGTTGGTAATGAAGTTCAAGATTATGCGGCAAATACAAATTCGAATAATATTTTTAGAAGTCAAAAATATATGAAGGTGTGTTTTTTTTTTGTTGTTTTTAAATGTTTGGAAACCTTATTTGTTGTCAGTTGTTTATTTTTTTTTTAATATTCTAAAGTTTTTGGTTTGTGGTCATTATTTCTTATTTTTTTGCTAATGATTTGTATTTTGCAGATTTGGGATTTATACTACGACGAGTATCATCGAAATTTCAATGGAAAAATTGTTTATTGGTCCGATATGGAGGTGTGCACTCTGATCATGCAGAAATTGTCCGCTTCTCAGATGGAGGTGTTTAAGTCGTCGTGTTTTGGAAACTTTGTAAATCTTGGAGAGACCATGATGTTTTCTCAGTTAATACATCAGGCATTGGTGAGGGAGGTTTACCAAACCGATAAGGGTGAGATGTGGTTTATGTTTGGTGAGACACGGGTAAGATTTGGGTTACCCGAGTTTTGTTTGATTTCTGGTCTGCGTGGTCAAGGGGATGAAGATATTTCAGTATTTAGGGGGAGGGAGAATCAGTTGGTTGAAAAGTTTTTTGGGGGTGAGGTAGTGACGCGCAGCAGTATCGGGAGGGTGTATCGGGCTGCTGTGTTTGATGATGATGAGGAGGCGGCGAGGATGTCTGCCATATTGTTGGTATTCAATTTTCTCCTAGCATCTGTTTCGGAAAATCATGTGGACGAGGTATTGCTTAACTACATTTCTTATGGCGACCTCAACAGTTATCCTTGGGGGAAAATTGCATATGAGATGACAAAGAGGTCATTATCCATTGCTTTGAAGGGTCAGTTAACTAAGGGCAGTAAGGGTAGGGTTGAATATAATTTTTTCAAAGACAATTATTGTAAATTGTATAAATTGAACGGAGTACCATATGTGTTTCAAGTTTTCTTGTTTGAAACCATTCCTAGCCTGAAGGTTAAGGGTTTCTGCATCGATAATAGGCTTTCAGATGTTAGGTTATTTAGATGGAAGGAGTTGGGGAAGCCTCCCAATAGGGGTAGACTGCATGATTTGGTTTTTGGTACACCACAGGTATGTTGGTTACATATTACATTATATTTGGTTACCTTTGTATATAATGTTGGTTACTTATATTTATATATTGTTTTTGTTTTTTTTTTATTTTTAATTTTAAATGTTCAATGTCTGTATAGATGCCTTAGTTAATGTTTTGTTTTTGTTTCAGTTGATGATTCAGTTAATCAGCCCTACGGCTTCTGAGAAGGAGCAATTGAATTTGGATGGATTTCATTTTCAATCTGGGTATTTTACTGCTGTTAATGCTGATGCCGTTAAAGGGGGTGAAACCAAAATGGGTGGAGATGGTTGTTATACCCTTGATGATATTAAAAATGTTGTTGATGCACGTGTTAGACCGTTGGAAGAAAAGTTGTCTGAAGTCAAGAAAGAAGTTGAGAAGTTTAGGGTTGATTTGAAAAATGATTTGGAAGTCTTTCGTTCTAAGATTTGTGATGACATTAGGTCAATTTTGACAAAGCCTTTTGATGTTCAAACTCATGTTGGTGTGGGTGGAAATGAGGATGTTAATAGGCATCATGATAATGATGAAGATGAAGTTGCTGACATTGGTGGTGGTAATAACAGAGATGATGATGGTGATGTTCGTTGTGATGGGGATGGTGGTATGAGTTGTTTTTGCAATGATTTCGAGGATGACAAGGTTGAATACATGTTTTTTTATTTATATTTTTATGTGTTTTTTAGTATTAATTGTATTTGTTTTTTCAGGATTGCAAAAAAAATGAAGAAACAAATTTGGACAATTTAAGCGGTGCTATGGGGAAAGAAGTTGTTGTTTATACTCCTGTTCAGGTTTGTTTTGTTTGTTAAATTTAGTTACCTTACTACGTTGGACTGGTTTATTCGTTACAATTTTTTAGTTATTGTTAGTAATTTTGTAGTTTGTAGTTGGACTTGTAATTTTATTTGTTTTTATTTTTTTGTCAATTGCTTAAGGTTGGTAACATGGAGGTAAAGAACGACTCGGCGATTGATGAGTTGATTCTTTCAACTCAGGACATTGTTCAATGTATTGAAGTGGAAAGGAATGCTTTTAAATCTCGTGAAAGACCTGTTCGTGTTCATGTGATGGGTGCTGCTATGAGGTCTCCATATACGACGAATTTTGGTTCTTCTGCTTCATCTTGTTCTGTTGTGAGGCATTCTCAAGTACGCAGAGCTGTTTCTGCATTTCCCAATGTTTGTATGGGAATGCCATCTAGGTCTGAAGATTCCCTGTTTGATCAGTGGTTCAAGATTGGTATGAATAACAGAAAAAGGTATGTTATTTTGTAATTGATGAGTAGTTTAATTTTATTTTTTTTAAATAATATTTTGTTTTATTTTACTAATATTGAAGGATTGATAAATTTTCTGGAGCACGTAACAAGATCGAGCCCCCCTTCAGTTTTGGATCTATAGTAATATCATCTAAGATGTGGTTTTACAAACTTAAGACTCCGGGACAGTGGCTTGATAATGATGTGAGTTTATTGCTTTTTAATTTTATACTATATAGTACTAAATTATTTATGAATTATGCCTTGGTTATTTTTTATTTTTTTTTATACTATAGATTGGTTATCATATTTAGCCTTTTTTGATTAATAATGATTCCCTTGTTGGTTAACAGTGTTTTAATTCCTTGTTGGATTAGCAGTGTTGTCATTGTTAGTTAACAAGACTGCCGTTGTTAGTTAATTTGTTTTGACATTGTTGGTTACTATTATTGATATTGTCGGTTAAAATTTTTTATAGTGTTCTATTAACATAGTTAATTGTGTTTGTTACCATTGATGAAAATTCTGGTTATCATATTGCAATTGTTGGTTAGCAGTGTGTTTCTTTGTTTTTACTTGTGTTGATGTTGTGTGGTAAGTAATAATTATACGTGGTAACTTTATTTATATGTTTTGGTTACCTAGTTTGATAATATTAGTTACTAATGTTTAGCTTGTTTGTTACTTATGTTACCATTGTTAGTATACACCAGGGCAATTATTTTTATACATTGGATTGGTTAACGTAGTTTTATTTGTTGGTTTCTAATTTTGTTCTTGTTGGTTACCAGTGTTGTCATTGTTAGTAAACAATGTTGCCATTGTTTGTAATCAGTTTTTTCCATTGTCGTAGTATCATAGTTATTGCTTTTCAAACACCATTTAATTTCCCGGCTGTATGTTACTGCTTTCAAGTTTATATTGAGTGTTGCTAAGGTAGTATTAACATAGTTAATATTGTTGGTTACCACTGTTGTTAGTGATGGTTATTAGTCAGTAAATTCGAGTAATAATGTTACCATTTGTTGTAACCAGTGTTTTCAATGTATGTTATCTACTAATTATATAAATAAATCTTTGTTTACATGTGTTTGTTAACCCGAATTGATACTGTTGGTTACTAATAACACAATTTATTTTTTTGCAGTTGAATATGAGGATCTAATGTATTTTTTTATTTTTTTTTGTAGCATATCGACATATTGTTATACTATCTCAGAAAATTGGCTAAACACTCTAACAATATTCACATAAGAGCCACTACCACGGATACTTGGTTTAATATGAAGTTTAATGCGTTATTTGATAAATTTCATAGACATAATCAAGATCAAAATATATTGTCTGAGGATGGTGATGTTACGGAATACATTCATGGATTTATTATGGATGTGAACACACCATGGGTTAACGTTGATTACGTTTTATTCCCCATTCATATGAGTGATCCTGAGCATTGGTTTTTGTTGGTATTCGATGTTCATCGTAGACGTCTAGTCGTTTACAATTCACTACAACCGACCAGGTCATTCATGCGGACAAATATTTCTGATGCTTGTGAGGCTTACATCTTTTTGCTTCCTATGATGTTAACAAAATGTGGATTTTGGAAGGCTAGGACAGATATTGATCTATCAAGTGAACAATATATGCAAAAGGGGGAGAATGATCTTATCGAACTTGAATTTGCTGAAGGAATGCCTGTACAAGTTGAGGGGTAAGGTTTATTCTGTTTCAAACTACTTAATTATTTGGTGTCTAATGCTTGATGTTCTGACTTTCTTTTTTCTTTTTTTTTAAACTTCTTTTCCAGTGATTGTGGAATGTTCACAATTTGTTTTGCGGAATATGTTCTTCACCAGAAGTTTAGCGAATTTCCAAACCCATTTCCTATTTCGCAATACAGGAAGAAATTGTGTGTAAACCTCTACATGCATGTTCTGAACAAGCAAATTGAGGGTTATGAGTCTGATACAGAACATCCAGGGAGATTTGTGCAAGATGATTAGATAATTTCTACTATGTTTCTTCCTTGTAATTTGTTAATATTTCTTTATTTTCGAATTGTAGCCAAACAGTTGTACGAAGTTTACTAGGAAAATATTTATGTTATTATTTTGCTACTTTCATTTGATTTCTACATTATGATATAATGTCATTTATATATTGTCTTGATGCTGCATATTTATTTATTACAATGATTACCGCTGCAATGACAGGTATACTAAAAAATAAGAAAAAATTCTTTTTTGTTTGTTCAATGGTATCCAAAATAATATTTCTGGGTAACCATTTTCAATTCATTACGGAAATGAAATTGTTAACCTTACAATTATACGTAACCAAATCATATAAATGAAATATTTTTTGATAAAGGTATTCTTTATTAAGTGTTAATTGTACTTCATTTCTTGTAATTCAAATTTGTGTTAGCCAACATTGTTAAGATTATATCAGTGAATTGGTAATCAAATATGTAGTTATAGTCAACGAAATTTAATGAGGTTATGAGCAATAAAGCAAGTCTAGGTAGTATTTGTTAATCTCCTGTTTCTTCTACTTTTGTACCTTATGTTAAAGCTTGATGTATGATTATTAAGCAGTATTATATTGGTTGGATAACATTTATACAAAGGTAAGAAAACTATGTAATTTAGGTAACCAGATAATGAGTTAAGTCAACATCCATTTTCATTAACAAATTTATTTTGTATACATTTGGTAAACAAAGAGTTGTACATATGTAACTATAATATGTTATGTGTGTAAATAGATATCCTTTAAGAAAATTAAGTACATTTAACAGGTGTTAAATGTATTTTGTTTTCTTTACATATAATGGAATACATTTGTTTACCCACTATGTAATATAAGAAGGAAAAAATAGAAGATTTTGGGTTTAATAAATGTTTATCTAATTAAACATTAATATGTTTGTTATCATGCAACTTGTGTGATGACGTGAGTTTATTTGTTTATTAAACATAATAAACTTGGTAACCAAACATGCAAGCACAAGTAACCGTACTATGTTTTGTGGGTAACCAGTTTTCATTTATAACCCAATTTATTTAACATACAGTTTTGTTGCTTATGAACTACATCAAACCAGTTTTTGGTCGTAAAATTGTTGGATTTTTACATGTTTTCCTATTGTGTCCTTTTTCTTGACACCTGCTGCAACAGTTTCGAATTTTGATTTCTGATCCATGTTTGTACCTCCCTATCTTCGGTCTTCCAGCTGGTCTTCTTGTATTCGGTGGTTTTACACAAATGCTTCTTATTTTTTCTGGCACGTCACAGTTATCCATGTCATCTAATGGGAAGATACAAGTTGAATACGTGTCTACCAAAGTTGTTTTTGAGTATTTTTTTGAGCAAAAATCATAACAGCTCAAATTTCTTTTGCTTATAACAGCAGCAGCGTGTGGACAGGGCATCTCGTGGTACTGAAATTTATTGCATGTACATGTCTTTCGTTCCATGTCCACAATAAACTGTTTGGTAGTATCGTAAACGGTGAAAATCACAAGGTTAGACGTCTCAACCTGCAACAAATTGCGTGGTTGTTGTTATTAAATATCAAATTTTACTTTTATTTAAATCTGAATAATGGAACGTATATGGACTGTTGGAATTTGTTTTAAACTTATACAGGTGACCAATAATGGATTATATGGTTTCAAAGTACATTTGATACTTTTAATAAACATGTATGTAATAAGGTAAAAGTATTATTAGTTACCTTATGTTTTTTTGATTCCATGATGTTAGACTGTAGTATTCTCTCTGCTGTTGTAGAAAGGGTCGTGAATGTTGATATGGCTTCTTGTTTGTGTGTGAAATACCATCTCTGGACCATACAACGGAGGCATTCGATCATTGTGGTAATTGGAAGTCCCCTAATTCCCTTGATTGCATTGTTTATAGATTCTGCAGTGTTCGAAGTCATTGTTGAGTACCTGCTTACAGCCCCATGAAGCCTTGTGCATTTCTCCAATGTAACCTCTTTCTCCAAATATGTCCGTATTCTAACATCAATTGCATCAAGGTCAGCCATGTTTCTGTTGAATTCCTCAATAGTGTATGATCTACAAGCCCCGTTGTATGCTTTTTTTACTTCTTCTCCACTTTTTTTGAATCTGTTTTTAATATTCTTCAATACATGATATGTACATGAACCATGCATGACATCGGGGAACACAAAGTTCAGTCCTTGAACAATGGCTTCATGCCTATCTGAAATAATGCATTGTCCTTCCCTAACTCCACAAACCCTTCTTAAATTGATGAAAAACCATCTCCACGATAATTCATTTTCACTGTCAACCACTGCAAAAGAAATCGGAATAATGTTTCTGTTTGCATCTTGCGTGCTTGCTATGAGGAGTGTCCCACCGTAGGTTGATTGTAAGAATGTTCCATCAATCACAATAATTGGGAAGCAATGATGCCATGCTTCAATTGATGCTCCTATGGCAAAGAATAGATACTTGAAACGTCCATTAGTTTCCAACTCAAGGGCTGTGACTGAACCTGATATAATATTTATGAAAATAGTAATTAGCAGGTAAAAACAGTGGGTATAATTTCGTTACAGTTCAATTAGTAACCAACACTTAATGAAAAGGTAACCATTTAAGTTTTATTGGGTTACCAATCAAGTACCAAAAAGTTACATTACCTGGATTTGTTTTCTCTAACATGTACAACCATGATGGGATCAAAGAGTAGTCATGTGGATTTCCTCTTACTTTTTCCAATGCTTTCTCCTTTGATCTCCATGCTTTTTGGTAAGATATAGACACGTTATATTCTGTCATCATGTCTTCCATAATATCCGTTGGTGTGTATATCTTCTTCGGATCTGTTAATCTATGCATTACGCATTGACTAACCAAGTCACTGTTAGCTTGTCTGTGATCTCCCATAAGTATGTCGGACGAACACGTGTGTGTGTCATTAAAGTATCTCACCTTGAACATACTTGTCTTTCGAATTTTTGATGCTCTCAATTTCCAACTGCAACTTTCATTTTTAACGCAGATTAGGACATAGTCTCTACAGCTACTCCTATCAACCTTGTGTTGTCGATTTTGCCTGATGGAATGTAGTTTTATTGCTTGTGATAATATCTTCTTGTCTTTGTAAGTTTGATGTACTTTCACATCTACTCCATGCGGATCGGATATAACCTCATCAGATTGATCTTCATAATATGCTAAGTCTCGTTGACTGCTTTGTCCTTGATTAATAGCTTCTATTGCAAGATGGTCAACATACTGGGTTCCAATTTGGTTATAAGATAGTGGTATAAGCTGTGAATTCCATTGTGTTGATCGTACTGGACTTTCAGCTTGGTTAATGTTTTCTTCGACATTCCTCGAACCTTGTAATATTGTAATTCCTCTATTGATGTACAAATTTTCTACTATAAGTGGAAATTGCCCTTGTTCATCTGCTTTTTTAACCACTTCCATAAAGAATCTGAACGTTGCTTCGTCTGATATACTGATTGGTGGAATGTTGCTTCTAATATGAAATTTGATTGGCAGTTTTGTTGTGTTGGTGTCTATCCTTAATGCACTTCCTATCAAGTCGTGTAATTCTGTGAAACTACAAGTTTCTGGGACTAGTATGCCGGTAACTTCAAAATTTTCATATTGGCTAGTGTCAGACCACATTCCGTTAAAATAAAGTACAACCGGAATCATCTCCATTCTGTGATAACTGAAACATTAAAAGTAATGTGTTAATGTCAAAGGTTATAATATGAGCTATCTATGGTAAAAATGAGGTAAACTAACAAACATATGCAGTACACAAATCTGTATATTACACATAAATTGTTATGTGTTTGTTAAGGTAACTAAAGAAACATATGATGGTAACTAAATAACAAGTATATAGTAACCTGAGTTAATGTATTAAGAAATCACTACTTTGAAACAAATGTTCAATCACTCTGCTTACAAACTAATAAAATGATCAATAATATTGTTAATAAAGTAACCAAGCTCAATAATCAAACAATGGTGAGCAAGTGTAATGTACAAATTCACCAAATTAGTAATATAAATTAATCAATAATTAGTTAACCAGACAATTATTTGAAGGAATTCGATATGTTTATTATACATAAATTGTATAACACACATATAATGATAACCATATATCATGCATGTAGTAACAAAATTAATTGTATTAATAAATCATTAATTGAAAACAGTTGTTCAACCAATCTGTTTACAAAGTAAACAAATACAATCATCAACGAATAGTGACCAAATGTAATGTAAACAGTAACAAAATTAGTACTATTAATTACTCAATTAAGAAGTGACCAAACAAACATAAATCTAGCAATCTGTTTATTATAAATAAACTGTCTTGTTCATGGAAAGGTTACCAAACAAACATATAAATGTAACCAAATAACATATATGTAGTAACCAAATTGTTGATACTAAGAAATCATTACCCTGTAATAAATTTTCAACAAATCTGGTTATAAACTAAACAAGTTAGACCAGCGAACATTGATGGCCAAATATAATGTATTATGTATCAAATTTAGTACTATTATGTAACCCATCATGAAGTGACCAAACAATCATATGTATGTTGTCACTATCTTTATCACACATATACTGCATTTTTTTATGTGTCAAGGTAACCAAACAAACGTGTGAAGGTAATCAAATAAGATGTATATAGTAACCAAAAAAAATTCTACTAAGAAATAATCAATCTGCTACAATGTTTACATCAGTATGCTTACAAACTAAGACTTACAATCATCAACTAATGGCGACCAAATATAGTGTCTACAGAATTTATACAGTAACCAAATTAGTACAATTAATTAAGCAATCATGAGGTAAACAGTTTCTATATAATTTGCTTACAGAGTAAACTATTACAAACATGCGACGAATTGATGAAATCTGTTTCGTATAATTGATGAAATCTGTTTCGTATAAAAATCGAATGTAATAGATCCTTTATATGAAGGTAATCCAACATCACCGCAAATGTAATTTATGGCTATTTACCAGATTCGGCTTCAAGCTTGTCGTCAATGGCGGTTTACACCTTGCGGAATTGCCGTCAATGGAGTTTGCCGTCAATGTTGGTTTCCAAATGATTCAAGTTTTCTGGATTGTTTATTTATGTTTATCCGACTCTTTTTCGATTGTTTATTTTGAAGGAATGTCTTTTTGTAACCGCTACTCCTTGATTTCAGCTATTACGTGGTATGTGTTTTTGTTATTTTTGTAATTATGTTATGCTTGTACTATTATTGTAATTACTTTATAATTGTTGTACAGTAATGTAAAGGACCCAAAATATAATAGCATTGCTAGAAATTATGAGATGGCCATACAGCTAAAATTAGTCCAGTAATATTAAACACAAGGGCAGTCAAACAACAGTAGTGTACATGACATGGGGCCACTAACTTCAAAGCTATTATGCCTATAAAAATCTGGAATCCCCCTTAATAAGTTAATAACATTACAACCTTTATACTGATCATCAGGACACAAAAAAGAAGCCTGTTCTAATACCATTACAAGAAACAGACAAGATCAATCATCTCCCATCATTGGCAAGCGAAACTGTCCTACTCAGATTCGGCCATTCAGCATCTACTCTATGAACTATATTTTCTCTACTCATTTTATTCTATCATTGCTCGCCTTCATCCCATAGTGCCATTAGACCCATTACTCATCTTTTTTTTGACCCCTTGTAATTCTTCTTTTAAACATTTTCCTTCACTATTTTTCAAATAATAAACAAAGGGAAACAGGACTGAGATGTCCCCCCAACTCAAAATTGCCATTTCAGTCCATGAATCTACGCCAAGTGAGTTAGGCACTTCTCTTGAATGATGAGAGATTTCAGAGAAGGGGAGTCATATCTCATCATCTACGGCAGAAGAAATGAAAATCTGGGTGATTGACCTGAGCCAGTGTCAGCCAATTGTCAGCAGCCTTCAAGAGGGAGCTTACCAACTGGCCATTGTCTGTCCATAAAGATAATCTGAACTTGTATGAAGCGAGGCCAAAAACAGGTAATGAAATCTTCGGGACACCATCCATCTCACTGGGATACGTTACAATTGGAGCAGGAGCAGGAGCAGGAGCTGGAGCTGGAGAAGGAGCAGGAACTGGAGCTGGAGCAGGAACAGGAGCACTCTGATTGCCTGCAAGGAGAGAGCATGCACAACTCAAAAGATAATACAAAATTTTTTGATTGGAATATGAAAGGCACACATTGATCAGCGACGTCATCGTTGATCCACGAGGTTGGAAAACATTACCCAGATCATGGTGCAAAACTGTTTCAAGCAACATTGGGAGATTTAGGAAACAGGAGATCCAGCCATGGGTTTAGAAAGGATAATACTAGAAGGAGGGGAAAAAGAGGCGGTAGGATGGAGTACGAAAACAGCGATGGGGAAGTTGTTGGAAATTGAGAAGAATTCAAATCAGGAAATGAGAGGCATCAATTGTTATAAAAATAGGAGAGCAAGCAAAGGCATTTAAGAATATCAGGCATGGAATGTGAAATGTTAGAAAAACCAGCACATCACCTTTACTGGCAATGCATGACTAGGACATTGTCCCCGAATGGGATTCAACTACCAACACCATCATTCTATAGGAGGATATGCATAAGATAAATTCCATGCCCTTGAATTCACAGAACAATGATGCAAGTAACTGTTCCCATATATAGAATAAAAGAACAGAAAGCTCATACTTGCCTGTCATTGGTGTATAAAGAGGATGGAATGTCAAAAAGCAAGCATCCAGATCTTTTAGTGTCGGTCCCATTGGAATCCTGTATATTGGATACCTGTAAAAGGTCCATCCCAACCATTAAGTCGCATGTTTATATACGTATGTGCACACTGTGCATATAGTAGGTTAGATGCAGGTTATGACAGTCATACCAGGCCACAGATATCCAACTGGAAGATTGTAAATCACAACTCCTAAGTGATTTCAGTTCGGGGAACCGAAGAGCAAGATCAGATATCTATAACAATAAAAAAAAATCATGAAAATATGTTTAAGCAAAATTGACAGCTTATATATTTTTTACCTTACTCCTCCCCCCCCCCCCCCCCCCCCCCCCCCCCACAAAAAAAAAGCAAAGGGAGAAAGTTAGCTATTAAAAGCGGGAAGCAATGGGAAACCTTGCTAGCTAAAGGTTCCCGACCAAAAGGTGGATCCCGCTCAAGATACTCAAACAACAAGCAACCTTGAGAATTGCCAGATTCACCCTTGTCACTTGAGAATCCCTCTTGAAGTGCAATACGCTGGTTTTGCAAGGACAAATGAGCCATTCTTGAAGGTACCTCACCTGTTAAATGCTGCTCTCCCAAGTAACTCATGCAACCTCTATCATGTTCACAATCACTGCTACCATCAGTACTTGAATCCCTGAAATCACCATCACTATCCTCACCTGGTCGCCTATCCCAGAAAAGAAACATTAGATACACATAGCAAACAGTAGCTAATTAAAGAACATAGGAAACTAAGAATTTATCAGTAGAACTTAGTTTTTCAAATCTTGTGAAGATTAACAAAGATATTGTCTTCGTAACATTCATTAAAATGTAATGTTGAGAATACACCGTACACGCTGCATGGATAGTAGAAGATAAAGTAAACAAGACTTCAGTATCCTTACTTTCATTAAAATGAACAGAGATGAAAGTACCAAACAGTTCATTAAGAAAAAGTAAAACAAAATTGCAGTAAGCATGTAATGCTCATCAAATAGAGACAATTCTTTTCAAAGATAAAGGCCAAAATTTTCACCATTAATTAAGTAATGAAATCATCCCCCCCCCCCCCCCCCCCCCCAAATCTAACATGCCCAAATAACACTTAATTGTCACAACAGAATAGTATCTTGCTTCAATTTGACATTCGTAAGAAATCGATACCATTTTACAAGCCCAACCCATTTTTGCCACCTCATGGAGATAATTTTAATTTACTAGGAAAAAATATATACCCTTGCAATTTGCATACATTACTAAAAATAAATGTGCATTTCATGTTTGTCATGAAACCCCCTGATCCTTATACTATTTGGGTGTGGAATTAGATTTGGGGATCTTTTCTACAATCCTATTCCTTTTCAAATCAAAATTCCTAGGAATTCCTAACCTATTAATGATTTGGTAATTTCCTATTACGAAACCATGTAATGCTTGAGTTCTTATTCTCTTTTGTAAGTCTACAACGTATAAGACCATGTCGATGAAATGAGAAATCAAAAACAATTAATTAAAACATAGCCTATATTATTGGTTATGGTGATGCAAAAGCAGGAAAAAAAACATATCACCAGTATGCATACCTTGTTTTCACTGAGGATTTTGAACGACTGCCATATAATTGCATGCCTGACAAATAGGGGACATAGTATTGAACCACAGAATCAGTATCATTCAGTAATAAAGGAACACCAGCACCATAAGCACTCCACTCCTTAAAAGACTCCCATAAATCACCAAGCACAAAATATGGTTGAAATTCCACATCACAAGTCCTCCATCCCCTCATTGTTGTCTGTTTTCAAACAGAATCAATCATATTAGAGACCAATATTAATTAATCAAAAATCATTAGAGCAGAGAGATGTCAAATTCACTTCGTTAATCAGTAGTAAACCTTAGAGAGATACTGCGCAGGAACTGACGGAATAATTGATTCCAGAAACCGTTCTAAATTACACAACGGGGATGCAACCGGCTCCAATGCCGCCAGTAAAGCTGCCGGCTTTTTAATCTCCGACTCTTTAGAAGCAATGGAAGATTTCGATTGACTGGCAGTGACATCACTGAGAGCTCTCCGAAGATGATCTAGATTCAAATGACCTCTCCGAGCCGAACGAGCTTTGGCCGGGTTGTAAAATCGATCTTCTCCGCGACTCCGCACAAACTGCAGCCCAGCGCCCAACATTTTTCTCTGATCTCAACCTTCTATAAACCCTATAATAGAGATAAGTTTTGTACAATAGTTCCGAAATGATATTTGAATCAAATATAAAAAGTCAAGCTCGATAAATTAAAATAGTTGGAATGGATCGGTGTTAAAAATAAAAAGATTGTGGCCAATGAATCTCCTGAACGGATGAATTAGAGATCGGATGAGCCGATTATTATCGACGAATTCGGATTTTCTTTTGAGACTTTGATGAATCTCAATAAACCCTAACAACGTTGAAACAAATCAAAACAAGATGAGTTGTTCTTTGTATCTGTATAGATATTATGTATGTATATGATTGAGTGTTTATATATGCAGATTGAAGAATCAAAAGGAGGAATAAATAGAAGCCGAATTGAAGCGATGAAGAGAATGGAGACGGAGGGAAAGGTTCGAACAAAACCAGTCTGAATTAATGGATGCGTGAGCGGAGGAAACCAATTTTAAATTATTTATTTTATATTTATATCCTACGATTCCTCAATGATGATTGATGAATATTGGAAATTCCCTAATTTCCATTAATACATTTATGTACGAACTACTTTTTAAAAATTTATTTTTTCAAACATTTATCTACCTTTAATTTAGAAATCGCATAAAATAATCTCTGTTCCACATTATAATATTAACTTTTTAATTAATTAATTTTAAATAATAAATTATAAAAATTATTAATTAGCAAACAATTAATACTAATTACAAAAGAGATAAAAAATAAAATAATGTAAGACATGTTTTAGCTAAACTTAATAATATTTCTTTTTTAAATTCAACTATATAGAGAATGAATAAATTTTATTTTATTTTTTAAATAGGGACATTGTCGTCTTTTAGAAAAAAATTAATGTAAAACTCTCTTATTTAAAAATATAAATATAATAATTTTTGACATTTATTCGTTAAATTTAAAAGAAAACGTTTAAAAATATATGTTTTGTAACCAAATTTAATTAAAGAACATCTTAGATTACTTTTATTTTATTATAAATTTATTACTTTCAAAAATTAAATGAATTTCATTATTTTTAAATTTAAAAAATATCGCCGCCATTTCACTTTATTTTATAAACATTAATACCATTTATGAACATTTAAAAACTCCTGGAGGATGCCCGCGAAACTAATATTGAGGTACATCAATTTTCGTTGATACTGTAAAACGAGTTGGCCCTTTAACCTTCTATAAGTTTATTTTGTCGATATACCTTGCAGTAAGATACGTAAGAGGTTCTTCTGTAGGATTGATATCAGAATTATCTGTTAACTACGCCAGTAATATTTTGAATTAGCATAAAGATGCACAAGCATGATATTATGGAAATAAAGCCAATGTAAAGAATAAATTAATGCTAGTGTCGAGCTTCAAACGGGATAACAGAGAAGCAAGCATAGTCAATCACAAATGTCAACCCTTGCCAAATTGTAACGTCTACACCCATTTTACCGACGCTGGCATTCCAAACAAATATCATATCGGCATGTCATCTCTTCGAAACACAATCACACTTGACAAAATTATCAAACACAACAAATAATTTTTGAGAATAATTGGGTCTCCCAAACTTGGGCTATACGAACTATTACGATTGCTAGGTGAGTTGAGCATTATAGAAATTAAATTCATAATATCCTTCAAAGCATTAATAGGCTCTAAAACTTCACTATTAAAAACAATTTTATTGCGTCATCTCCAAATAGTTCATGATTCTATTCTTCCATGAAACATAATGACTACTCATTATTCTAAACGATAGTATAATTATAACAAATTGATATTTGTATATAATTTTACTTCACATAAATGTGAATTTTATTTATTAGTCATGTAAAAGGAGTGTTGCATAAAATTTTAATTTTTCTTTAAAAAATTATCAATTTTTTAATTGTTAAAACTGAATTGAACATCAACCTGAATCACCAATTGAATGTGTAAAATTTACGTTATTTTATTCTAAAAATTAAAGACATGTTTTAAATTTTAAAATAAACATAAAAAACTGTATTTTTCATTTTTCTATTATTTTTACTTTTACCCCCACGGAAAAAAAAATTCCATTGTGGCAAGGTATTTTTTTTAATAGGATAAAATTGCAGATTACGAAGCTAATTTGGGAATAAGAGATCACCGATCGACCAATTTGATATCCAATATTAACCAATTCAATAAGTCTAAGCGGATAGGAATTTGGGATCGGAAAATTGGACTGGTCTAATTTATTCATTTTTACTCTTAAAATTTTTATAATATTTATTTTAATTTAAATATTTATAAAATCGATAATTTATGTATAATTTAGATACATATAAATAATCAAAATTATATAATCTGTATAATTCTAATTATTTATATATATCTAAATTATATTTAAATTATAAAATTATATAAATATTTAAATTAAAATAAATATTATAAAAATTTTAAGAGTCAAAAAAAATTGACCAGTCTAATTTTCCGGTCTTAATTTCCTGTTCGCAAGACTATCCGATTATGATTGCTGAGAAGTGGTGGACCCTGGTGTTTATGAAATGCTGACACGTGCATGGTAGGGATGGGAGCAACACACTTTCTTATCTAGATGTTGATTGTCCCAAGGGTGGGAATCATCGGGTTCGGCCGGGCTGACTCGGATGAAACGGTGTAACTTAGAATTTTATTATTGTTTGCCAAAAAAAAAAAAGTGCAGTCAAATTAAGTGTCTATCTACACACACGACTTGATTGTTGTTTTAAAAAAATATTAATTGGAAGCAATGTTGCACAGTCAAATGAAGTGTTCCATTTACGCAAACTTTATGACACCCTAAACTATTATCATGTTAAGTTGAAATTTTATCATATTTATTAATTTATTTAATATAAAATTTATGTAAAATATTTTAATATTAATTTTATTTCTAATATTTGAAACTGACGTTACGCTAATAAATGTCTCTGCATAGATTATTTTATAAGGAAAGTAGTGCACCCCAGCTAGTGATGCACAAAAAGCCTGCGGCCCGGCCTTGATCCGGCCTGGGCCCGGCCTGGTCAAGACCTGGCCTGAAGGCCACGAACAGGCCACAGTTTTTTGGCTCAGATCCGGCCTGACCTGGCCTGCCAAAAAGCTCGGCCTGGCCAGGCCTGGGGCCTGGCCTGAGGCCTAGCCCGACCTGGGCCTGGCCTGGCCTGGTTCACCAAAAGCTTAGTCCAGTCTGCAGATTTTCTTTATTCGCTACTTCAATTCTCCCACTGTAGACGAAAACTTCATTTTTGTAACAACTCATTCAATAAATAAAATAAAATTGACGTATTTTAATATGTTCATTCATGCATGTTTGTTTATATACAAATAAAGAAATCCATAAAAACACATTGACTAGTGTAATATATAAGGATTTTCCTTACCTAGCTAGCAACCTACACTTCTTACAGATCTTTCATTACATCTTTATTTTAATAGATACTTAACGTAACAACTAGAAAGTCATTTGCAAAATAATAATAAAAAAGATAATTTTCATTATTGTAATTTGAAAGTTGTAACTTGTAATACATTACTTTTAATTAATACATCAATTAAGTTTAAAATTTTAATTGGTGTTTGAATAATATTTAAAATTACTAAAAAAATTGTTTGAATGGATCGAATCGGACTGGACTGCCCTGACTTGGCCCAAAGCCTGGCCTGGCCTGGCCTGCAGGCCTCAACAGGCCCCCTTTTTGAGCGTCAAGCCCGGCCCGGCCTGGTCAACGGTCAAGGCCTGACAGGCCCAGGCCGGGCCAGGTCAGGCCGGCCTGTTGTGCATACCTAACCCCAGCACTACCCCATCAATTCTTTAATAAACAACCTTTTATATTTGCATACACGGATAGGTACGTGTCTGGTAATAAATAAGAGAGAAGTATAACTGTATAATATTAATGATAATATTTTAATTTTAATTATTAAATGATAGAGTTTGATATGATTGAAATATATGTAATATTTAGAATAATGTTTAGCTGTAGTATGTGTAAAATGTCAATTATGAGTGAAAAAAATCTTTAATAAACAGTCTTATATTTTCACGCATGTCTGTCTGGTAATGAACAAGAGTCGTCAATTCTGAGTGAAAAACAAATACTAAAAACATTTCAATTCTGAGTGAAAGACAACCGATAGAATACAAAGACTTTCACTCTGTTACAGGCGCAAAATATATATTTTTTCTGTAGAATGTAATACCAAAATGTACGTAAACGAGAGAATTTGACTTTGTTATGGGTGCAAAACTCTGGAATGTAATACAAAATGAAAGAATTGGACTTTGAAAAATAATAATATATGTAAATGAGAGAATTTGACTTTGTTATGGGATGGATATTCACACAAAACTCTTTAAACCAAAGGTTACGAAAGGTGCAACTTATGAGGCACGACGTACTCCGGTCATGCCGGAAGATTGATTGATTGATTAATCCGAAGGGCAGTATTTACTTGTCAAATTCTTCAACTGAAATGGTGGCTACTTTCGTAAACTTAACTTTTTTGGATTGAAAAATTTATAACATACTAAGGAGCAGTGTTTACTCCAACTTATGCTAATCCACACCCTAATTAAGACACTAATCAACTTAAATTATATTCTCACCGTTTTATAAAAAGAGTCTCGTTTTCAAATTTTAAAAATATTAAGAATGTATTCTTGTTTCATCTTTATCACCAAAAATGATAAAGTATTAATTTAATGGTGATGATATATATATATATATTATGATGACGTACTTGAGATATTGTGTTATTTTGGGAGTATTATTATCAATAAAGGTAATAATTTTTGTTAAATAATAATAATTTTTATATATTACACCTTATTTATACTTTTGTAACTTGTTATTTGTCATATTTGAACTTCATAAAACTCATTTATGAACATAATTTAAATAAGTATAAAATGTATAATTTATTATCCTCTATGAGAGGAATAAGAGAGTAGTAATTTATTTGGTTTAAGTTGCAATCATTTGACCAGTGTTTATCATATCTAAAGTGAGGCGCGCATTTGTTTAACGTGAAAAGTTATTTGCAAAAAGTAGTTTATTTTGTTTCCATATTGATTGAATAAGAGATTAATTACTGGTTGTTTTATAAGTATACGTGGGATAATTTTATTTAATTATATGAACAAAAGAAAAGAAATTCAATATATTTTGAATTTAACAACTAGTTAATTTAAAATTTTTAATGTGACTCTCTATTAGTCTATTTAAATTATAATATTATTAATAATTTGTAACTTATATTATTATGACTAATGTGTAATTTACAATATTATTTAATAATAATGTGTAATTAAATAGAATTGATAATAATTGTTACTATTATATATATATATATATATATATATATATATATATATATATATATGTGTGTGTGTGTGTGTGTGTGTGTGTGTGTGTGTGTGTGTGGTTCAAAAGCATACCTCTTAAATAATATATATATTTAAATAACATATTTTTATCAAAACGACGGCGTTTTAAAGATTTTTTGATCGTATTTTCATAAATACACACACATACATATATGAGAAATGTAAGAAGAAAACTTGTACTTGAAATTTTCTATTCTCTTAGTTTTTTTTTATAAACACATAACTATCACAAAAAAGTATTTGATTAAAATATTTTGTCAATTGATATCACAAAATTGATCAATTTTAAAATTTGATCTTAAAGATATATCATCTGTAATTCATAGTAAATCGATTATGGTGAAAACAACATAAACCTTAAGAACAAAAAAATTTCGACTAATTTCCTATTACGACTATAATATAAAGCTACTACGGTTCGAACAATAATAAATTAGACTTTGTTCGGAGAAGACATTGAGCTTAGTATATATGTTAATTCCGTCTCTTAAAAAGGTTATATTTTATCTTTTTATGTCCAAGACATGAAGATGATGTCTCTAGCACAAGATAAAAGATGAGCAGGTGGATCCAGTGCGCCATAAATGATCTTCTTCCAAAAGAAGTGGACAACAGAACTCAACACCAACCTAAAGAATCAGCAATTGAACCTCCATCAAAATAAAGGAGTTTGTGTGCACTAGCTTATACAATCAAGACGTTGAGAGAATCCACCGCCATAAGGTCATAACCAAGCAGCAATTCCTACAATGACAAATTGTGGTCAATAAAACACGTGAATTTAATGCAGAATGGATGCATGAACCGTCCAATTATTTACTTGTTTATCCTATTTGAATTTGACTTTATTATCGTATAACTTAAGATTTGTCAATTACACATTTTAAATAGTCCATCAGGAATGGGGAAAAAAAGAAATATACATTTCAACATAATTTGTTTTAATGAATACTTTTGTAAAAAAAATTAGAAAAATTATGTATGTGTGATGTTAAGGGTCTCAAATTTTTATTTTAAAATATATTTCAAATTATGTATTATCATAATATTAGTTAGATAAATCTCATCTGATTAACTATATTATAAATTATCATTAAAATATTTAATACTCTATTATTTAATACTCATTTAAAACTAAAAATTTAATACCTCTAATATTATCCTTTACGTGAAGTTTAAATATCACAATCTAAAGAGATTATCACGTAAAAAAGTTCAATACTTATCAAAAAAAAAAAAAAAAAAAGACAAAAGTAAAAAAGTGTAATAATTTTCCTGTTTGGCAGTCAATCTAGCCATCAATACTAGAAACCCGTGTCCTAGACGGTGGTGGATTCAGGGTTTGAGTTTAATGTAAGCAAAATTATTTTTTTATTTATTACATTTATTATAAAAATTAGAGTGAAATAAACATAATTAAAATACAATATATCATTACAAAATTTGAAATACATTTTTTAAATTAGGACTATTAAAAAAATTATATTCACAAATATAATATTAATATTAACTAAATAATTAATAACAGAGGCTATATTGCAGAAATAATAGTAATTATATTTTGTTCATATTATTTTTAAGTTTTAAAACAAAAGAAAAGAAAATATGCAAAAAAAGATGTGAGTGACAAAATATATAATTACGTGAGTTATATATAAAAATGACTTCATTTTATGCAATTGAATAAACTTTCTTCCATGTTATGTTCAAAAGAGTGTTTTATAATCTTTTAAAACATTGTTATCATAAGAGCCGTCTCACGCAAAAACGTGAGAGGTTACTTATCTCCCGTGCCTTCAAGAAAATAAATAAATGAAAATTTAAGTTTTATATCCATTTTGTGAGTATTTTAGGGGATGAAAAAGAAAATAAATAAATAAAAAATTTGACCACTTTTATTTTTTGCAAAGTTTTCCATTAAAAAGTAATGGAATGGATTTGTAAGGGGAAAAAAAAGTGTTTAGTAAATTTTTTGTAGTCTCTATATTATTTTTTGTCTACAAATACTTGTAAGTTTTCTATAAATTTTTATTTCATCCAAATTTAAAATTTTAATTCTTTCTTCTTTCTATCCAAAACTCCCAAACATAATGTAAAGTTCATCTTTATTCTTATTAAATCATATTTTAAAACTTTATTTAATGCTTAAATTATATATATATATATATATATATATATATATATATATATATATATATATATATATATATATAAATTATTTTTTAAAAAGTCAGTGTAGGCAACCGGGCGTTAACTAGATCCGCACTAGTCCTAAAAAATGCCACAAGCCTTCTTAAGTCCCAACTTAAAATACAAAAGTCGTTCAAGTTTGGTACTTATGTCGGCGAGCAAAGCTTCAAATGTCATATTCTACCCGTGCAGTGTACTACAACATTAATAGAGGCCTCTCCCTTGAATAAATCTTAAGGCGCCAAAGTCAGAAGACTAATTAATTCAAGAGAATCAAATTAAAATCAAAAAGGAAAGTTTACTTTCTTATATATTGATTGGTCAATTGCTCAAAAGTTCTGTAATAAACGCGGAAAGTCAATTTGCACAATGTTCTTTGCATTTGATTAAAAATATCTCTTGTAATCGAATATATTTTAAATATTTAATATTATATCATTTAAAAAAAAAATTATGAATCACAATATTACTCATTGAATATGTATGTATTAGTGTGCATTTCATTAATGATAGTACATATTATTGTCGTTTTATCAAATTTATTAATACTTATTTTGCCATTTTACCAATATAATAATATATATAATCTTGCATTGTATTGATATATTATCACAATTAATTATTTGATTATAATTAATTAAATGTGACAATCACAATTATATTTAATATATATATTATTATTAGAGCAGTACAATTAAAATTCAACGGTCGAAGATATGAGGGAGGCAATTATGGTCTTCATTCCATGTACCAAGTCAAACCTTCTTTCTTCACCGGCACTAGTCAAACTTATTATTCCCTCCACATCCATTCTCCCTTCAACTCTCCCTCCCTCTAAAGGCATCAGCTTCATCACGTACTATTTTACTATCCATATTCTGAAATAGCTTGATGAAGATCCCAAAAATGAAATTCATACCACATCTACACCTCCTCTGTATATTGATTATTATCAGCCTCTTATCACATAAATCTTCTTGTGTGGATCCACGGTATGAAGGCTGCGCGCCCAAAAACTGTGGGAATCATACTATAAAATTCCCATTCTATATTCAAGACCAGCAAGAATCCTATTGTGGGTTCCCTGGATTTAATCTCTCTTGCAAAAACAACACACACCCAATACTTTACATAGCTGAAGATGAGTACAGAATTGAAGAAATCTTCTACACAAACCACTCTATTCGCGTATCCAACGCCGCCCTTTGGAGTTCAAATAGCAGTAGCTGCAGCCTACCGCAAATTCGGAACCTAACTTTGGAAGGTGATCGGTTTCAGCTAAGCAGCCATAATTCCAAATTGGTTTTGTTATCAAACTGTTCCTCGTCACCGCTTAAGGAGGGACTGTTGAGGTATAAAGTTGATTGTAATCAAGGTGATTGGGTACTGGCAATGTATTTGAATGATAAAAACTTGAGTTCTGGAATTGAAGCTTGTCCAGTAGAGGTTTTGGCACCGGTAGATGAAGAAACTAGTAGTAATGGGGGGTATGTGGAGTTGCTGAAAAGGGGGTTTATTTTGAATTGGACAGCTAGTAATTGCAGCGTGTGCGAGAAAAGTGGTGGGTATGGTGGATTTGATGCCAAGGAGTACCGTTTCAAGTGTTACTGCCGTGATAGGCCTCATTTGGTGAGCTGTAAACCTAGTAAGTCATCTACTGTCTCATTCCATGTCTCATTTATTAGTCTCACAGTATGTATTGTTTTCTATATAATAAGTATTGGTTCAGTTATAAATTAATACGTAGATAAAAATTAGGTAACAACAATACATGATAGTGATACACTAGATGAGATAGGGGAGTGCGCAGCAGAATTGAATTTTGAATTTGTTTATAAAATTGAACATCCTAATATGCATGAGATAATTAAGATTTAAGTAGCTAACAAATTAGTTATTGTGGGTCTCAACCAGTAAAAGTAGAAAGGATCATCATATTTTTGGATTCCAAATCCAACATCTTTAATCTTAATCTTCATATGAGCTGTTTTTCTCCCTTAGGTGCTCCCGTGGTTTGGTTTCTTATTATTAGGAAGAATTAAAGTAGTGCACATTAAGACGTCTTTCAAGTTTCAATAAAGCTCAGCTTAAGGCCCCGTTTGGGAGTGACTTTTTTTTTAACTTAAAATTAAAATTTTAGTCGATTTATAAGTTAAAATTTTAGTAGATTTATAAGTAAAAGTGTTTGGCATCATTTTTACTTATAAGTCTGGAATTATAAGTAATAGTTGTGGATGTGTTCGGCTAATAATGACTAATAAGTTAAAATAAAATGTTAAGGTTACTAAAATAACCTCAAAGGAAATAACATGTTAAAATAAAAGAGGACAAAATGGACATTTCAATAGGTTTGACCAAAACTTAAAAAATGACTTATAAGTCAAAAAAAAATAAGTAAGTTTACTTACTTATTTTTTCTGACTTATAAGTCAATTTATAAGTTGACTTATAAGTTCCAAACGAACTTTTTTAGCAAAACTAACTTATAAGTTGGGTTGACCAACTTATAAGTTAGCACCGAACAGGCCCTAAATCCCAGCTGCCCCCAATTGGTTACTAGTTAAGCTAGCTGTAAAAAGATCAACAAAGTGGGCTATCATATTCTCGTCAATTTTCAATAGTATTTGAGTGAAAATTTAAGTGGCAATGCCAATAGGTTGGCCATTGGGACAAAAGGAAAGTGGTTTTTACTTATTGGGAATTCAATGCCATGCCGCGTGGTCCGTCACATAGCACCCACTTGTTGTATATGATTAAGCTTGTCAACATATGACCGTCCCTTTGCTTTGTTTCTGAGAAGCAACCAACTGGCAGTCTCTTTCTTTTATCTCACATAAACACTATTATTTCAACTTGTCAAATAAAAATTTCAAATACTATCACTCGGTGCTAACTCAGGCTAGGCCCGTAAACGGATCGAATTTGGATTGGATCGAGAGTGGTCCGAATTCGATTCGATAAAGATTTATCGGATTCAGATCTGATCCGATAATCCGACGGATCAGTGATATCAACTACAGAATCCGAATCCGACGACAATCCGATCCAATTAAACATTTTACACATCAAACATTCAATTCAAACAAAATAAGATCAAAAACAGAAAACAAAATATCACATTACATAAGCAACACAAACTACAAACTACATAAGGTCATATTTTTTAGAGTCTTAAACTAAATAAGATCACATTACATAAGATCTTATACTCCAATAAAACTCCTATTTAATCGGATCGAATCATTATCGGATCAGATCGACTTGTATCCAAATCCAATCTATTTATTAATCAAATTATCGGATTACAAAAGTCAATCCAAACCTGCCTAACGGATCGGATTCAAATCAAAATCTGATCCGTTGACAACCCTAACTCAGGCTTTTGGGCGATGGAATGCATAGCCCTGTCATAGATTTTCTGTAAAAAAAAAAAAAAGTTTTACTAGAATCACTTCTAGCCTTTTTCATAGAATTGAAATTGTTCTCCTGCTATTATACTACTAAACATTCTCCTTTCAAGTTTTTAAATTGAAATCGCTAGCCATTTTTCAGATGAAAGATGTATAAGAGAGAGGCTTTTATTTAATTTTTGTTTGAGACTCAAATCACATGGCAAATAATTATTCAATTTCATTAAGATAATAGAGTATGACTTCAACATGTTCATGCTGTTGGCGACAAAGACCAAATAATAGAAGTAGGTCGCCTAGTAAAGCTTGGTGGACTACTTTCCTTTTGTGTTATTTACTTCATTAAGTAGTGTCAAAATGAGGTAGGTCACAACAATCTTACCACATAATTTAGTTGTGTCAACATATTTTTTCATAAAGTGTTGTTATGTGAATTTGAAGGAGTGAATTTGTAATGTAGAGTAACCTTGGAAAGCGGTGGCTATGAGAAATTTTTCCAACAAAACATAAGCTGAACAACTGATGATCTGATTTAATAATCTAAAATCATAGAAATCCCAATGGAATTGATTCAAGTTCTTCGGCACCAAGAGATCACTTGGTTCTTGGGCTCTTTTGGTACTCTACAGAATATGATGTAAATTAAGTCAGATTCTGTAATTAATTTTGGTTGTTAGTATTTTGCTGGATCTGGAGGATAAGTTACATAGGGGTCTGTATCAGATTTCATTGTGCAAGTGCTATAAGTGTGGCATATCTCCATATAGATGCTGCTAATTGTAGGGTTCTTCTTGCTCTTGTTTATACTATAAATTAAGTCCTAACATACTTATTCTGCAACTATTGCAATGTTTATCGTAACATCTTTTGTATCTATAAGACTTTGTAATCTCATAAAATAAAATTAGGTTTTAGCATTCTTGATAGAATAAAATTTATGTCTGCTGAAATATCTTAACTGACTTTATGATGTTCTAATTGTCAGAAAAAAAAGGAAGATTGGGACTGATTCTAGCAACAGGTACCACACCAAGGAACTATACGTTTATATATATATATATATATATATATATATATAGATAACAACTTGACAACTATGTTTTTCCCTTTCTTTAGCCATACCTGGGGCTGCGTTCATCCTTATAATTTGCTTGGTCTTTATCATATGGAGGCGCAAGAAATGGAGTAATATCTTTACATATTTCCTCCCAAGGAACACTTTCTCAGACATTGAAGATGGTAGTTTTTATTTTGGGGTCCCTGTCTTTTCCTACAAGGATCTTGAAGAGGCTACTCATAATTTTGATCCTTCCAAAGAACTCGGAGATGGTGGTTATGGAGCTGTCTACCATGGTAAGAATGTTAAAATACTCGTCGTTTATGCATAAAACAATCAAAATGTTTTACTACATCACAAAAGAAATTAATTATAAACAAATATAATAAACTAGTGACTGAATTTTGTGTAATCTGTTTTCCATCAAATGCTTTCTCTTCCTTTTCTCACCAAAATCCCATAATTTGTTCATTTTTCGGTGTTAGTAAGAAAAAGTTTTGAATTTACTCCTCTTCCTTAGCATGTTCTTTGCAAAGGATATTGTTCTAATCTTTCTGAACTAGGCAAACTACGAGACGGGAGAGAAGTAGCAGTGAAGCGACTCTATGAGAAGAACTACAAGCGAGTAGAGCAGTTCGTGAATGAAATTGACATCATCACCCGATTACGTCACCGCAACCTTGTGTTACTATACGGCAGCACTTCTCACCGCAGCCGCGAACTCCTACTAGTTTACGAATACATTCCCAATGGCACGGTTGCTGATCATCTCCACGGTGATAGAGCCAAAACAGAACCGCTCACATGGCATGTCCGAATGAACATTGCCATAGAAATTGCTAGCGCGTTGTCTTATCTCCACAAGTCAGATGTTATACACCGTGATGTGAAGACTAACAACATACTTTTAGACAACAATTTTTGTGTCAAAGTAGCAGATTTTGGGCTCTCGAGACTTTTCCCCACTGATGTTACTCATGTCTCAACTGCTCCACAAGGCACTCCAGGTTATGTTGATCCAGAGTATCACCAGTGTTACCAATTAACCAACAAGAGCGATGTTTATAGTTTTGGGGTTGTTCTTATTGAACTTATATCATCAATGCCAGCCGTTGATATAAGTAGGCATACGAATGAGATTAACTTGGCTAACTTAGCGATAAACAGGATTCAAAGATGCGCATTCAATGAGTTGATTGACCCGAGTCTTGGGTATGAGAATGATGCTACCATTGAAAGGATGACTACTTCTGTTGCAGAATTAGCTTTCCGATGTTTGCATCTTGAGAGAGAATTGAGGCCTGCAATAGATGAGGTGTTGGAAACTTTGAAGCAAATTCAGGGTGTTAATGAAAGTGGAATGCCACCTCCGTCACCGGAATCAGAAAATGTAGTATTGTTGAAGAATAACAAGCTTCTAGATTCACCGGTGGGAGTTACTGAGCAATGGATTAGTAGATCTACTACACCTAGTACAACTGGGTGAGGATGTGTTTTATTTTGTTTTCTAATTCCTGGTAAAAGTTGAGGGAGATCTACGGATATGATACTCCTTTAATAGTTCCCAAAAAGTTGGGTTAAAGTTCATGTTATTCTCATCTGCTAGTGATTGTTTTGTTGTTCATACAAAAATGATATAGAAGACTCTTGGCACTGTATATACTATAGCTAAATTTTACTGATTTTTTTAACAGCACATATCAGTTTCATCTATTCTTGTCTAGGCAATGCCTGGAGTGCATGAAAAATAACCTTGGATTGGACCCTCCAATAAATTATATTTGATAGATAATTAACCTATAATAATTAATAACACTATTTTATTACACAAATTTCTATTTTATTTTATATCTTTTAGGTCCACGTCAATGGCTATCTACATTCGACATAAAATATTTAAAAACTGATATTTTCATATAAATTTTTGATATTTTCACATATAAAACCCACATATAAAGTCAATAGCGATGGTTTAATCATTGTTATATATTTATGACAACACTTTTAGTAAAACCTAACATGTAAAAATGTCCATTCCCAAAACATTTTCCTTATTAATTATTAGAGGGCCAACTTTATATGCATTTACAAAGAAGAATATATTATTTTGTAAATAAAATAACATGCAAAACAAATTCGTGTCACACAACTAGCTTGACTGGTACACTAATCAATCATTTTCCCCCCCAGTTTTTTCTCTTCCTGTTCACTATTAATACAAGTTTCTACCCTGTAAGGTTCTTACTAATTCAGTCATAACCATAACACAAAAATGGAAAATAAAAATTGAAACGCTAATTAAGTTTGTTCTGATATTGGCCGTTGTTGTTTACAGTCAGAATGATAATTTTATAATTTCCACATCAAAATAATAATTAAATAAAGGAGTAGAAGTAATTGAATAAGAAAGTAATCAAGTCAAAAAAATAAAAATAAAAATTGCACCTAAATTTTATTCATCATCAAATTTGAGAAAATTTCCCACTTTATGGCAAAATTTGGCAAGAAACAAGAGCAATTAACGCTCAGTTATTTGATCCGTGTTTGTCAAAGGTGTTAAAGTTCTCTTACTGGATGTGGCTTCTGACTGACATAAATTGTGGTCTTGTTCTCCTCTAATCCCTTCAATTTCCTTCTGAGGATTGATATGGCCATCAGGTTTAGGGAGGGCTTTTGAATGCTCCTCAACGGGAAGTAATATCCACTCGAAAAATCTATGTATCATCTCATATGAAGTAAATGTAATAACAGCAGATGGAGTTGTTCTCAGTAAATTAGTAGCACAGCCACGGTAGAAACCAGACAGACCTTCCTTTCGCATCACCTTCTTTATGCAATCAACAACACCCGCATATTTCATTTCCAAATTCCTGACCTGCCCTTGCTCTTGAAGCCTAGAACGAATGACCTAATGTACAAGGAGATTTAAGTGTTACAAGATACTCCCTCCATTGCAAAATTAGAAATACATGTGTAAAAATGATGACTTTTAAGGAAAATTTTATTTTTCCAAACATCACTAACATTAGCCAAAAAATTAGTAGTGATGGCATAATAGTACTAATGCAATGACTTACACTAGGGACAGCCCTATCCAGTGATCTGAAAAGTGACTTGAAAAGGCAAAACATCACGGGAAACATACCTCGTGCGGGTAAGTCATTACAGAGGCGCTTATTTTAGAAAGTGAGGAGGCAATTGCAACCTTCCCAGGACTTAACTCCCTGGTGGTAGTATTATCTGACAAAATAAACATTAACTATTTCAATTAAACAAACTTAAATACAGATACCCTATTGCCTGTTAAAACTAATCAAATTGAGAACTGGAGTTCTACCCTTCTTGGCAAAGTAGGATTTGAACTTTTCATATGCTGGAAACTGGATGGCCACGTGACTTATTCCAACTAGAGAGGGCAAAAGGCCACTGTATAACCACAAAAATATTTTCTCATGTCCAAACAAAAAAACAAAGAAAGAGGCAGCAAGACACCAAATATACTGAATGGAAAGACACTTGAATGATCCAGTAACACGCTTGCATAATATCCTTGGCTAGTTCAGCTTCAAGAATAAGCCAGACAATTCACATATCATTCGCAACAAAGGGAAGGGAAATAAACTACATCAATAAAAACTAATAGGTGGAACCCAAAGGCTGAGGTTTCAATATATATGGATGTTAAAACTGACCAAGACGCACTGACCTGTACCATCCCCGAATCCCTTCCTCGTGCGCAATCCGTCGCAAGGCAGAAAGTATGCTTTTGTAAGGAACAGCAGCTGGTCTCATGCCCTGTGTCTAAACGAAGGTAAAACGAAATAAATGTACAGAGTGAATAATAAATGAGATGATAATAATTTTAAAAAATAGTAACTGAAGACATAGTTAGCCCGTTAAGTAGAGATGTAATTACAAGCTCCATCAAAATAATACGTAGAAAGAGTGTTTTTTTTTGTGTGTGTGTGTGATTAATTTTCCTTTTTTGATAGCTATGCATGGGTAGACTGACACTTCTATGGAACAAATCAAATGGCTGAAAATGTTGTTCAAATAAATAGTCATTAACAACCAACACTATAAAACAGGACTTGAGATTTTCATATCGACGTACTGATGCGGTCCTGTGCTCAGACAGTTCAAAGTTTTTGGATTTTGAGTAAAGCGTCTGGAATAGAATTTTCTCCTATTATTGTCGATTTAACCACCTTGCATAGGACTTGCAAGATCCCTTAATAAAAAAAATAACATCTGGTGCAGCTTTATTAAAAAACAATCTTTTATTTTCAAAGTAGACTTTCTCGCTTAAAGTAACTAGGATTTGAGCTTATAAATTTACAAGTGGGAACGAAAGAGTAATAGCACAAAGAAGCATACTTCCGTCAAACTAAGTTTAAAATGAATGTGGACTTGATAGACAATTATATATTTCTGTGGTTGAAAATCAAATTCATATTGCAAACAGAAAACAGTTTACAACATTAGGCTATAAATCATGCAGCTGTCAAAAGCATTCAATTATAGACTCCCTCCATCCAACATTATGTGCTCACTTTCATAGTGTTTTTGGCACGGAATTGAAGGCATGCCTAAAAAAAATAGAAAAATAAAAATAAATAAATAAATTATGTATTACATTTTAATATAACTGAAAATATACCATGTAATATGGTGAGAATTTAAAAACACGTGATTTTTGGGAAGTCTTAAAATCCTTTTCAAATACTCAAAATCAAGTGGCCAAGAAAAGTAGGATGGAGGGAGTACTAGTAGAGTACTGCACATGGGGAAAAAGTATATAAATAAAATTCAACCTACTTGGAGCCTGGTCTTAACAACCCACAGAGGATTTGTCGCAATTGCTGTTGCTGCACCGGCTCCTGAAGCAGCTACCATATTTGCACCAAATGTAAGCTGGCCACTACTGTCCGCTACATTAACAAGATATCAAAAATATAAGAAAATCAGAACAAATAACCGTATAAAGCAACAATCTTCAGCACTCGTAGATAATAGAAAGGAAGATAAAGAACAGCTTGTTCCATTCGATGTCAATAGAAAAAAGAAAATATTGATTATTCCATAACAGAATATATCACCAACCATGTGAATGGAGTAGACTTTTGAGATTCCCATAAACTGCAAAGTACACCTACATATGAGATTAGTATTTCTGTTACTTGGGAAGAGATAGATAAGAAAATATGACGAGATTTCATATGTTAGTCGAAAGTGCAAATCTGCCAAGCAGAACTTATAATGAAGGTTTTTATTCCAGTATACGCCAGAAATAATCTTTATCACAAAATATATAGCTGTTTCCCTATAAAAAATGCAGTTCAATTTAACTAAGTGACGAATTACCCTTAAAATTACACAATATAGTCATAATGAATGTGCTGTGAGGAACAAGAAGGGAAGTAACTGCCTAGGGCCTAGAGATAATTGCCTAGGTTTGCTTCTCAAAAGGTAAATCGCTAATGCAATAAATATAGTTCTAGTTTCCCAAGAATGAAAACAAATTTAGAAATTTTACTTTCGTTCTCCCAAGAAAGAAGGTAAAGAAGTAGTTAAAAGCCATATTTAGGGCTGAGAGTAAATAGAGGGATTGATGAATATGAGAGGTTAAATCCTTCTCATCTTTTCATTGTCTATATACTACATTATGTTACAATCAATCTACAATTAAGGGCTACAATTAAGGCTCTAATTAGAGCCGTAATCAAGTCTAAATACTACATTTCTAAATAGCCTTATTCTAATAATACTCTACCATATATACAGAATATTCTACATTCTAACACTCTCCTTCAAGTTGGTCTGTGGAAGTCTCGCAAGCCTAACTTGAAACATAAGGGATGAAATGTCGTACTACTGAGACATTTGGTCAAGATATTTGCAAGCTCATGATTTGTCTTGACAAAAGGTACACAAGTGAGACCACTAGTTAACTTTTCCTTGATAAAATGTCTATCAATCTCAATATGTTTCGTTCTATCACGTTGTACCGGATCATATGCAATATTAATGATTGTTTTATTGTCACAAAACAATCTCATTGGCTCATTAACTGCGATTCCCAAGTCTTCTAACAATGTTCGCAACCACATTAATTCACACACTCCCAAGGCAATAGCTCGATATTCGGCTTCAGCACTAGATCTAGCCACAACTGATAGTTTTTTGTTCCGCCAAGTGACAAGGTTGCCGCCTATAAATGCACAATATCCAAATGTGGAACGGCAGTCGTCAATACAACCAGCCCAATCTGTATTGGTAAAAACTTCAATCCTCATAAGGCCATGATGTGGGAATAATATTCCCTTTTCAGGAACATATTTTAGATATCTTGGGATTCTATAGACAATTTCCATGTGACAATCCCGTGAAGCATATATTGACTTACTACTCTCACAACATAAGAAATATCAGGTCTAATGTGGGAGAGATAAATTAGTCTTCCCACTAACCGTTGATAACTCTCTTTATCAACAGTGAATCATATTCTACCTGTAAGATGATGGTTGACCTCAATAAGAAAGTCAGTTGGTTTGCATCCTAACATGTCCATCTCTGTTAACAAATCAAGCATATACTTACTGGAAAATGCCACCCCACTAGAAGATCTTGCAATTTCTATGCCAAAGAAAATATTTCAAAGGGCCAAGGTCCTTGATTTCAAATTCATTGGCTAGTTTTGCCTTGATATTAACCATCTCGTCTTCATTATTTCCAATTAAATGTCGTTGACATAGACAATGAGAATAGTAATCTTGCCATTTTCAAGTTTAACAAGCAGTGTGATCCGTCCAGCTTTGCTTATACCCAAATCTCATCATAATTTCATAGAACCTGTCAAACCATGCTCTAGGGGACTGTTTCAACCCATACAGAGCGTTTCCTAACTTACAGACGTTTTCATTAGTTCCTATGAGGTAAAACTCGAAAGGACTTCCATGTATACTTCCTCCTTAAGGTCCCCATAAAGAAATGCATTATTCACATCAAGTTGGTGGAGGTTCCATCCAAAGTTTGTTGCACAAGATATAATGGTACAGCTTATGTCAAGTTTTACTGTATTAGAAAAGATCTTACTCCATATAGAATTTGTTTAAAAGAGTTGGACAGTTGGTACAGTTTCTTGTTGACACTCAGTATTATTAACTTTATCTTTCTCACTATAGAAAGTATTCCACCAAGAATCCTCAATAAGAAAAATGAGACAAAAGAAGAAAAGTTCAAAGTAAGACTAAAAAAGTCTACAATCTATACTGATCCATCTTAATAGCATCATAGCATAATATTCTGTAAGCAGGATTGGAAACAATCACCAAACTAAGAGAACGGTCAGAGAATGATTAAAAGCCAGAATGAGGTTAAATTTAAAGAATGAAAATTAAACACTTGTATACAGGAAGTTTATCAAGAAAAGGTATACTCACTGCCCAGTTTGGAAGTAATGCAGCTAATGTTGGTGATAAGCCACGATATAATCCCTTCACACCCTCATTTCGTATTATGTTTTGTAGGCTTGTCTTAATGATACCACCTGATTGCCACCCGAATAACAAAAAATAACTCATATAATATGTCACAGTTAAATAGGCATGAGAAAGAGGAGTGACAGAATGAACAATTTAAGAAAGGAAGCTAATTCCCAGTCTACTTCAATTTTCTAGACGAAATAAAATTAAAACAAGCAACGGTTCAACAAGTTATCTGAAAGCATACAGTAATCATTCTCACTATTTACTAAATATGACTATTCTTTATTGTTAAGTGAACACTAAATTCTAGCTTTCATTGTAATTTTAGCAGCACACAACATGGTAGTAGCATAAATTCCAGTTACATCACTAACAGTTATGACCCTAGTAGAATGAATAAGAATACAATGGCACCTAATATCAAGTAATATTTTTGTCACATGAAAGTTTCAAACTTGACTATCCCTCTAATTTGAAACTCATGTAACTAATATGTTAATACTGGTTATGAACTTGTAATAGATCCTTGTGCAATGAATCACAATATTGTTGGAATGAAATCCACTAATCCATCTTTCATCTTGAGATACACGTCTCCAAGTCATAAAAACACTCCCCTTAATAACTAAAACAGAAATAATTCATGTTTTGACAATTGGCTTATAAACAAAACTGCATTCCATATTGCTTCTCAAAAAAAATTTACATATTCCCGCACCTTGACATTATCAGGTACAAGTATTTCCATACATTACACAATGAGATTTTAAAATATTTAATTATTTATGGATAAGACCGTATCAAACTGTAGATAATACAATTCAACTAAGGTTACAAGTCTATGAATACCTTTATGACCAGAATGGGTCACATCAGGCAGGCCATGGACTTGCAGTCTTGTTTTGATCACATCCAATGGGCACATGACAGTAGCAGCTATAGCACCTGCAGAACATAAATATGGTTATCATTCAATCAAATCACAGCTCGAATGCACAAATTGTAGGAAAGAACAAATCTTGCATATAATATCATATAACTCATATCATCTCTATTACATGTGCAATTCGCCAATTCTTGTATATAATATCATATAAAATGTAAAACAATAAGTTCCAACGAGTAAAAACAGCATCTTCCAGTGTAAACCAAATAGACACGATAGAAATGTAAACAAAAAAAAGAACTGAACACATAAAAGGGTTTAAAGGAAAAGCAAAAAAACCTGCAGATGCACCGGCACCGGCGTCACAAATGATATCTCTAAAGGTTCGACGATCGCCGGCGCTCATCTTAATTAGCTTTAAAATAAAAAAGATACTGTAAAATTCCAAAACAGAATTGAAAATTATTAATAATGTTTTAAGAAATTGAATCAAATGAAGGGAAATTCGGGTCGGGGACGATACAAACACTCTTTGGGGTTACATTGTGATTTGTGAGTGGAGAGAGAGAGGAATTAAAGGGGGGAATTTGTAAGTGTTGGAGGCTCTCTCTGGTTTGGTTCAAAGGATGGAAGTGAGAAAGACGCAGTGGCCTGACTTTGATCGGAACTGAACTCGACCTCAAACTTTACCAATTCAGATGGAGAGAGAGTATTAATAGTAGCTTAAGCCTAATTGTTTGTTGTGGAGAATCTATGTTCAGTTGTGTCAAAGCTTACGCTCTGTTATTGAGTTTTAAAATGGACGGATAGACAGAAATTTTTGGAATTTTATGAATTAATTTGATATTTTTATAAAATTGAATGGAATTTATTGTTATAAGTAAATTTAATATTTTTATAAGATTAAATATAATTTATTTGTAAAAATATCAAATTAACTTGTGAAGATATTATTTTTTAATTTTTTTTTTGTTCAAATTTTTTGATATTTGAATTTTTTTATAAATAAAAAGAAAATAAATTGACAAAAAAATTAGTCACTCTTTTTTAAAAAACTTTTACATCAAAAAATAAATAAAATTGGATAAAAAAACTAAATAATATAAATTTATTTTTTATAATTCCTATTATATCTTTTCATATTAAAAACAGAATAAAACTACTATAAAGGTATCTTAGTAATTTTTATTTTTATTTTATAAATTCACCAACAACATGGGACAAAAAAACATACAAATTTTATATTTCTTGTTTCATTATAAATTAAGTTTTTCATTTTGTTTTTGTCATCCTAAACTCTAAAATAAAGTGTTAAAGTTTAACACCTCCTTCCTCTGTTCGAAATGCAAGTACCAATACCAATACCATAAAATAAAATATTTATTTTGTTAGTAAATTAAATTCTTAATAAAAATAGAATGAAAAATATATACTCATAATTTTATAAATTTTGCGCATGAGAATATGTTTAAAATAGAGGGAGTCATATATATATTTAAATTGTATTGTTTCACAAGAAGAGTCCCTTGTATAAAGTATATAAAACTTGAGGATATCATTTCGTTTTATCCTTATTTTTAACTATTTAAACATAATGTGCATAAGTTTAATTTAGCTAGATGATATCAAGATTGTGGTGATAATATGAAGTATAGTGTGCTATTTTATATATACCATTTCTTGATAAAATGGAACTCTTATTTAAAACAAAAGAAATTAATAAAAATGAATTATTTTATTTTATGGAACGCTAGTAACTAAAAGAGAATCAAACTTTTCATGATATGGACTAGTCAATTATGTAGCCCAGGGGCCGAAGTCCCTTTCGCGTATATTTTGGGCCAAAGTGATAGATCAACTTGAGAGCTGTTTCGGACCCTTCACTCTCTTAGCCCAGGGCTTTAAATTGATTTATTTTAAGTCATTTGCGAAATTTAAATTTGGTATTTTTGATAAGATTTTTAAAAATAATAAATTGTGATGACTATTAATTCTCATTTAGTTTATAATATTTACAGCTTTACTAATTAAAATAATATTAATTTGATTTTAAAATTTCATAAATTAATTTTTAAAAATCAAAATAAGACTTTTTTAAAGCGAGACTAAGATAGTAAGAACGTATAAAAAGTGTAGACTATCCAATTTAAGATCTATATATCTAACTGTAGTTTTAGAAAATGTGGTCTTGTTATAAAAATTTAAAACATACTTATTAAACATCATATTTTATTTTGCAGATCAAATCCAGCAATAAAAAATATATATTGAGGAGCCGAATAGAACAAGTTGGATAGATGTGAAAAATCATAATTGGGACATTACGGATTTGCTTTTGTTGTCACCTTTACCTGATCCATTGTTTCTCACCATCATATTGTAAACCAAATTTTTTATGTAAAAGCCACTAACTTGTTAGCCTTTTTCTTAGAACTACTTGATCAATTCGTTAGCTAATATTTCTCTCTCTTGGGTATTTATTCATAGCAACTGATTAATGAAAATACTATATCAATAATTACATGCAGAGATCAATTTAACTATGGAAGTTGTAGATACTAAAGTCGGCAACAACTTTCTCAATTAAATTGTCCGTTGCATATAGTTACTGAAATAATATTCTCAGCAACTAATTGATATGGATATATATATATGAAATGGTTAAATTCAAAACAAAAAATGATATTTACACAACAATCCCTATCACATAAGTGTAGAGTCTATTTACTATTTATGCAAAAGAATTATTGTGAAAATATTATTTTTTATTATGAATTTATTAATTTCTATATATATATATATATATATATATATATATATATATATATATATATCCTATTGTCGAGCATATATATCCCACTGTCGAGCAAGACAAAGGATTGCTAATCTTTCTTGATGTAAGTAGTGGGTGATTGTCCCTTGAGTTTTGTTACGAATAATGACTCATAACAATGATTCATATAATAATTTTTATAAAAATAATAAGAATTATTATTTTTATATTATGAATTTTATCATTTTTATAAAAGTCATTATATAGATCATTATTACGAGTCATTACTGATAACATTTTCCTTGTCGCTTGTATATCAAGCATACAGGTAAGGCAGGTAGGGCCTAAGGCCCAAAGAGCCTCTCTCACCTCTTACAGCTTCACTCCTTTTATTTTAAACATATTGTTATTGATACATGTAGGAACTAATAACTACGATACGGTATTTGTTACTTGTGAACCTACATAAATTAATCAAGAAAAGCTCCTTAACCACCCCCCCCCCCCCCCCCCCCCCCCCCCCCCCTTCCTTTTTGTATTCAACGTCTTGGCACCTAAAAGAGAAGCAGAAGCCCACAAATATTTACTGACATGAACATGCAGTTGCAGAAAAATTACAATAGTCTTGTCCACATGTTGGTCAAGGATATGACATTGACAATACCAATACATACGTATACAATTATACATATTGTACGAAGGAATTAACGCCGAGGGATTAATCACTAACACAAAATTGAGTAGGTGAAATATTGTTTTTTACGGACAACTACCCAAAGTCCTTATCAAAACAAGTAATACAATCTCCCAACCATTACTTACTTCCAACTAAAATCTCCTCCCTCGTCTACAAATTGAATAATAATTTCATTATTGTTCTCAAATAAATGCCACGAGAGTGTTACCCTTACCTTACATTTAGATTGAAAGAATAAACGTGATAATTAATTAACTTATTTTTATAGAATAAAAAAATTTGTGTATTAAATTGAAATGAAATGAAATAGATTATTCTTGTTCCTTCTAAATTTATGAATTTTACTCTTTAAAATAAAATATAAAATGACTTATTTTATTTAAAATAAAATAAATTATTTTACACTCTATTTTATTTTATTTTTTATTTTATTTGTTCAATCTAACCGTGACATTAATTTATTGTGGTACCAAATATTGCTGCGGCGGCGGCGGCAGCAGCAGAAGTACAAAGAATTAGTTAGTCTGCATTAACATATTTATAAAATTCATCCTATTCAATAATAAACATCGGTACGACAAGAGTTATGTAATAATTGGTGAGCAATGTCAGAAACGCCCTGCTCCCTTCCTCTTAACAAATGGGAGATTAAAATAAATGAATTAGACACGTACCCGGGGACTGGGGCATCAATCGTTTTGACCATCTGGATAAGTTGAAATTTGAAACCTGAGTACTGTACCTTTTATATGAGATTTGTTTAAATTTTAATAAATTAGTAGGTATAAATATAAGATTCGCAATCTCATATAAATAATAATATTTAATTAATAGGACATCACCTGACCTTACCTACTTCAAACATTTGTTGTCCCTCGAGAATTCATCAAGAATGTCCGACCCGTCGCACATCCACTATAAATATCGATTGGCATGATATTAAAAGAAATTCGGTTACATTCAAAATTTATTTAGGATAACACTTCATCCGTTTAAAAATATAAGATAAAATTTTATATTTTTTAATTAATTTAAAATTAATATAAATTCATAATATTTTAAATTTAATCTTAAATATCTGAAAAGTTTATTAATTATAAGGCATTTTTTAAAATAATTAATTAAATTACATTAGTTTTAAATTTAAATATAAAAAATAATTCATAGTAATTAGCAAACACTAGTTATATCTACTATCCTAACAAACGCATCTGGTATCGTTTAAATAATAATCTGAGAGAGGAGATATATCTCTAACCGCTAACTAAGTTAGCGGACATGAGAAAAACAAAATAAATAAATACAAACCGCTAATTAAGTTAACGGGTAAGAAATATATATATATATTTTATACAAGCCACTAACATAGTTAACGGATGGGGTTTGAAAAAAAAAATTAAATTATGTACTACCCGCTAACACAGTTAACGGGTGAAGAGTGAATTTTTTGTTTTTTTTTAAATAGCAACTTGTATAAAAAAATAATAAAAAGTATTATTCCAACCCGTTAACTATGTTAGCGAGTGGAGAGTGAATTAATAATTTATTTTTTTAAAGTAACAACTTGCATAAAAAAAAATACTATTCCAACCCATTAACTATGTTAACGGATAGAGAGTGAATTAATATTTTTTTTTAATTTTAAAGTACCAACTTTTGAATCTGCATAAAAATAATAATATTTATAACTCGTTAACTATATTAGCGGGTGAAGAGTGGATTAATAATAGTAATAATAATTATTATTATTTTTTAAAGTACCAACTTGAATAAAAAAAAAAATATTCTTCCAACCCGTTAACTATGTTAGTGAGTGGAGAGTGAATTAATATATATATTTTTTAAAGTACCAACTTGCATAATAAAAAAATTTGTACTTTTCATCCGTTAACATAATTAATGGGTTAGAAGAATAATTTTTTTTTTCTTCAAGTTGGTATTTAAAAAAAATAATAATTATTAATTTACTCTCCACCAGCTAACATAGTTAACGGTAAGAAATGGTGCCACTAAAAAACCAACACGTTTACACTGCGCACCGTTGGATCATAAACCTTCGCAGAAACATATGCAAGCTGGAAGCCACTCTCCCACGTGTCAACTTTCCCCTCGCCCCAACTACTGCTTATGCGGTCCCCACGCCCCCACCTCTCACATTTTCTCTCTATTCTCTTTTCTCAGCTGAAATTTACGAAGAACACAATTTCTCTTCCAAACTCTCAAAGCTTAAACATCATCTTTCATGGAAAATACATTCATTACCTATGCAAGTATAAGTTTCTTGTTTAATTACTTTTTCCCTTCACCCCTTACCAAACTCACTTTTTAAAGTCAGCCCGTCCATTTTCTTGGTTCATAATAATAATATATAAAAAGTCATATTTTTTAAAAGCAAGCGATCAATTTCCGTGTAACTTCTTTCCCTCTTGTGAACTCCAATAATCTATGAAAAAGAAATTATATTTGTTTGGTCGACTGGCGGTGTGGTTACCCATCTGACCTGGGTTTTAATGTATTTGATGTGTATGCATATGTGTTCTCCATATATATGTTGCGTGTTTCTCTCTTAGAATGTTTTGTATAATTCATGTTTTGGTGTTAGATGATTGGAGGAGCATTACAGTTCATATCTCATCATCAATCCGCGTTTTTTTGTTTCCGTGTTGATTTTATTCTCTTTCTTGCTACTTAATATCTTTTTAGACAATTGTTTTTTGTTTCCGACTTATAATCAGATCTGCATTTGGGTCTGAGTGACAAACATAATACGTACAACCATTGTTTTTGACAATTTCTTTGTGGTAATTTACTTTCTCTGCTGGAAACTTAGGATTAAGATCACACCTTATTGTTGTATTATTCCAATTTCATTCGAATCTTTTATTTTCTGCAAGTGTTAGTAGCGTATGTGGGTTTTTTATGGACGTTGGCTTGATACTGATACATGTTTGGTTAATGGTAAATGCAGATCAAGTTTGAAACTTTTGGGAATCACTTAAAAGATACTTGAATTTAGTGCTTGAAGTAAAGATTTGTGTTTATTAGCTGGAGAAATTTCTTATTTTTGTTAAAAAGTTGAACTTGGAGCAGGGAGTTTGGGCGGATCATTGTGTTGGAGTGGGTGTGGGTTTGTGTTGAGATTTGGAAGTTATGTAATTTGTGTATAAAGAATTTGGAAAATTCTGGTGGGATTGAGGGGGGCTGAGACTTGAGAGGAAGGCATTGGCTGCATAAATATGGGGTCTAGGGTGGAGCGGCATCAGCATCAGCATCATCATGAATTCATGCCTTTAGCTGCACTGATCAGTAGAGAGATGAGGAATGAGAAAATGGAGAAACCTACAGTGAGATATGGATATGCTGCTCAGTCTAGGAAAGGGGAGGATTTTTTTCTAATGAACACAGATTGCCAGCGAGTTCCTGGGAATCCTTCATCGACTTTTTCTGTTTTCGCGGTATGAAACCTTTATGTAGTCTGCATTTCATGAAACATAACTTCGATGGATTACTAACTTGCATAATGCGTATGCTCTCTCTCTCTCTCTCTCTCTCTCTCTCTTATGCTTGGTTTGTCAATCTCCATTGAGCAATTGTTTGATGTTATTAAATTGTGTACTTCGATGGATTACTAACTTGCATAATGCGTATGCTCTCTCTCTCTCTCTCATGCTTGGTTTGTCAATCTCCATTGAGCAATTGTTTGATGTTATTAAATTGTGTACTTGATACTTAATCTATGGTACTTTTAAGTTAATTACATTTTGAATCGTGTTTAATTGATTGATTTTGGCAACTTAAACTTAAGCTGAGGACTAGAAGCATTTACAGTTATGAAGAGTGGACCCTCAACAATGTCCTTCCCCATTTTTCATGGTCATTTTTGTTCAGAATTCTTTCAAATTAAAATTTATATTTTTGTATCAATCTGCTGGCCATGGGACTATGTTTTACAGTTCATAATACGTGAAGTTTAGTCCTGATCATTCCGGTGCTATAACTTAATTTTTTTACATGACATTATTTGTTGTTGGTTTGGTCCTAATTATTCCCTATCTATTGTTGGTTCGTTTACTATTTTTCAGATCTTTGATGGGCACAATGGGAATGCAGCCGCAATTTTTTCAAGGGACCATTTGTTGAATCATGTTTCAAACGCTATTCCTTGTGGACTTGGACGAGATGAGTGGCTTCATGCTTTACCACGGGCATTAGTTGCTGGATTTGTGAAGACTGACAAGGAATTCCAGAGCAGAGGCATGGAATTTTGCATGTTTTCCTCGCACTAGTTTCAGTTGTATTATGGTTTATCATTGTGATTAATTCTTTCTTCTCATCTCATTTTCTTCAGGACTAACTTCTGGAACCACAGTTACATTTGTAATAGTAGATCGATGGACCGTTACTGTTGCATCTGTTGGAGATTCCCGCTGCATTTTAGATACGCAGAGCGGTGCTGTCTCCGAACTGACTGTAGATCATAGACTCGAAGAAAACGTGGAGGAGTGAGTATCCATCTTTCAGCTTTCTTTTTTTTTCATTTTTTTGGACAGAAGATGTTAACTAACTCTGCTGTAATCTCAGAAGAGAACGCGTAACAGCCAGCGGAGGCGAAGTTGGGAGGCTTAGCATACTTGGTGGTGCCGAGGTGACTTCATTTAGTCGTTGCTTTTTTCTGGTTACACAATGAGAAGTCAAATATTGCTTTCCCTCTATTAGGTTCCAGATTAAAGATGTTGTTACTTCTCTGGGTTTATTTATACTTTCTTTAATGCATGTTGCTGTAAATTCACAGATTGGCCCCCTCCGTTGCTGGCCAGGAGGTTTATGCCTTTCGAGGTCGATTGGAGACATGGATGTTGGAGAATTTATTGTTCCAGTACCATATGTTAAGCAAGTAAAGGTAATCGCCTTTTTTCCCTATCCTTGCTTTACTTCATATCTCTTGATGTTCATTTATTTGCATTTTTATTGAACTTCTCTTTGTTATCAACCTGTATTTTTTAACCTCTTTAGCTTTGAAGTCCATGCCTCGGGTAGATTTCAAGGTCCATCATTGGCTTGTGGCCTGACATGCTTCATTGTTGTAAAAGTTATCAAGTACAGGTGGGAGGCTTATTATTGCTTCAGATGGCATTTGGGATGCATTATCTTCAGAGACGGCTGCAAAATCTTCTCGTGGGTTGCCTGCTGAACTTGCTGCTAGGCAAGTAGTGAAGGTAATGTAAGCTCATTACAGTGCTGTTTCATGTTACCACTTAGTATGCATATGCAGGATCATCCAACATACATAAGCAAAATATGTATATAACAATATGTACTTGACATCAATCAGCCTATTGGAGTAATATTCATATGGTAATTGAGCTTTCTTAAAACTGTCTCATTGCATTTGTGCGGATGATTGTTCAGGAAGCATTGAGGACAAGGGGGCTGAAGGATGATACAACCTGCATAGTTGTGGACATAATTCCTCCTGATAATTCAGTACAACCTTCCCCGCCTCCCAAGAAACAGAACAAATTCAGAGCTCTATTGTTCAGGAAGAGGTCCCATGATGCTGTTAGTAAACTGTCAAAGAAGTTATCAGCTGTTGGTATTGTAGAAGAACTATTTGAAGAGGGTTCAGCAATGCTTGCTGAAAGGTTTGTTACTATCATGCTTTAGTTTTCTTTTTTTTTTGTTTTGTTTTAGTAGATCTAAATTTTATGATGAACTGAGATTCTGAGAAATTTTTTACTATAGGCTTCGCCCTCTTTCTTTTTATCTTTATCTGCTTCTTGTTCCTGGCTGAGTTAGCTAATTCCCAATGGTTGTTTTTGTAGTCTAATTCAATATTATAAATACCATATAATCTAGCACGAGTCAAAAATAGAATTTGACCTATTTCCCTGGCCTTCTTTTCTTGCTGAGAAGTGTGAACCAACCTGAACATATCGAAGATGAGACTAATTTATTCTTTGTTTTCAGGTAGAAACTTCCAGAGGCCTGTGATCTATATTGATTAACATTTAACTATCTAAGTAATTAATCATGCATATCAATTGGCAGTATGTGAGTTTCTTCTGGAGAAATTCAGTGTCTGATTTTTTGTTTTCTCATTGTGAAGTGTAACAGAGGTAGGACTTAGGATTGATTGAGGTAAGGGAAATTTTCTTCAGCTACCTTAGAACAGGTCAGTAATGGCTTGGATTAACTGAGCAATATAGTTGTCTTGAACTACCTGAACATCTTTTTCTTCATAAGTCATGTATCTGATTCCCTAATAGTAATGCTTCACCAAAATTCCTTCCATGATTATGTGGTGGAAAGACATAGGATACTCATGCTCATTAATCCTTCTCTAGCATTTGTTAAATATTCCTGTGGCTAATAATCTTTTACAAGATCAGGATGTGATTTCTCACTTCTGTTGCTGGCGCTCTAGGTTATGATGTAAATATATACCTTTCATTCCGAAATTAGCGGTGGTTTGTGCCTTCTTGACTGGGACTCGTCTCCTAGTGCAAATTTTATGTTCAATAAAAATTTTCACTTCCTTCTGAAAATTGTTCCTGCAGCCAGTAAAAACCCTCATTTCGGTTGATGAGATGATACACTTCCTTTAGCTGATTGATTTCATAAACTAAAACATAAAATAGTACACTTGTTACTGAAATTACTTCTCATAGCCTGTCTATTATATCAGCTTTGGTGTCTATGCGCCAATTTTCTGTAATTTCAGAGTATCTTTAAAAGTATCTTTTTATTCGATTCTCATTCTTTTCGTAATTTGCAGATTAGGAAATGATGACTCCTGCAATCAATCAACATCTGGTCTTTTTATGTGTGCCATTTGCCAAATTGACCTTGCCGCAAGTGAAGGTATATCAGTTCATGCGGGTTCGATATTCTCTACCAGTGCAAAACCCTGGCAAGGTCCTTTCTTATGTGTTGACTGCCGCAACAAGAAGGATGCCATGGAAGGAAAACGACCAAGTGGAGTTAAGGTGGCATGAATTCATTTTCTTCTTACCCTCTGCTCCCCTACGATTCATTCTTTTACATCCCAAGCCCCATATTTCCTAGCCAGGTAATTTTTTAATTCGTAAAAGGTGTTGCCAAAATGTATACCTAATATTTCTAAGTAATGGTAGAAATGAGTTGTAGCTATGAAGAGAGAGTTTAAGGATCACCTACATGTGTTTGTTTGACCCCTCTTACTAAAGATGTAGCCTAGTACTGTTTAATGATGCAGTGCTTATATATTGTTTTATTTTATGAGCAATATAAGCTATGAGCATAGTACTAAACCAACGGCACACACATGCATGCCGCTTTAAAGTTGAGGCGCGCTCAAGGCCGCTTGGTCAAAAGCTGTTTCTTATGCTTTTTGGTATGATTTCGATGGTAATGGTGCAATATAATCAAGTGAATCACCCCGAATTCCATGGTCACCCCACCCCACCACGATGGATGGAGACAAAAAGGAGGAACCATAAAGCCATCATTTAAACTGCGAAACCAATTAACAAATCATACAAGTAATAAAATCAAAAGAGCCAACTCTCTCTTTTGTTTTTTTCCCTACACTTTTGATTAGATTAATCCTTCACTTTATGAAATAAGTTGCGGTATATCCGAAACTACTCGAGACCTTTATCTGTCTGGTCTTATTTACTTTTAGATGAAAAGAGTAAAAATTAGGGACATTTAAATAATATGGGTTATAAAAAATTTACACTTTGACCAACTTTTACATTCATTTCTTTTAAGTTATTTACTTTTTTAAACAAATATTAATTTGATACATAATAGTTATAATTAGTTTATATATTTGAAATTTATGTTCGAATAACCGGATGGATTAGGACCACATGATGTGTGATTAGGAATTACAGAAATAATAAATAAAAAAATTAGTAAATTAATTTGTAGTATTGTTTTTCAATGAACTTTATTGATTGATAATGAGATATGTCTTTATTGGTCAAAAGTGAAAGTATGAGCATGGCTCGCGTGTCAGAGGAGAAGTAGGGAAAATCGTAAGGGCAATTCGGCCGGCGTAACAGTCTCTCAAAACTCTCGATGGATGATGGATCGTCCATCAGACATTCATTCAATCAACTGTCCTCCTCCTCATGAGTCGTCGACCAAACCAACCCACCCCTTGATTCTGTCAAGTCAATACACTCACTGACTGATTGACTGACTGATGATACAGTCATTATATTGTACCAACCATTTCTTAGTAATAATCCATAAACTAAAGTTCGCAATTGATTGATTCTAGATTTTGAATAAGGCGGTCAATTAACATAACAAATCATAATGAAAAGGGAAATGGTAACATGTTCTACATTCTACATTTTTTTAAATTATGTGAAGGCAAAATTAAAGTTGCGATTGAGATCGTATTTTGTTGTTCTATCGTTGTGGTACTGAAATTCTAGTTGTAAAATGTATGTTACTAGTATTTCCTTCCCTTTTCATTTTCTTTTCTTATCTCGTCAGTCCCTATTTACGTGTGTTGTTCGTGAGAGCCGATGAGACAAATCACCATTTATTACCAAACTGTCTCCACATATTCACATTAATTACACCATTAATTATCCCGTTTTGTCCTCACTATTACCCTTACACTCCCTCTTTATCTCAGTCCCTCCAAACGCTCCATTTACCCCTTTTCCCTCTCTCTTTCTCTCTCTCTCTCTCTCTCTAGTTGCAGAGGGAGGAGCTCAACAGCAATGGTGAAAGCACATTTAGCCTTCTCTCTCTTACTCTTCCATTTCTCATTCCTCCATGCTCTCTTAAACCCAGACGTGGAATCTCTACTCGCATTCAAATCCTCTTCAGATTCATCAAATAAGCTCACCACCTGGACCAACACCACCGATCCTTGCTCTTGGTACGGAGTCTCCTGCTTTCAAAACCGGGTCACTCGACTCGTCCTTGAAGACCTAGACCTCCACGGCAACTTCGACCCTCTAACCTCGCTCACTCAGCTCCGAGTCATGAGCCTCATGCGGAACCGCCTTTCCGGTCCCATCCCCAATCTCTCTAACCTCACCACACTAAAGCTTCTGTTCCTGTCCTACAACGACTTCTCCGGAGATTTTCCGGCGTCATTGCCGTCGTTGTTCCGGCTCTTCCGCCTTGATCTGTCGTACAACAACCTTTCCGGTCAGATTCCAGCCACGTTGAACCATCTCACCCACCTTCTCACTCTCCGGCTTGAAGGGAATGGATTCTCCGGCGATATATCGGAGATAAACCTTTTAAATCTTCAAGACTTCAACGTTTCCGGGAATAAATTGTCCGGCGAAATACCAAAATCCCTATCGGGTTACCCCGAATCCGCATTTGCTGGAAATCTGGTTCTGTGTGGAACCCCGCTCCAGAACTGCACCAATGACCCGGAGCTGCCCGGATCATCCAGAGGAATATCCACGCCGCTAGGTAAACCAATCACGGTGGCATCTTCCCCTAGCTCAATACCTCCGAACACGGAGGTGCCAATTAAATCAGCGAATAAACACCACGGTAGCAGTAGCAAAATCAGCCCTCTGGCGATAGTTGCGATAATAATCGGCGATGTGTTGGTCCTGGCGGTTGTCTCCCTCCTCTTATACTGTTATTTCTGGCGAAACTATGCCGGAAGAGTAAGTAACGGTAGAGGGTCGACCCAGATTGTAGAAGGAGAGAAAATAGTATATTCATCAAGCCCGTATCCGACGGGGCAGCCGGGGTTCGAGAGGGGCAGAATGGTATTTTTTGAGGGAGCGAAGAGGTTTGAGCTGGAGGACTTGTTGAGGGCGTCGGCGGAGATGCTAGGGAAAGGAGGGTTTGGAACGGCGTACAAGGCGGTGCTTGACGACGGGAATGTGGTGGCGGTGAAGAGGCTGAAGGAGGCAGCGAGTAATGTGGGAGGTGGAGGAAAGAGAGAGTTTGAGCAGCACATGGAGGTTTTGGGGAGGTTAAGGCATCCAAATTTGGTGAGCTTGAAGGCTTATTATTTTGCCAGAGATGAGAAATTGCTGGTTTATGACTACATGCCTAACGGCAACTTGTTTTGGCTTCTTCATGGTACGTTATAAATCACATCTCATATTGTGCATTAATTTCTTTCAATTGTGTTGTTTTCTTCTTCTTCTTCTTAAACTCGCTGACTTGGAGTGGTGTGCCTCTTCCACATGAATTCTTAGTATTGTACGTCTAAATGATCATCTTTTTCTCAATAATCGTGTATTATCCATAACACAATTATTTTTTCGTAAGAATATATATAATCATTTGCTGCTTCAAAAGTAAAGCTGACATTTATCTCACACAACACGGAGTAGGGAATAATACATGGTAAATCTATACATAAGCAGCTGGTGCTTATAAAGTAAAATTTTGTATGTCCTTTAATATTAATTAACAATGGAAGAATAGTTTCCCAATTGTTTTGCTAATACCACAAAGTCCTTTTATACATATGTCGGAGTTGAATAATAGTATTCATGCTTAAGCAATTCACTGGGTCTGGGGGTTAGTATGGGAGCACATTATTGTTACATACGGAGGACAAGATTATCAAGTCCACAAACAATTTTAAAGATTGTTTCAGAATAATAACGTGATTCTGAAAATTCTTGTGAAGCAGCCATGTTCCTTTTATTATTGCCTACTTTTTGATGTCATGTGCGGTTGGTTACCTAATCAAAGTACACGCTCTAACCTCTTAATTCTTTTCTTTTTGAATTTCAACCGACTTTCTTAAATTATACTCCCCTACTATCATTTTATGAGTAAATTATGAGGGTGTTCGGCATCATCCAACTTATTAGTCATTCTTCCATCTTTTCCGATAGGTTACGTATTATTTTTGAATTTATAAGTCAAAATAAAGAAATAACAACTTATTCTTGAATTTTTGAATTTATTAGTCATTTTTTTTTAAGTTGATCAACTATTACGAAATGACATAAATACCCTATTTTATTTTTTTAATATTAAACGAACACATCTATAACTCTTATTTATAATTCTTGATTTATAAATAAAAATAATGTCAAATATTTTTATTTATAAATTTATTAAAATTTTAACTTTAAAATCAAAAATAAATAAATCATTCCCAAACGGACCATATATCTTTTCCGTCATCTCCGTTTAGGTGATCGATTATATTTTGTACTTTATTCTTGTAAATTCCACTTCTAAAAACAATACCTTCTTCCAAATTTAGTTGTTCGTATTTAATGGCTCCTGTTGTGGCAGTAATATTTTACAACTAATTTCTCATCTTTTATTTGGCAGTAGTAAAAAATACTAATTGTAGTGGAGTATTTGTTTCGTAAATTATGTGGATTTTGATGGGTAAATTATTCCGACAGGTAACAGAGGACCAGGACGAACCCCACTAGATTGGACCATGAGGCTGAAAATCGCAGCAGGAGCAGCTCGTGGACTGCTCTTCATCCACAACTCATGCAGGTCCCTTAAACTCACTCACGGTAACATCAAATCCTCCAACATCCTCCTCGACAAGTCCGGCAATGCCCGTGTCTCCGACTTCGGCCTCTCTCTCTTCGCATCCCCTTCCTCCACTGCCCCAAGATCCAATGGCTACCGTGCACCGGAATCACCATCCGACGTCGGTAGGAAACTCACCCAGAAATCTGACGTCTACTCTTTTGGGGTTCTGCTGCTGGAACTTCTAACGGGGAAGTGCCCCTCCACGGTGGTGGACAGAGGTGGGTACGGCGATGGGGTGGTAGATTTGCCGCGGTGGGTGCAGTCCGTGGTGAGGGAGGAATGGACGGCGGAGGTGTTTGATTTGGAGCTAATGAGGTACAAGGATATAGAGGAGGAAATGGTGGGGTTGTTGCAGATCGCGATGTCGTGTACATCGGCATCACCGGATCAACGTCCCACAATGAGTTGCGTGCTGAAAATGATTGAAGAGATTCGAGGTGTTGAGTTGTCTCCTTCTCACGACTCCCTTTCCGGGGACTCCCTCTCCGACGACACCTGCGGACCCTAGTCAATAATGAAACAACTTTGTTTTTGTACTTTTTACTACACCACTATTTCTCTAATTTATTTTTTGCTGCTGTAAATCAGTAGTTCTTTCTTCCATTGGTGCACTAACATTTGTAATAACTAGAGTGCGTGCGAGTTTCTCTTTTAGCCTCTTAAGAGATTGGCCTAGTCGTCATGAGGTATGCTGTCGTAGGTCAATGGGAATTATGCGTCTTTAAAATTGTTCAAATATAATTATTGCGTAAATTCCTGAAGATATTTTTACCGTTCATATAAAAAAAAAGTTGATACAAAGATAAAAGATCACGTGTCCTAACCTTAACACATGATCTTAGTGCAAAACTCTTAACACATATACAAACACCTTCTTAAGATCGTATTCATAGAGGTCTTAATTATTTTTGTCTCTTACCAAAATAAAAATAATAATAAAGTATTTTGTTTTCTTAAAATGACTGTTATCTTGAATAGTTTTGCTAATATTTTTATAATCTCCTGCTAGGCAAGGACAGAAGGTATTTTAAGAGAGGGTCACGTAACATGTGTCTCAGAAAAATTAATAATTTTTTCTTATAAAAGACTTGAATCTGATCTAGTTTCAGCTTCTAAACTATATGCTAAAATACATTCAAGTGCGGGGGCAAGTGGATCCAATTTGTCGTATAGTATTTGGAAGTGCATCGTGACAATTCATGCTGTGAAATGTGAACAGAAACTGATCCCATCCTTTCCCCGTATTTGAAGACAGGTAAGAAAATTGTTATATTCATAAAAAAAATAATTTTTATTTTTTAATATTTTCATAATACTTTATTGATTTTAATCATGATTAATAGAGCAGAAAGCGGAGTTGGCCAAAAAATATGACCTCCATTTATTATTAATAATACGGGTAGAGAGACTTGTATATTTATTAAATTTATTTGTGAAATACCAATTCTCTTACGATAATACTAAATTAGATTACTCACACTTTTTATGTTTCCTTTTATGTCTCAATTTCATCAACTGCCACTCTTAGTTGTAAACTTGTTTATATATGCCTTAACCTTAAACATGTGCTTTTTTCTTTAATCAATAGTCATTAGAGCAATAAATATAACAGATATTGTACCAATGCAATTCTTTAACTTCTCATGTTTCTTTCAGGTTCCAAATTTGGCAGCCTTCACTATAATTGAATAAATATATCTTACCATGAATCAATGAAATAATGTGGATGGCATTAGAGATATTGGTGCCCTAAGAATATAAATAATGATGATCACTAAAGAGTTATGGTAAAGCTCTCATGAATTGAATTGCATAACCTTAGGTGCAAGTCTCAACAAGCTATCCAAAGCATTTGGCAAAAACTTCCTTGCAAACAAGAAACAAACATTGGTAGTATGCCCGTTATACTTGCATTTCTTCTCGCTCCTCAGCTTCCCCAAGAATTGTTCAGTCACATCTGTTCCCATATACCTCGACGGGTGGGGCCCGCCCTTCGACCAGTCAACCCAAGTCAACGTCCTATCTGAGTTCCTGTCCCAAAATTTGGAGCTCACAAATGTAGGCAAGTAGTGCTCATCAGCATAACACGAGTCCTTGCAATGGTTTTGAAATACCGGGAAGTATGTTCTATCGGAGATCACTTCGAGGGCTAGCTGACGGTCCATTTGAAACCACTGGGACCCTTTTCTCCATTGTTGAAGTTTGACAATTGGATACATCAGCTGGCTATACCGACCGCGACCAACAGGACCGGGTAAATCATAGGCCTCTACAAAGTTTTTGGAGGAATTCATTAGGTAAGAGTAAATGGTGGAGAAATTGAACAATGGGATGCATGATTCGGAGAGGAGAACGAAACGTTGATTTGAGAAATCAAGAAGAGCATTGGCTAGCAGGCGGCGTTCGGCTTCAATCATGTTCGCCTTTCCCCATTCAACTTCCTGCATTTTTCAAGGTGAAGTTCATTAATTGGTAAAATAATGTTTATCACATATATACAATAATGTATGTGAAATCAATAGAATAAAGACTGATCAACAACAAATTATAACCGCTATAATTTCCCACCCCACCATGTGTCGAAACAAGACTTGTATCGAGTAGCCAACAAATGTTGACAAGGGACACAAACCGTAGTTAATTACCAAGGCAATTGAGTTGACTTTTCTTTGTGAGTTGCTCATTCCCATCTAAATTTGCTGCCTTCTAATTATGAATTCAATATTGCATTACGTACGTTATGCCAATTTTTTTATTTATTTGCAGTACTACCCTTTCTTGATCTTCACACTCCTCAATTAAATTGTAAAATATCATATTATTTGACAAAGATCATTGAAAACGATTACGATTAAAATTGTCTTATGCAAACCTTTATTATTAAAGGGAAAAAAAATTAATGTAACTTCTCTTGGACGGTTGGACTTGTTTGTTAGATTCAAATTCACTACCAACAAAGCCCCTTTAAAACCTGTTTCTTATGCGGCCTGCTTGAATTTGTCTTTACACATAAGGTTTGTAATAGAAAGTCCTATTCACAATAATAACAATGCTAGTGCTAAAAATTGCCTTAATAGTATTCGTCAAGAATATAACCACATAAACTTTAACGAAAAATAAATAAAAAATAAAACGACATAACATCAGTTATTTTGTACAGTAAACTACATATTCCATGCTATGAAGTGCAGCAATGTAATAATTAAGTTAATTACCTTACTGGGGATTCGCCGGTCACGAAACAATGAACTTTCAGCGTATGATTCATTGGAAGAAGGATCCGAGTGCACATAAATTGAGTAGAGGCCTTCATGTCCTTTGAAAAACAACTCCCACAAGGGTGCTAATAAAACAGAGTGCCTTGTCAAGAACATGAAAGCAATCTTTGGAACCGGACGATCACCTGGAAATTCCTCTATTTTTGGAACCATTGAAGCTCTCCATACCAATTCTTGGTCGTTCATGTCGTGCATAACATTACTTGGTGCCTTTAAATATTCTTCTAATCCAATTCTATGCATTGTCGTTCTTGAACTAGCATATTTTTCATCCAGCTCTGAGCTAGATGATGATGATGATACCAACGGTGGTGATTGTGGTAATGGAGATGAAGTGGAGAGAGAAAATCTGGTGAACTGAAGGTTAAATGAGAAATTTGTCAATTGGGAAATAATTATGATTCCGAAAGTTAAACCAAAAGCGAAGAAAAGTACATAATATAGGAGATTAACAAATTGTATTGGGGCATAATTAAAGATCTTCACAACTGAGGGTTGGGAGTTTTGGTTATGATTCTTCATCATCCCTTATTCCCTTGTGATATAGTCTTAGAGATGGGGAGAGAGATGGAGAGCGAGGTGAGCTTTTTTTTATTCCCTTTTGATATATTCTTAGAGATGGGGAGAGAGACGGAGAGCGAGGTGAGCCTTTTTTGAGGGGAGAGACTAATAATGTTTTGTTAGAGAGAGATACAAGATTTTGTATGTAAAAAGCAATGCAAGCATGTACCTTTAAATATTTTAATTTTATTACAGAATAGTTCAACGCGGAGGTCACAAGTAGTCCTTAGCCGCGGATTGTGGTGATGGCTTAATTTGTAGACCCTGGGCCTGGAAGAGACTCGTTAAAACCAACCGTTAAAACCTATACATTAGTAGCTATCATACCGTTAATAACAGTATGTATATAATTGTATAAGCTGATGAACTTTGACTATCTATCTGAAATGAAATGTCCTGACTCAATAGAGATGAGCCACTTGTATTTGTCTTGTATAGTTGTACATATATATATATATATATATATATAGGAAATTGATATTTTCATACTATTTTTTTTTATAATTTTATACAGTAGACCCCATAAAAATATAAATAATGACGATTTAACCGTTGTTATACATCTATAATAATATTTTTATGGGATCCACCGTGTGAAACTATCAAAAAGTAATGTGAAAATATCAATTTTTTATATATATATGGCCGCCAACCTGTTTGTTTCGATCCTCTTGTTCAAACCGTCAATTACGGAAGTTATTAGCCTCTCAGAACTTGGAATTACCCCATGCCATGGCTGGAAGGAGTGAAGTACCAAGAAGGTTCCTTGATTAATCAAATTCCTTTGTAAGGGGAGTACTACCTTCTGCCGACCGGCCTTATTTGATTTGACTTTTCTTTTCTTTCTTTCTTTTTATAATTTCAACACAAATAACAATACTCTCTTGTTTGGTAGATTTTCCTTTTCGGTGGGTTCCAATATTCCTTCAAGAACAAGTTCATGGAATTTAAGACGAAATGATTTAAACATGTAACCCAAATTCATACCCTAGTTGTGACCTTACTAGAATCTGCGAAATCGCGTGACACGTTTACACCATTTTCTTTTTATAATACTAGTCTTCGTGTTCGGTAATTATTTACATGCAAAAAATAAACTAATTGATACAAACTAACAAAAAAATATATTACTGATCTATATTATTAAAGGAGGACTGAAAAAATAACAATTCTCTTTTGTGTTACTGTTTTTTTTATTATACTTTATTCTCTTATCCCTATTTTTAATTTTTCACTCTACTACCCTCGCATAACATCTTCTCATTTAATTCTTATATATATATATATATATATATATATATATATATATATATATATATATCTGGTTAATATCTGGTTTTCGTTCATACTTATTGACCAGCTAAACCTTTTCTTAATTTGGAGCATGATGGTTGATGAGAATGAACTGGAATCATAACTGCCTTATCAAAGAACATGTCCAATGGTGATATCTGTAATACTGAAAATATTCAATTATTTTGTTAATTAGTTTTTTAATGAACAAAAAAGACAAAAAATAAACATAAAACTTGAACACTTTTTTTTACAAACTTTTTCATCCAAAAATGAATAGATTTGAACGAAAAATAAATAGCACAAGTAAATCTTTTGTATCCATTACACTATAAATATAACAAAATAAAATAATATTTTGAGTGTAAAAACTTGATTTTTCTTTCTATTTCTTTTATAAACTTAGTAACGACATAAAAGAAAACTTTTAAATTTTATGTTCTTTTCTTCTCTCATCAAATTTAAGTTTTCTATTCTTCTCTTTTCCTTTTAAAACTCATAAACATATTGTAAAAGATATGGGATTTCTCACAGCTTTTTATGTTCTAAACATATAGTACAATGCCCTCGTAGGAAGAATTTTCTAGTGTTTGCGAAACATGGACAGGCTTGTGACTAAATCTATTGTTTATCCAAATTAAGACGAATATCTTGTTCAATTAGTTATTTAGTCGAATATGTCATCGAATTCGTCTACTGCGACATTCATATGGCCTCCGTTCATATGTCGTGGTGCGGGACCTTGTACAGTTAAACTTTCAATGTCGAGAAAAAATCGGGGTAGATACTATTATTCATGCTTAAGAATGTATGTATTTATTTATTATAATTTTTGTTTATTTGGTCATTTTACACAAGTGAATAAATTTATTGTGTCCCAAAATATGCAACAATGTGGTAACTTCATTAGTTGGTGTGACAAATATGTTTGAGCATTGCATAATCAAAGGAGGTTGCAAATGGACACATCTGAGCGTTTAAATGTAACAATTCATCCAACGAATGCAAACAACTTCAGCGAATTAGCGATGGTGCAAATTGAAATGCGTCAATTGCAATTAATCGTGCGATTTTTCATAATTGTTCTTGTTATGTATGCAGTGTTGTTGTTAATGTTATTAAATCGTGCCCAAGAATGTATGTATTTATTTATTATAATTTTTGTTTATTTGGTCATTTTACATAAGTGAATAAATTTATTGTGTCCCGAATTATGCAGCAATGTGGTCACTTCATTAGTTGGTGTGACGAATATGTTTGAGCGTTGCATAATCAAATGAGGTTGCAAATGGACACATCCGAGCGTTTAAATGTAACAATTCATCCAACGAATGCTAACAACTTCAGCGAATTAGTGAGGGTGCAAATTGAAATGCGTCAATTGCAACTAATCGTGCGATTTTTCATAATTGTTCTTGTTATGTATGCGATGTTGTTGTTAATGTTGTTGTAATTTTGATAAATGGTATCAATTTGTGTAGTAAAGTGACATTTGAACTAAGTGACAATTTATGTTGTAAAGTGACATTTGAACTATTCCTGGATATATAACTAAATATGAGTTTTAAACAACTCACTCTGTAATGGAACATAGGTTGGTTGAGTTATTTGTAGTTGTCTCTTGTAGCATACATCCTCAAGCATAGAGTCTGTGAATAAGAAGGTGACAAATGAGAGGAAGATTGATGCTTCTGTTATGGGTTCATTCCAAAAGATGTGTTAAACTGAAGGAAATTAAACTTTTGGATTATATTTGATTTGTTAGGTTATGATTATGTCCACTGATATTGCATCATTTGAATTTAAAGGTTTTATGTCAGGTTCTACGGCATACAAAATTTTGTATTTTTGGCAACGAAATGACCTAGCTCTAATGAAAATGAATGGCTAATTAACTGTGTAAATAATTCATTGGTTTAAATTAAGGTGGAGATGAACCCAGTTTGACAGCATAAACAGCTAAGGTATTTCTACAAGGACAACCATTTTAAAGTCCTGATAAACATGGACAGTATGTATATTAAGAGGACACTCTATAATGTGTATATATTATTTCTTTTTGGATAGAACAATGAAAAATATTAGCAAGCTAAAGCAAATATAACTAGCATTGTCGTCTTTACAACTAATTCACATATATATACAACTCAACTTAACTATGACTGCAAATGAAAACAAATCACATATAGATGTGAAATTGACAATTCATGAAAAAGACAAACCTAACTTGAACGATTAACCTAATGTAACTCACCAATAACTCAATAGTAAATGGAACTTAATAAATGTACAGCGCAATGCAACTAGAAACATTAAGTAGTAACTACCCAATAACTACTAACCATTTAAAACTGCCAAACTGAGGAATCAAACAACAAGGTAACAAACAAGCACAAAAGCTAAAGATCAGCAAGTAACAAAACTCACTGATAAAAACAGAATAATTGTAAACATGAAAGGCGACAATTTTACAATAATCCTGGAATTCCTTCCTCGTTGATCCTAAAGTGACACAAATACTAAAACAATAGTAAACTAAAATAGTAATAAAGAAAATAATAGCAACCAACATCCAAATTAGCAGCAGCCAACAGCAGCAACTATCTCAACCAAGCAACATCACAATAAATGAACATCTCTAACTAGGTTGATAAACCTGAAATAAAATATATGTATATTAGATCTATAGAAATGTAACTCATAATATTGAATAAAAGAAATGATCAAACATTTGGAAGTATGATTATCATCATCTGAACTTGAAAATATTGTTGCACCTTCATTGTCGGGAGAATCTCTACATAAAAACCAGAATAACAATTATCAATTAAAGATTAAGATAGAAAAAAATGTTTACTATTACTTAAATATTACTTACCGATGTGCAAACATTGGACAATTTCTTTTGTTATGTGATTGTCTAACTTTGCCACAACCATGACAAGGTCTAGCCCTTAAGTTCTTTGCCCCCTAATGCCTTTTCTTTCCCTCATTTAAGTCCTTTGCCACATTCTTTTGCCCTCACTTGATTTGGTTAATTGTAAATATGGTTGTCGACGCCGGAAAAAGTCGTTTCGCTTTTTATAATAAACCCTTTCCGATTTTAGCCTTTGGATTGAGATGTGGTTTTGAAAAGGGTCGGCTTAAGTGTCGACGGGGTTTGAAAGATCGATTTATGATGAGCCAATTGACCAGAGTCGCCAGTTGGTATATTTGAAATGGATGTACCAACTCATCCGAATTTTATTTTCGTAATTGCTGGCTCATGTGTGACTCCGAATTAATTGGCCCGTAAACCGAGATTCATAGAATTCGGGGGCTTGCTTAAGCGAGGGGAATGTGTTAAGCACCCCCCGACTTCCGTGAAACGCGGTTACCGCAATCTTGATGTTTTCCTATCCTTTTAAATCCTAAAATGTGTGTGCGAGCGTGTGCGCGCGCGTGTGTGTGCCTATGAAAATCGTTGGAATGCTTTATTTTGAAAGTGCTTCAGAAATCTCGTTGACCCTATGCACGAAGGATTTGATTTAATTGAAAAGTTCATTGTTATTGTTTTTGTTTCGATAATAAAACCGATGATATTTTGTAAAACATATTTTTCAAACCCTTCGTCAAATAGGAATAGAGCTCATCCGACACTTACAATTTTATTTTAGCCTACGGATGATCTAATATCCTAGTTTGATTGATTTTATGAAAATCTTCATCTTTTCATTCCAAAATTCATTTTCCGTGTCGAAAGGAAAAATCAAGCATTAAAATGGCGTTGGAGTTATTCATGGGCATGTGAGTCATCCAAATAACCCCAAGCATCCACAATCGCACACTTCACTATCACGGGGCCTTAAACCCGACTTTCGACTCGATGTCGTTTTAAGGCCCGAAATTTACATATTTACATACAGGCGCATTGCAATTACTACATACGTAAAAGCTAAAAACAAACTAAAAGGATATCATCGGGAGGTTAGGAGGAGATTCCATCCCCAATAAATCCTCCCTAACCGTCCCTAATCCACAGATCTACAACATATATTGACTACATTGGATCTAGCTTCAAAATACATAAAATGAAACTATTTAAATAGCAATGCACCAAATATTTTCGGATCTATAGTAGATCCACCCAACAAATACAATAAGAACGAAATGAAAATAGACCTAACTAGATAAAATCTCAAATGCTATAAACATGGATTTTTTTCACATTTCAAATGACGAAATACATGCTTTGACACTTGGAAATCACTTAGAATACCATATATAGTGTAACAATTGAACAAAAAGGAGAAGAAATCTTACATTTGGGACCAAACCCATGGCCCTTTCTCTCTTCTTCTCGCTATTTTCTCTCTATTTCTCCCCTATTTCTTCCTCTTTGCTCTCGGATCCCCCTCTTTTTCTTTCTCCCGACAGCCCTCTTCCTCTCCTCTCGCGTCTCCTTTCTTTTTTTCTCTTCTATCCGCGCCTGCTGAAGAAATGAACTGGAAGTGGCGATTTAGAACTTCAGATCTTGGCCGCAGGTGCAACTGCGGCCGGCTTCGGTGCTTCATCGATTTTCGCGTCTGATGTCGGTCTTTCATTTTTTCGCTGGAAGGCTCGTATTTTGCAATCCGGAAATCTCTGGGAAACGTGTCATATTGTTATGGGAGGCTAGTTCGGAGGGCTGCGACTTGATATAGAATTTGCTAATTGTGCTTGGCTTCCAGGGGGCGTTGCCCCCTTCCACCCCCGCCAGCTCACCGGCGAGCTGGGCAGCCGTTCGCTCACCGGGGAGCGAGATCCCCGAACATCGTAAGCGTAGTGGCCATTAGTCGTCTTTTGTGATCAAATCAGGTTCTTCTGGATCAATTGTTTGCCTTGCCTCAAGTAACCTAATGCTCGTTGTTCGTTGTGGCGGCTTTGACCGTAAGTCGTTGGGGTGGCTTCGTGTTGGGGTCCACCTTCCTTTTCGCATGTCAGGTCAAGTGACGACTTTGCCCTCCTGCCAGGGTTAGTAGAGAAGTGCAAAATTTGGGTGTCTACAATGGTCTTTATTACAACTCATCTTTTGGGAGACTAAACTTAAACCAATTCCACTTTGTGAACTTTTACCACTATCTACAACAATATTTATTGATTCGAGTGTATAAGTCAAATCATCTTTATAAATATTAATCATTATTGGCTTGTGAGAGCTTTATCAATAACATCCAAAGAACATTGAATTAATTCAATCCGCTTGATTAGATATTATTTGTCATTATTTATCATTATGTCACTTTCATTATTGACCATTATCCCAGAGTTTGCATTCTTATTCCACCTTTTCACGATGTATTGTTGTGGTAATTCGTCAAAATCATGCATTTTGTGCAAGTAACCAAACATATGTTTACATGGTATCCCCATACTTTCAAACTTGTGGCAACTACACAAAGCAAAACCCAATTCTTTGTCATAAATAAGTTTTCGCACTTTACGTGTGAACATTTTTTTCCTATAAACTTGAAACAAACATTGATTGTCACTGTCCTTGATAAGCTCAAAACGGTAATTTAAGTATTCCCATATCTCATCTTCGAATTTGTAAAATATTTCCCGAGTATAAATATTAACCATTTGGAACAAAAAGTCACGATTCATCTTTACTTTAGGCTTTTCAATCAAATCTTTGTGATCGGCTAACAACTTTTCTTGACGTTGGCGTACTAGCCCCCAGCTAAATTGAATCATGAAATTAACTAATGAATTATTCTTAGATACATATCTTTTGAAAAATGCGTGAGAGCTTTTTACTTGTTGGCTACTTGACATATTGGCCAAGAAAACATAATTACAATAAGTAGGCATTGTAGACACCCAAATTTTGCACTTCTCTACTAACCCTGACAGGAGGGCAAAGTCGTCACTTGAGCCGGAATGCGAAAAGGAAGGTGAACCTCAAAACGAAGTCACCCCAACAATTTACGGTCAAAGTCGCCACAACGAACAACGAGCATCAGGTTACTTGAGGCAAGGCAAACAATTGATCCAGAAGAACCTGATTTGAGCACAAAAGACGACTAACGGCCACTACGCTTACGATGTTCGGGGGTCTCGCTCAGCTCGCAAATGCGCCCCCTGCCCAGCTCGCCGGTGAGCTGGCGGGGGTGAAAAGGGGGCAGGGCCCCCTGGAAGCCAAGCACAGTTAGCAAATGCTATATCAAGTCGCAGCCCTCCGAACTAGCCTCCCAGAACAATATGGCACGTTTCCCAGGGATTTTCGGATTGCAAAATACAAGCCTTCTAGCGAAAAAATGAAAGACCGACATCAGATGCGGAAATCGAGGAAAACACCGGAGCCAGCCGCAGCTGCACCTGCGGCTGGCCGCAGTCGCATCTGCGGCCAAGATCTGAAGTTGTTAAATCGCCATTTCCAGTTTCATTTTCGGGAGACGCGGGCGGAAGAAAGAAAGAGAGAGAGAGAGGCTACGGGAGCGAGAGAAAAGAGAGAAAAAGAGAGAAAAAATGTGAGATTTCTTCCTCTTTTATACAAGCGTTGTATCCTATATTGATTTTCAAGTGTTAAAGTGTCTATTGCATCGATTGGAATGTGAAAAATCCGAGTTTCATAACTTCATTGTGTTTTATTCAGTAAACTTTTTAGATATAGTTTTATTTCATTGTTATTGCATTTGTTGGGTGGATCTACTGTAGATCCGAAAATATTTGGTGCATTGTTATTAAAATAGTTTGATTTTGTTTATTTTGAGTTTAGATCCAATGTAGTCAATATATGTTGTAGATCTGTGGATTAGGGACGGTTATGGAGGATTTATTGCGGATGGAATCTCCTCCTAACCTCCCCATGATATCCTTTTAGTTTATTTTATAGCTTTTACGTATGTAGCGATGACGATGCATTTGTATTGTAAATATGTAATTTTTGGGCCTTAAAGCGATGTCGGATCGAAAATCAGGTTTAAGGCCCCATGATAGTGAAATGTGCGATTGTGGGCGTTTGGGGTTATTTGGATGGCTCACATGCCCATGAATAGTTCCGACGTTATTTTTAATGCTTGATTTTTCCTTTTCGACACAGAAAAAGAATTTTGGAATGAAAAGATAAAGATTTTCTAAAAAGAATCAAATTAGGATATTAGATACACGAGGTTTAAAAAGTAAAGAGTTTTTGTGAAACTTTGATCCTTATTTGACGAAAAGGCTATATTTGGTTTTGAAATGTCATAAAAATGTGCTTCGAAAAATAAATAAACGTTTTCATTAAACTTTGTGCATAGGGTTAAAGAGTTCTAGAAGTTGCCTTCATTTTATTTATATCTATTGTTAGAAGGCAATGTATAGTCTCGATTCCTATTTGACAAAAGTTTAAAAAACTATTGTTTTCTAAAATGACATCGAATAAAAACCTCATCGTTTTCGAAATTAAAATTAATCTTTCTTATAACAAGCGAAGCCTCGTCATTTGGGTCAAAAAACGTCTAAAACGCTTTCCCGACAAAACACATTTTAACATATAAAATCAAAGCAACTTTATGCAAAAGGAAACCACAAACCTCCATTTAGGCACACATACACACACGCGCGCACACACACATTTTAAGATTTGAAAGGATAAGAAAACATCGAGATTGCGGTAACCGTATTTCACGGAAATCGGGGGTGCCTAACACCTTCCCCTCACTTAAGCAAGCCCCCGAACTATATGAATCTCGGTTTGCGGACCAATTGAATCGGAGTCACATATGAGCCATTACGATTACGAAAACAAAATTCGGATGAGTTGGTACATCCATTTCAACAATACCAACTGGCGACTCTGGTCAATTGGCTCATAAAAATTCAACATTTCAAAACCCCGTCGACACTAAGCCGACCCTTTTCAAAAGTCACATCTTAATCTAAAGGCTAAAATTGGAAAGGACCTTTAATTATAAAAACGAAACGACCGAAATCCCGGCGTCGACAGGCATCCAATTTGAACGAATTTTATATTATTTGTAACCATTTGTTGTCATGTAACATACTCCTCCCAACAAGCTCCGTCTATGTCAAATCAAACTCTTCTTCAGACTCTTAATTTCAAATACAATCGACAAATTCATTATAGTGAGCATTATACCTCACCGAGTCTAATTTTTCAAAAAATTTTGTTAATATGTGCCAACTATAGTATCCATGAAAAGTATCCGGAAGAGTTTCTAAAATTGCTTTCAACATCAAATGAATCTGAGATCTCATCACTTAAGAATGCACAAACAAAAATTATAGTTTGACCGTGTTTGTTAACTCCCACCAGTGGTGTAAAAATCAGCCCATAACGATTGGTGTTGTATGTCGTATCGAAGACGACTACATCACTATAAAAATTATATGCCATTCTAGAGGTAGCATCAACCCAAAAATAATGTGTTATCTTCTGTTCATTAACGGCCTTAATTTCATAATTGAATGATGGATTCTTCCTTTTTTTTAATTTGCAAAATTCACTCAACATTTCTCCGGCATGCCCTTTAACTCATTACGTCTATCCCTTTCATAGTTATATAAAATTTTTTGTATACACCTAATGTTTTCAAATCCACTAGCCTGTATTCCAAGGAAATTGAATTGTTGATGTGAGGGTATATTTATCACGGCAAGTTGTTGAGTCAAACACTTTTGTGCACTTGAAACACTTCGGTAAGATATCAATAAATGCTTTTTTGATGAAGTTGTCAAAGGGTGACTATGACCCTCAATAAATTGGGTGACTACATATGTCTCACAATTTATTTTCAGCACAACTACCTTTTCTTTACAACTCTTTTTTATCCATCCCCGACACCTTTTAGTTTCAACATCCGCAATTGTTATTCATTTACCTTGTTTAAAACAAACATACTATTTCCTTTTCACTTTATCACTTCCTTCGATTCTCTTAGTAGCCCAACTTCGAATACTAAATCCCGCCTATTTAGCATATGCATTGTAGAAATCCTTAACTTTATATATTGTTTGAAATTTTTTTCCAACACTAAGTTTGAGATGGTCGGCTACTTGCGGATTATAAATAAAAATTTTCCTACCTTCACCACTTCCAACTTATTCTATTAACTCAAAACTCTCCCCTTCAATTCTTCTATTCTCTACATCCATTTCACTATTGTCTACATTATCACCACCCCGTACTTTTTCCTCTAAATTATCATCCATCAACATTGATTCTTATAATCATAAAACCAATCAACAATAATTTTAATTTTACTATAATACAATTGTAATGAAATAAGACTTTTTTTTTAGTAAATGGATGAAAACAGAAATATTATTACCCTAAAAAATGATAGTTTTAATATCAATTGGAGGGCGATTTTATAAAAAGTGGTAGTCCAGATAAGATAATTTATCCCAAATTAGCTTCTTGTCTTACATATTATGGGATAAACACAAACAAATGAACAAGTGAATAATGACATAACTTTAATCCAAAAAATTAGCAAATAAATTATCACAGAAATTCAAAAAATTAGCACAAATCCAAAAAATTAACACATAAATTTTACCACATAATAAACCCTAAATTTCTTACGCTATAAACAAAAATTACCAAATTTGAGCTGGATATCGCCGGAGTTTTACCTTTTTGACTGTCTTTGATTCGTGGTGCTGGAGAAGTAAAGAGACGAAAGGGAAAGTTGCAGAAATTTGGGATTTCTTTGATTAGAGAGAAAGCTACATATGAGAGAGAAAGCTGCAAATTTAAAGCATTCGTGGTTTGATTTTTTTTTAATATTTGGATGGCTTATTTCACCAACCCGCGTGTTCTTTTTTTTATTTTTAAGTCTGTTCAATTGGTTTTCTGGAGAACTGAACCGTGTATATATATATATACTAGGGATAACCTGTAACAACCCAGGATTTTACAGAATTTTAAATAAGGATTATGATTAGGTAAGTAAAGGTTAAGTGATAAAACCTAGTTATAAATGACCTAGGATGGTTGAATAGTGATATAATGTATTAAAGATGAATGATTAGTTGTAATGCCCACAATGGAGTAATTTGAACAGAAATTATTGTAAAATACGATACTATGTGTCAGCTAGTTAAAGAATGAATGTATGAATATGTGTGTGTGTATATATATATGTATGTGTAAATTGAATTTAAGTAGGAGAATCTAATCACGAGATTAAGAAATAGGCCTGATGAGGCGAGGTTATGAAAATGCCAAGGTAAGTTATGTATGTGTCGAAAAGAAGGGACTGTTGTACCAAATTGATATACTAATGATCAAAGGAAATAATATAGTTAAGGATTTTGGAATGTTTTGAGGTTATAAGGAAAATTGATATTTACGGACTTAAAGAAGAAAATCATTTGTTATGATGTATAGATACAGAATGTGATACCCGAAAGTGCGTAGAAGAGACGTAAATTGTCTGTACGTTGAGAATTAGCATATGTGAGTGAAGAAAATAGGTAAAATGATGTAAAAATCGTAATAAAGGATTTATGAGTTTACAAGGTTAAATAATGATGGATTTTGGTAATCCGAACGTAGTTCGCTTTTCGAGGAAGCGGTTGATGGAAAGATGACCAAGTCAACTAGTGGGGTTGTCGAGGATTAAAATTGATTAAATGTGAAATCGGATTGGTTCGTAGGAAATTGAGGATAACGTATTATGCAAATTTTGCAAATTATGGTGAGTTATTATTAATTAAGGAAATTCAATGTTTAAAGTGTGACAAGCAATATGGGACAAGTAAATTATGGATTAATTTGATGAGGAATAGAATTCGAGCACAATGAAACGAATTTGGATCAAAAATGATTTGATTTGGATAAGAAATGAGCGAAGAATGAGTTAATGGGGGAAAATATAAGAAAGTCTAGTTATATGGGGGAAAAGTTGTAAGAAAGGAAAGTTTAGCTAATTTGGCAATTTACCAAAATGCCCCTCAACAAATTAGATAATTATCATTGTGTCCTAAAGGGGTAAAAAGACCAAAATACCCTTGACAATTTGGATAATGACGAATATGTCCCAAGTGGTGAAATGATAAAAATGCCCCTCCCTTATCTTGTGAAATGACTAAATTGCCCTTGAGTTGGAATTAGCCATGGTTAAGCTTAAGTAACTCAATAAGAGTTAACACACCTAAAAATCTAACAAAGCTAGCATTGGTGCACACTTCATCTTGCTGGAAAATAAGAGAGAAAGAGAGAGAAACGTGAGAAGGCTATGAAGGAGAAAAGAAGAGCTTGAAATCCAAGAAGCTATGTTACCCAAATGATCAAGATGCAAGAAGAAAAGAGGAAGAGCTTGACATGAGGAAGCTTTTCATATGATTAAGTTGAGCATACAAAGAGGTATAATCATATCCTTATTCTAAAGTTTGAAGTTGAAGTGTTTAAAGGATAGTTTAGAGATAGCCATGCATAAATCATTATAAAGTAAGGATTGATTATGAAGTAAAAGGGAATTACATGTTAATTGTTTGGAAAGTTATGAAACCCTAGGCTTGAAAGAAATAGAACAAAGATGGTGTAATATTTATGTATATTTACAAATTATAAGATATGGTACAAGGCATGATTTTATGTAACATGTTGTTAGATTTAATGGAATTATAGTTTGGAAGGTTTATCATGAGGAAATCATGTGTGTGTTTATGTTAAATAGCCTACAAAATGTTTTGAGGATGGAAAACTATGAATTTTAAGGGAAATATTGAATATTAGGCTATACTTTTTGTGTAGATAACGTAATAATCTGTAAAGTGACTTGGAAGATGGCCATAGGAGTTTTGTGATTATGTAAAGTTGTTATTTGAACAAGTGTTGATGTATTTGATGTCTAGACTTGAGAATTCAAAGTTGGTTCAAAAGTTAAGTTTTGAAAAGTTGACAAAATGCCATCAATATGCAATTTTGGCTATTATGTGTACTTGGTGATCAAAAGATGCCAAAAAGCTAAGTTTGATGTTAAAACACGTGTTAGGAATGATTTGAAAGTCATTTGATTCATATGGCGACAATTGAGGATTTTAAAGGTTTTAAAACGTTCGCCGACGCCTAAATTGAATCATTTTGAAAAATAAGTTCATTTGAATAATTTTAAAGGTTTTGAAAGCCCACTCAAGTTATATATGTGCTATGTGTACTAAATGAAGTGTTGGAAGTAAATTGTGTCAAAAAGGAGTTAAGGATTTACTTGGAGTTTAAGCTTTGACAATGATAGGTTTTGAAAAAGTTAATGAAAATGGCCATCAAAGGTGATTTTTGGCAATTTTGAGGAATTAAAGATGAAATGGATTCAAATGACTCATGTTTATGATAATACACGTGTCTAGGTTATTTTGGAATTCAACGGATTTGAATTTGAGCGAAATGGCGATTCGAACGATCGAAATCGATCGTTTCAAATCGAAACGGATTTTTACGGACAAAAGTCGCCTCGTGCGAAGTTTTATAGTTTTGAAAGTCTAGACATGTCATATATAGGTTATATGAACTATGTCAAGTGTTGGAATTGAGTTTTAAAGCTTATGGCCAAAAATCACAAAGTTAGTACAAAGTTGGTTTTGAAGTTGAAAAAAATTCTAAGTCTGGAAACGTGTTGAACAGCCCTCCTAGGGGCTAGTGTATCTCTACTTTTAAGAAGCCAAATGAGGCAAGTAGTATTTTTGTAAAATACTAGGTAGTGAGTTCTAGATGTGGTCCAAATTTCAGCTCAATTGGAGTTAAGACGAAGAAATTAAAAATCGGCAAAGGTAGTGAAAAAAATCAGATTTCCAGAATTGAACATGGCGCCCCCGCGTCATGATTTGCACTAAAAATGATGCCCCGGCGCCATTTACTGTTCATGGCTGAGAGGTTTTCGCGGACAGCGAGCTCTGGAGGCGCCGGGGCGGAGGTACTACTGTTCATTTGAAATTTTTTTTAAGCTTCCAAAAAGCTATATTTTGATTTAGAATGATAGAAATGAGTTATATAAACCCTAAAAGTAATAATAATGGTTAAATTAAAGGGTGTTAAGTTATAATGAAATGACAAATTGCATAAAATAACATGCCTAAAGCTAAGCCAACTATGTTAGGGGCTATATTAAAGGTCGGGAACGAGTTAAGATGTATTATTAACCTATGTAAGGTGTAATACATCAAAAGTGAAATGAATAGAGATTGATGATTATGTAATTGTGGATTAAGTTTGATAAGCTTTGTAAAGTTTATGATCCTATTATGATGCATATAGTGCAATGCTTACAGATAGGGCTCGAAGTATCAAGCCGACAAGACGGTTATGAAAGGACGATGGAGAAAGTAAAGGTTAAGTAAAATAAAAGCGTTCTAGGCAAGTTTTTCAGACTTAAAAAGTACTAATTGAATTACGTGAACTATGTGATAGTTGAAATGGGCACTCCGTGCCATAACGTGATCTAATTGTTAAATGCAATACGTGATATATGAGCATGACATGTTAAATTAAAGAAAGCATGATGCATATTATAAACTGCGAGCATGAAAGGTGTTAACTGAATTACTTGCTGAGCTTTATGCTCATTCTTGCTATGAACTAACGTTTCAGGTAAAGTACGAGAAGGCCGAATAATCCGGTGATGCTAAGGTAAAGAGTGCGAATGCATGGAAATGCGTGAACAAATTGTATCTGTGAGATATTTATGTAAAGCAAATATATGTAAATTTGTAATAATCGGTTTTTAATTGTTAAACCTAGATGGTAGAAAGGAATGTATGATTTGCTAATTTGTATTATCGGAGGATAAAAAGTGTATGTATATATTGTCCAAGGAAAGTGAAAATGTGATACATGTGATAAACTTGTATGTATAGTATAGAAATACGTAAATAGATGTATGAAACATGGTATGCATGATATAGATGTATGAAAGCAGGTATATGTGCACAGGAGCAGGTACATAACAGGTACATATAATTAGGGCCATGTATAGATAGTTCATGGCGAAATTTTAATTGCTGGTTATGCTAAATCATAACATTATATATGATTATAATAGGTCCCAAATAATTGACGTGTGACCTAAGTTTAATGAAGAGTAGGTAAACGTTGCGATCCTGAGACAGGTAAGGATTATAAGTTAAATAAAGTTTTAAAAAAAAAAAAATGGACCGAAATTATGGTCAACAGAATTGGTTTAAATTTAACGCACGGAATCCCTGTTAATATGGTTTTAAAGTTAATAATTCTGATATCCAGAGATAATCGGATAATTAAATAAGGTCGGGATTTCGGGCTGTTACATAACCCGTGCCTGAAGGCACGATGTAATTCATATAACAGTTGAGTACTGTATCCAATATTTTTAAATTGAAAAATTTAAAACTGTTGTGGACTCTCAGTTTCATAATAGAATTGAGAGTCCAACCATTAATACAAAAAGATTGATACTAAATCCAGTCATAGTTTTTTTTTTGGGCAAACATTAGTGTGCTACTCATTCTCAACTTAAAATTAGTTCTTGGCAGGTTTGAACAATTAATTGATTGACGATAGCAAGCTCAAATTTATGTAATATAGTGTTTTTGGGTATTCCACACACCTTTCCTTTATTGACAAAATAAAATGAGAAATTTGGCAGCATTTATTTGCCTTCAGTATCTCTAACCATCGATCAATATGATCCATGAACAGTATTTTCTGTGGAAAAAGGGTAGTACTGCAAGCCATTTGGTAGAATCCAATGAGGGAAAAAAAAAAGCTGTAAAAATTTAAAAGAAATATTTTTGCATATACCCAAAAGTATAAAATGAGTCCTCTAAGTCCGAACAAAAAAGTATAATCATAACACTAACTAAAGACTATCATATCATGAGTCAGAGCCTACTACAATAGTTGCTCTCGATATAGCCCGCAAAAACACCAAAGAAATGACACGTAATTGCCCGTTCTTGCAGGCACGACGAATATTAAAATTTTAAAAATACTCTATTACCTAAAGACTCTTTGCAACCTCAAATAACTTACAAATCAATTAGAATGAATTTAAACCGTCCCTGTGATTTTTCACCCAAATCAATTTGCATGTGAAATATAATGACCGCAATACCCGAAAAACAGGAAAATGGTGTCAATGCTAAAAGGGTAACTCATGTTGTTTACATGCAATTTTTATTTATTTATTTATTTACTTATTATTATTATTATTACTATTACTATTATTATAATTATTATTGTTATTATTATAACAATTATTATACTTATTATTATTATTATTATTATTATTATTATTACTATTATTATTATTATTATTACTATTATTATTACTATTATTATTATTATTATTATTATTATTATTATTATTATTATTATTATTATTATTATTATTATTATTATTATAATTATTATTATTACTATTATTACTATTAATATTTTTTTTTATTATTACTATTATTATTGCCATTATTATTATTATTATTATTATTATTATTATTATTATTATTATTATTATTATTATTATTACTGTTACTATAATAATAATAATAATAATAATAATAATAATAATAATAATAATTATTATTATTATTATTATTATTATTATTATTATTATTACTACTACTACTATTATTATTGTCATTATTATTACTATTGTTATAATAATAATAGTGATAATAATAATAATAATATTGAGAAATATAAATAATAATAATAATAATAATAATAATTATTATTATTATTATTATTATTATTATTATTATTATTATTACTTTTATTATATTTATTTTATTACTTTTATTATTTGTATTATCATTATTATTATTATTATTATTATTATTATTATTATTATTATTATTATTATTATTATTATTATTATTATTATTATTATTATTACAATTTTATTATTATTATTGTTATGATTATTGTAATATCCCAGATATTTTACAAGATTTATAATTAAGATTTTAAATAATCAATTAAAGGTTATGGTTTAAAACCTAGAGTTTGAGAAGTGAGATGTGTAGAATTTGGGTGAATTTTTTTTTTTTAACATAATTTATTTGTTAGAAATTAAATGTGAGAATATTGTAATGATGCATATAGAGAATTTATTAAGGAAATAAATTCATTTGAGAAGTGAAGATGATTATAAGGATATATATACATAGTTATATATTCCTAGAGTTGTGTGTGTTAGCTAAACAAGAAGATAAGTAAATTAGATACTCAATAAAACTAATAAATTAATTAGTTTAAGTATGGATTAAGAAGGAAAGTCATGTAATATAATTAATTGAGTTAATTATATGAGTCATGAATTAAAGCTAAGATTAGCAAGTAGAGAAGTGGAATATTGCCTAGAATGACAATATTAAGAAGATAATTAATTAAGTAATTAACTTAATTATTTAGTTGTTATATAGAGTCCATTGATGGATTTAATACAAGCCCAATATGAGAATGCTTGTATGAAGGTGGGTAATTAAATAATAAGCCCAAGTTATATATGATATGTGAGTTGTGTTGGGTAGCCCAAGTAATTGAATAAGAAAGCCCAATAAGAAGTAATCCATGTAGCTCAAACACATTAAAGTCAAATGATGGTCAATGTGTTGGGAGAATATTTTTCAAGTATTGATTGAGTGTAGAGAATTAACTAATGTAGGGTTAATTGAATAACCCTAGTTGATAGACAAGAGAGAGAATTAACCAAACATTGGTTAATTGATAGAGGAAGGAAGGTAGTGTTGAGAATTAACTATGAGTGAGTTAATTATGTAACCCAATGTGGTAGGATAATTAAAGGTAAGTCTAATTGGATTATATTATAAGTCCAATTGATGTATTAAACTAGGTCAAATTAATTAACCTAGTAGTCCATATAATTTAATTTGAACATTGATTTATGTAATAATTAACCAAGTCCAATGCTTGTTTTAATTAAATGTAACATAGGGTATTTAATATTAGCCCAATGGAGTAAATAAATTGAGCCCAAATCAATTAGTTGAATGAGCCCAATATATTAAATCCTAGGGTCCAATGTGGAGCCCAAATGGTAGTCAAAGTGGTGGTCAATATATATGCATTGGTGTATATATATGGATACTTATATAATGATATAAGATATAAAAATAAAGCTAAAATTGTGACGCCCCCAAATCTGGGCCCACACAGCCCAAACTTGAGTCGTCAAAATACTACAACAAAATTATTACAACAAAGCACAACGTACAACAATACAGTGTATAATAATACACAACTAAGTCTTCACTATTATTGCCACACTATTTTACAAAACGTGAAGACTATGATAACTATTCCTCGGACCCTCACTCCATTCCCCGGCTAGACCCTGTTATGTTTTCATCTCCTGTTGAAAAAAAACAATGGAACAAAAGAAAGGGTGAGCTCAAATAGCCCAGTAAAGAATATCATGACTAAGATAATGAAGAATAAATTATCATTAGTCTTCAACAGTTGAGTTCTTGATAGAATACAATAGACTACAAGGTTTATATCAAAAACTGCAGTTAAATTCTTAAACAACGTTCAGATCAATAATAGCAGCGGAATGAGTAATCTATTAGAAGAATAATGCAGACTATAAAGTCCACTCGGTTCTCTTTTTAGGAAAAACATCATCAACTTTTATCATCTGAAATATCATTAGTCAAGATAATACAAATTCACAGTTCCTGATCATAATCATGCAGATCAACAGTTCATCTTTGCACTACGGGCCAAAGACATTCAATATAACACCAACGGTCATGATTATACCAGATTCAGCCTTTGGTCATAATCATACCAAACAACAGTTCATCTTTGCACTACGGGCCAAAGAGAACATTCACCACGTGCCATAAAAGACACCGAACAGATGTATCGCCTTTAACCTATTATATCGCCTTTAACCTATCATATGTTCAACAAATATATCACATCTGTGCCCCCGGCCACAGATATTCACAACAGCTTGATTTTTGGATGATTAGAATGATATAAATGATGAACAGAAGAAATAGGATAACAATAAGTATCGGAAGTTTACTTTGTACAGATTCAAATAATGTCCAAATTGTCAACATGATGTGGAGTGAAATTTAAAAATGATATTCAAGATCCACAGTTCAGAATAACGGTTACAATTCAATAGAAAGGTTCACGTAAATAGGAAGGTTCAGTTGAAATAATGAAGTTCAACTATTATGGAACATATAATATTTTCAGGAATTATAGAAGCAATAGTTCCATAATAAATTTCGATTTAGGAGTATGAAAGAAAATAATATCACTTACCGTAGCAGGTTTGATTAACAAAAGGTGAAGGAAATTAATACAAGGGTTATTCACCAACAGGCGGCAATCTGCTCCGTAAGGTTATTCCCACAATTTAATAGAATTTGAGTACAAAGAGTTATTCACCAAACAGGCGGCAATCCGCTCCGTAAGGTTATTCTCAGAGATTAATAATGAATGAATACGAAAGGTTATTCACCAACAGGCGGCAATCCGCTCCGTAAGGTTATTCCCACAATTTAATACATGGAAATAAAAGGCACGTCTTATGAGTAAGGAAGAAACAATATTATTATCGAGAATCAAATAATGATAATCCCTTACCATAGTACGTTTGAATAATGGAAGATGAAAAAGATGGCATCCCTTACCGTAACACGTGACTGGATATTGATTTAAATGAGGTTGATTAACTTGAACAGTACACGTATACTTATAGATCTTCACAAATACTCAAGATGACTTAAGCACACTTAGAGAGAACTTTCACAAGAAGTATTTAGAGAGAGAAAGAAAGAACAAGTAAGGAAGTTTATGAAAAATCCTTAAGTTAAGGCTTCTATTTATAGCCAAAAATCTTATCATTCATTTAATCTAAACCATTCATTTAAAGATCACCTTTTAATCTACACCATCCATTTCAAATATTATATTATCTTTAATCTACACCATTCATTTCATATCACCTAATAATCACCTAACTTTATATTATAAACAAATCAATTTAATTATTCAACAATAATTCACACTTTAATCTACACCATTCATTTCATATCACCTAATAATCACCTAACTTTATATTATAAACAAATCAATTCAATTATTCAACAATAATTCACACTTTAATCTACACCATTCATTTCATATCACCTAATAATCACCTAACTTTATATTATAAACAAATAACTTTATCAATTCAATTATTATGACTAATTGTTATAAATACAGTATAGTTAGCTCTTAGATATCAAGTCAATAAATTAATGAAATACAACTGTTTAAATAACATCATAATAGAGATAACAATAATGTAAAATAAAGCATACGTTACTGTGTAATGACAATTATTGATTCAATAATGTGAATTACTGTGCATATGTTACTGTGACAATTATTAGGTTCAATAATTTTAAAAACAGTGCAACAACAATTATTGACTCAATGATATAAAATACAGTGTAATGACAATTATTAAATCAATAATGCAAAATACTGTGTAACAACAATTATTGAATTGATAATATAAAATATTATGCAGTGACAATTATCGATGAAATGATGCGTAACAGTTACGGTGTCAATTATCAGACCAATAATATGAGACACTATGCAATACCGTGTGTTACTGTAGAGTACCGTGTGCTACAGAAAATACCATAAACTACCGTATGCTACTATTCTTTTATCACTGGTATTTTAACAGTTCCGTTGACTATTTTTATTTAAAAAGGTTACTTCTGTCGTTTTCTATATCCGACAAATATTCCGTTGTGGGGTCCACCAATAATTTATTATTTCGGCGCCGTCGTACGGCACGAATATTCCCCGACCAAACGAATATTCCCCGACAAAGCGAATATTGTCCGACAAAATAAAATTTGCACATAACATCCTTAACTTTCAATTTTGTTAATTTAACCACTTACTGTTAAAAAAAAAAAAATATCTATATGAAGAAAAATTAAATTTTGTATTTCATAAAATTCGGGGTCTTACAACCTCCCCTCCTTATGAAATTTCGTCCCCGAAATTGACGTACCTGACATATCGAAGAGGTAAGGATACTTAGATTTCATCTCAGATTCTAGCTCCCAGGTCATTTCCTCAGTATCTTGGTTCCTCCATAAAACCTTAACTTGAGGTATAACCTTTGAGCGTAGGATCTGCTCCTTCTTATCCAGGATCTTAACAGGTACCTCCTCGTATATTAAATCCTCTGCTATAACGTCTGGTTCTAACTCAATGACGTGGTTTGGGTCCTTCACATATTTACGTAACATAGATATGTGAAAAACGTTATGGATGCGAGACATACTTGGTGGTAGGGCTAGTCTGTAGGCTACGGTTCCTATTCGATCGAGGATTTCAAATGGGCCAATAAATCGAGGATTGAGCTTTCCTCTCTTTCCGAATCTCGTAACCCCTTTCCATGGAGAAACACGTAAGAATACATGATCTCCGACGTTGAAACTTTCGTCTCTCCGATGAAGATCAGCATAACTCTTTTGTCGTTCTTGTGCGGTCTGTATTCGTTGTCGGATCATTTGGATCTTTTCGGTCGTCAAGCGTACCAACTCGGGTCCCAACAATTTTGCTTCTCCTACCTCATTCCAACATATTGGAGAGCGACACTTCCTTCCATACAATGCCTCGAATGGAGCCATGCCTATGCTTGCTTGGTAACTGTTGTTGTAAGAAAATTCCACCAACGGCAAGTACTTATCCCAACTTCCTTTGAAGTCTAATACACAAAGTCTCAAAAGATCTTCGAGGGTCTGGATCGTCCTTTCCGATTGTCCGTCCGTTTGAGGATGATATGCAGAACTAAAACGTAGTTCAGTGCCCATAGCTTTTTGTAGACTGGTCCAAAAGCGTGAAGTGAATCTAGGATCTCGATCAGAAACTATGGAAACTGGCATGCCATGCAATCTCACGATCTCATTTATGTACATACCGGCAAGACGTTCAAGTGAAAAGTTTTCTCGTATAGGCAAGAAATGAGTAGATTTGGTCAATCTATCTACGATCACCCAAATTGCATTTAAGCCTTGAGAAACTTTTGGAAGACCTGTCACGAAGTCCATATTGATGTGTTCCCACTTCCATTTGGGAACTTCAAGTGATTGTAATGGACCTTTAGGAACTTGATGCTCTGCCTTGACACGTTGACAAGTTAGGCACCTTGAGATAAACTCCGCAATCTCTCTTTTCATATTGTTCCACCAAAATGTATGTCGAAGATCTCGATACATCTTGGTACCTCCTGGGTGGATTGCAAACGGCGTGTTGTGTGCCTCCATCATGATTTTATGCTTTAATTCAGGATCGTTAGGAACACAGAGTCGAGAGTTGACTCGAAGTATTCCTTTCTCGTCGATTCTTGCTTCGGGAATGGCACCTTCTTGTACTTTCTTTATCATGTTTATCAGTTCCGGATCGGTAGCTTGAGCAGCTTTAATTTTATCGATTAAAGTTGGTTCTACTCGCACGTGAGCAATCTTCGAGCGGGTCCCTGGTGTCTTTAGCTCTATCTCCATCTTTTGCAAGTCGTACAAAATACACTTTTGTGTTGTCAGCAGTGCACTTGTACTTGCATAAGATTTTCTGCTCAAAGCGTCAGCTACAACGTTCGCCTTTCCCGGGTGATACTGGATTGTGTGGTCATAATCCTTTAACAGCTCAAGCCAACGTCGTTGTCGCATGTTGAGTTCCTTCTGGGTGAAGAAATACTTGAAACTTTTATGATCCGTATAGATATCCACTTTTTCTCCGTACAAGTAGTGTCTCCAGATCTTCAACGCGAAAACGACTGCTGCCAACTCTAGATCATGAGTAGGATAATTTTTCTCATAATTTTTGAGTTGTCGAGAGGCATAGGCTATAACCTTTCCATGTTGCATAAGGACACAGCCTAGACCTTTGCCAGAAGCATCGCTGTAGATAACAAATTCTCCTGATCCTGATGGTATGGTCAGAACAGGAGCTGAAACCAGTCTCTTCTTGAGTTCTTGGAAACTTTTCTCGCATTCCTCGCTCCATATAAGTTTTGTACTAGAATGAATGATACTGATATCTAGTAATTAAACTTTCAACTCTTGGTGTTCTATGGGGGCCATTTGGTATGGGACTTTAAAAATGGGCTTAGTGCCGGGTTCAAGATCGATACAAAATTCAATTTCACGGTTTGGGGTAAGCCAGAAAGTTCCTCAGAAAAAAACGTCAGGAAACTCATTAACAATGGGAATATCATTCAAGTTTGACGTGTTTTTGTTCAAATCAGTGACATGAGCTAAAAAGGCTTGACATCCGTTTTTCAATAAACGAATGGCTTTATGGCTAGAAATAACAGTTATAGATTTCAATGGTTTAGTTGCTTGAATTTGCATGACAGGTTGATTAGGAATATGAAAACTAATAATCTTATGAAAACAATCAATTTTAGCATGATGGGTAGTCAACCAATCAATTCCTAAAATCACATCAAATTCACGCATCTCCAAAGAAATAAGGTCAACAGGTAATGTGAGGTTGTTGATTTGAACTAGGCAAGATTTATAGATAGTAAATGTAATAGGTATTTCTCCCAATGAGGTTTCAACTGATAAGACAAGATTTAAGTTTTCAATAGTCAAATTTAAACGTTGAGTACATATAGGTGAGATAAAAGAGTGGATAGAGCCAGTATCTAATATGGCATAGACTTCACGAGAATTTATGAATAGCTTACCGGTTATCACCTCATTCGGTTTCTTGACTGTTATCGTCAAATCGAATCCCGAATACTTCATTCGGATCTTCACGTATTTCAACCATGGGAATACCACTGAATAATTTTCTAGCAAACTGTTTCTCGGGTTCATCAACTTCATCAGTAGTAAGGTACCAATGATTTCCATTAAAATAGTATTTTCGATAGACTGCAGTTTCCACGATAGTGACTAACTTAACCTGAATTCCTCTAAATTGTAACGCCCAAAAGTATAGAAACATCATTTTTAAATAATCTTGAAAATCATAGCTGGAACACCATAAATCCCAAAGACTAATATGAAAAGTCCATATATTCTGATCCTTTGTTATAGAGCATAACCAGGTGATATCACTCTCCCAATTAGTGAGTAAATTAAAGGCAATAATTTCCGCAAGTTCGTTACTTCCTTTAATTGCTTCTAAAAATGGATCTGGAACGACTGTAGCAGAGCTTTCACCTTCATCCTTACTGGATAGAACACGCATAATTTTTGCCTTAGGCAAATGATTCAACTCTGAGTTTGTAAGAAGATTATTCGTCGCCTCTTGTTTTGCAGCTACATTTGTTTCGGTAATTTCATAGTTAACCTCCTGATTTCCAGATGCCATAATTAACTGTGGTCACAAAATAAATGTTAGTTCAAATAAACTGACTCATCTCTTCATGTTCCTACATTCAAATCGATTCATTAGATAAAAAATAAATCTAATTTAGGTAGGACACACTAGTGATTGATTCTATTCGTCTCTCCCCTCCTAGTTCTAACCCCAGATCTCCATTAAAGACCATATCCCTAAGCTCTGATGCCAACTGTGACTCTCATCCCACCATAGGGACAACACCTCACAATGGTACCTATCAGTTTGCCACCTGTACTATAGGCGTCCCCTACGGAGAGTCTGGCTTCGGTGCATCCCCTTTCCCTAGGAAGTCACCAGCGAGAGGCTCGGGGCTCTTCGTTATATGGCTCTGATACCAACTGTGACGCCCCCAAATCTGGGCCCACACAGCCCAAACTTGAGTCGTCAAAATACTACAACAAAATTATTACAACAAAGCACAACGTACAACAATACAGTGTATAATAATACACAACTAAGTCTTCACTATTATTGCCACACTATTTTACAAAACGTGAAGACTATGATAACTATTCCTCGGACCCTCACTCCATTCCCCGGCTAGACCCTGTTATGTTTTCATCTCCTGTTGAAAAAAAACAATGGAACAAAAGAAAGGGTGAGCTCAAATAGCCCAGTAAAGAATATCATGACTAAGATAATGAAGAATAAATTATCATTAGTCTTCAACAGTTGAGTTCTTGATAGAATACAATAGACTACAAGGTTTATATCAAAAACTGCAGTTAAATTCTTAAACAACGTTCAGATCAATAATAGCAGCGGAATGAGTAATCTATTAGAAGAATAATGCAGACTATAAAGTCCACTCGGTTCTCTTTTTAGGAAAAACATCATCAACTTTTATCATCTGAAATATCATTAGTCAAGATAATACAAATTCACAGTTCCTGATCATAATCATGCAGATCAACAGTTCATCTTTGCACTACGGGCCAAAGACATTCAATATAACACCAACGGTCATGATTATACCAGATTCAGCCTTTGGTCATAATCATACCAAACAACAGTTCATCTTTGCACTACGGGCCAAAGAGAACATTCACCACGTGCCATAAAAGACACCGAACAGATGTATCGCCTTTAACCTATTATATCGCCTTTAACCTATCATCTGTTCAACAAATATATCACATCTGTGCCCCCGGCCACAGATATTCACAACAGCTTGATTTTTGGATGATTAGAATGATATAAATGATGAACAGAAGAAATAGGATAACAATAAGTATCGGAAGTTTACTTTGTACAGATTCAAATAATGTCCAAATTGTCAACATGATGTGGAGTGAAATTTAAAAATGATATTCAAGATCCACAGTTCAGAATAACGGTTACAATTCAATAGAAAGGTTCACGTAAATAGGAAGGTTCAGTTGAAATAATGAAGTTCAACTATTATGGAACATATAATATTTTCAGGAATTATAGAAGCAATAGTTCCATAATAAATTTCGATTTAGGAGTATGAAAGAAAATAATATCACTTACCGTAGCAGGTTTGATTAACAAAAGGTGAAGGAAATTAATACAAGGGTTATTCACCAACAGGCGGCAATCCGCTCCGTAAGGTTATTCCCACAATTTAATAGAATTTGAGTACAAAGAGTTATTCACCAAACAGGCGGCAATCCGCTCCGTAAGGTTATTCTCAGAGATTAATAATGAATGAATACGAAAGGTTATTCACCAACAGGCGGCAATCCGCTCCGTAAGGTTATTCCCACAATTTAATACATGGAAATAAAAGGCACGTCTTATGAGTAAGGAAATAAAAGGCACGTCTTATAACAGTCTGGTTTAGAGCTATTTTCAGTGACCAAAACAAATCCAAATTTGATGTTTGATAACAGAATCATGTAGTTCGGGAAGTTACGAATCCATCGATACCTAATAAACCTCAATCGGACTTGTGGATTTCATTTTATTCAAGTTCCCGTCGGAGACCCCAAGTCTGAAAAACTAAGAAAGTAATCTGCCTATTTTTTTAAAAAAAACGGCCGGTCGGTTTTTTTTTCCCCGATTTTTCATGATTTCTAGGTAGGGCCGGTTCGGGCATTTTTAGGCCGGTTCTTGGGTTGGTTCCAAAAGAGAAAATACTTATAATTTTATAAAGAAAATTATAAAAATTAAAAATCTGAAATTTTCTGTTATTTGGTATTTATTAGAATTAATGATGGATTAAAGCTAACTAAATTAATAATAATTATAGAAAAATTATTATTAATTATAGAAAAATGATATTTGAACTCTTGACATATTATTCGAGTGATATAAAATAATATGTGAAAAAAATTGGGTGATTCATCATCAATTAGCTATTTATTAGTGTGTAAATAAGCTAATATATTAATTAATTATTATTTAATTAATATTAAATAATAAGTAAAGTTAAGTAATTAATTAATTATTATTTGATAAATATTAAATAATAATTAAAAGATGTTAAAGTAAATGATTTAGTTATTTATTATTTAATCGATATTAAATAAAAAGTAAAGTTAAATAAATAAATAATTATTATTTAATTAATATTAAATAATAATTAAAGGATATTAAAGTTAATAAAATATTATTAAATAAATAATAATATTAGAAAATCATTAAAATATTATTAAAGGAATAATAATATTATAAAGTCAATAAAATATTATTAAATGAATAATAATATTAGAATATGAGTAAAATATTATTAAATGGTTTATAATATTAATAAGTGATTAAAATATTATTAAATGGTTAATAATATTAATATTTGAGTAAAATATTATTATTTGGTTAATAATATTAATAAGTGATTAAAATATTATTAAATGGTTAATAATATTAATAAGTGAGTAAAATATTATTAAATGATTAATAATATTAATAAGTTGTAAAATATTATTAAATCGTTAATAATATTAATAGGTGATTAAAATATTATTAAATGGTTGATAATATTAATTGGTGATTAAAATATTATTAAATGGTTAATAATATTAATAAGTGAGTAAAATATTATTAAATGATTAATAATATTTGAACGTAGTTGTATATTATCAAATGTAGAAAATATTTTGAGGTATTTGGTACATTATTAAATGTCTGAATCATTAAGTTATGTAAAAGAAGAAAGTTTAATTGAATTAAACCAATGTAATTAGTCCATTTGTGACTAATTTAGACAACTTATCAAAAGTGGGTTGTACGATGAACGTATAGTGAATGCTTAAGTTGGTTATGTATACCCGACATGTTCAACTAGGTTTGGGCTATGGTTTTTGTCCGGAACGTATATGTTCATTTGTCGGACAACTAAAGAGTTAATTAATATTTTGAAGTTAAGGTCTGAAGTTAAAGACTAATTAATAGTCATTGTAACTAATGATTATGTCAATTCTATATACAAATTGTAGGTTGAACGAGAGACGTAAATAAGCGTAACTGGTAGAAGCAAACCAGGCAAGTTTTTCAGAACGTGTTGCATTATGTGCATAATTTATAAGTTTGTTATTAAACTGTGATGTGCTCATACGTGGTTATGTGCAAAGATGTGTTAATGTGCTTTTGTGAAATAAGTTGATTTGAACTGTTGATATGCGGTAGTTGATTTAAGACAATTGTTCTGCATTGAACTATATGTCATGATAGAGGCTAGACATGAAGCATAGATTAAATGCGAGGCATGATATGCATGAGAAATGTATGTACTGCAAAGCATAAGATGCATGAAGCATGATTGAACTGTTTTTACGTGTTATGTGAAACTGTTAGACTTGCTGAGCCGTCGTGCTCACCCTTGATTAAAACAAAACATTACAGAGTAGCTTGAGGAAGCCGATTACTCCGGTAGAGGCAATGATGAAGATTGACTAACGAGTCATCAAGATTGAAGCATAAGTGCTTTTGTAGTAAAACCTTGCGGTAGACTAATTCATTCACTTGTGTAAGTAGATATGAAGAGTTTATGTTTTGTTGTGCTATAGATTAACAAACTTAAATTGTTAAGAGAACATTTACAGATTATTTGAATATCATTTTTCAGACGTTGTCCTTTATGAATAAGGATAATAGGATGGTGTGATTGAGTCATTATACATATGATCTCAAATTGATTGTAATAGAATGTCGTATCATGTATGATATGAAGACATACTAGGAATGTATAAAGATTGCGATTCTGGAATAGAAAGAGATGTTATATAATTGTAAATAAATGATTATTTAGCAATTATAATATTGTTGTAAGTCATGAACGATAAGGAAAAGGTAGTTCTCGTGTTGAACCGGGTCCGAGGTTCAAGGAACCCGGATTCGGGGTCGTCACAATTATTATTATTATTATTATTACTATTACTATTATTATAATTATTATTGTTATTATTGTTCTTTTTATAACAATAATTTTAATTATTATTGTTATTATTATTATTATTATTATTATTATTATTATTATTATTTGTTATTATTATTATTATTATTATCGTTATTACTATTCCTATTACTATTATTATTATTATTATTATTATTATTATTATTATTATTATTATTATTATTATTATTATTGTTATTGTTATTATTATTATTATTATTATTATTAATACTATTACTATTTTTATTTTTATTATTATTATTATTATTATTATTATTATTATTGTTATTATTATTATTATTATTATAGTGTAGTGGTGAATTTGATTTGGGAGAAAAATGTGGGTGGATAGATTTTTGAAAAAAAGAAGTTGAATTTGGAGGGAAAATGAGTGATAGATTAGTGACCGTTGGATTTTAAAGCCTTAAATGATTTTAGACTGTTGGATGTTGAAATCTAAATTAATTTAAGGCCGTTGGATGTTAAAATGTTGGGATTTGAGCCGCTCTGTTTTATAATATATATATATATATATATATATATATATATATATATATATATATATATATAGAGAGAGAGAGAGAGAGAGAGAGAGAGAGAGAGAGAGAGAGAGAGAGAGAGCAGATGACTTGTAAGATAATAACGGGATGACAATGCATTCCATAAATGTTAAAGGGAAAAAATAAAATAACATAGACTCTTTTTCTTCTGAACTATATACCTTTTAACCTAAATTGTATTGGGCTAAGCCTAGTAATAATTTTATTAAACAATTTTTTTCATTAAATAACATTAATAGATTAACTAAGCCCACGACACTTAACTTGGATAAAATATCAACAGAATTCTATTTTATATTTTAATTAATTATTTATGAGAGAAAAAATGTATATATACAAATACGGGATGTTACAATAATTATAGTTATTGAATATTTGTTTAAATAAAAAATTATGGAATAAAATATTGTAGGTTTATTCGATCAGTTATTAAGCTAAACATTTGAACAAAGTGTAGATTTATTCAGTTACGATTATCAAAAATAATTAATTTTATTTTAGTTAAGTTTATAACAGAACTCTATGTTAATGTCTATATTGACAATTTTTGTCTAAAAATCTAGTTCAAATAGAAGTGTAATTTGAATATAATCAAACTAGTACAATATAACATTTATCATCAAAATCTCCACACCTAAATTATTCCAATACAATTTGCTATATTGTATAAATTTATGGTTTGGTATAATGTGTTATATTATCTTAAATAATTACATAAAATTATGATATTTTTTTTTGTAATAAAATCGGTAAAATAAAAAAAAATCTCTTAAAAGTTATTTTTTCTATTAAAAATTGGTTGGATTTATTTTGAATATTTTACAAATTTGGATAGTATATATTTAATTATTATAAATTTATATATTACTTATTCTAATTTGAATAAGAAATAAAAAGATCTCTCTTTTTTTGTTTATATTAGAAATGGGAATATTGTTAAATTTGCATGATATTTAATTGAAACAAAATTAGATAGCATTTATGTTAATGTGAATAAGAAAGTTGAACTAAAAATTTGTGAAACCAACAGACAACAAATAGTGAAACTAAATCAAATTTGTGCTTTTAATTATACAAGCTCTTTAACTTTGTGCGATGCACAGATAATACGGATAATGGTTTATTATATTATTAAATAGATAATATTAATTACGATTTTAAGAAAATAATTGTAGCTATTAAATACATAGTTAAATAATAAATATTAAATTATATATTATAGGTTACTTTGATCAATTATTAAAATAAACATTTAATTAGTTATGATTATGAAAAAATAATTATTTTAATTTTATTTAAATTTGTAATTAAATTTTATATTAGTGTTTATATTGACAAATTTTACTTGAAATTCTAATCTGAATAGAAGTATGAAACTCAAACTCTATTTAGTTTAAATTTAGTTGTGACAATTAGTCATTAATAAATTCATTATATTTTTTTTAACTAATTTTATAATTATTATGTTTTAAAAGTATTCACATATATTATTAATACTCCATCAGTTTTAAATTATAAGATTCGTAATGACTTTTAAAAAGTCAATTTAAAATATTTTTAAATTTAAAATTGACATGAATTCAATTAATTTATCTAAATACAATTATGAATTATAAATTACCCAAAAAATATTGCTAGTTATAAGACTTATTATTTTAAAAACTTAAATAAATCTTGTCAATTTTGAAAATATTTTAAACTGATTTTTGAAAAGTCAACAGTGACCTTATAATTTGGAACTGAGGGACTACAATATATCGTGTGATTTGGTATAATTTAAAGATTTAATAAATTTAGGTAATATATATAGTATAATGTGTTATATTGTCTTAATTAATTACATAAAATTATGATAAGAGTTTTTGTAATTAATTTGGTAAAACCAAAAAAATAAATATTATTTTAGAAGTGACTTTGTTTTTTATTACTGATTGGTTGAGTTTCTTTTGAAAACTTTATAAATTTGAATAATATATATTTAATTATCATAGTATTTATATTAATTTGAATAGAAAAAAAGTATGTTCCCTTTTACTATTATTATTAGAGATACAAATATTTTAAAATTTAAATAATATTTAATTGATATAAATTTAAATAGTTTTAGGGTGATATAAACGAAAATGTGGAAGTAAAAATTGATGAAATTAAATTAAATTTGTTTTTAATTATATACTTGATATCCTGATCTCAGAATAGGTGGAATCTCCCGGGATAAACAAAACGGTCCATAACTTCTTTTCAACATACGTGTGGTCCATATTTTTCCATGAACCTTAATTTACTTAATTTTATTATTTTTCTTAATTTCTTCTTTATACCATTATTTCTACCTGGCAATTCATTTCCACGTTGCCTACTTATATATTTTCCCATTCGTTATTATCCATCGTATTAAACTTCAACGCAAAATTTATCTTCTCCGGTCGTTTCTAGAGAAACAAACAATTGTTGGTGAGAGGAACCAGGGGGACGTGTATTTTTCTCTGTGTGCTACATAAATAAATAAAGATATACAAATTACTATACAGATATATATACATACAGAGAGATAATGGATGAAATTTGGCGACAACGAGGACATATAGGGTTTGTGTAATCTAAATCTGCAAAACACAATCTCATTCTAGATATTACCTTTTCTTTCTGACTATATATATATACATACTAAAATGGCGACGCCATTGTCGGGGATACAACACAGGGACGGAGGGGGCGTAGCTGTAATGGCTGGGCCAGTGGGCCAGCTCGATTCATCTGGATTGTCGAACAAGCGGAGCTTGAAGACCTCGTCGCCAATTCGAATATTTTTGTTCTTTCACAAAGCCATTAGGTCCGAGCTCGATGCGCTCCACCGAGCCGCCATGGCCTTCGCCACTAATCCTCACAGTGATATTAAGCCCTTGTTGGAGCGGTATCACTTCCTTCGCTCAATTTACAAGCACCACTGCAATGCTGAGGACGAGGTCTGTGTTGCAATCGCTTTAATTTCTGTTTTCTGAAATCCCTAGAATTTGATATATTTATGTATGTATATGCGCAATATTATGTATTGTATTAACTTTCGAGATTCAATAGTTCGTGCTTCTCGTTTTTTCTAGATTGAATTGTCATTTCTCCTTCTTTTTTCATCGTTGAAATATGTTTTTGTGTGTGTGTTCTTCTTATGGATTTGAGGGGTTTTGATTTAATTTAATCGCCCGCCTGTTGATAACAGAATTGTCTTTTACCTCAAATATTTGCAAATTTTGTACTAGGAAGAGTCTGTTGCTTCATAGTCCCCTGAAGTAATTATTCAGTTTTCTTGTGCAAACAATTGAATTTGATTATCATACTTCAATGGTGGAGAGTGGTCTGAAACTGTGTGTGTGTATCTACCGTCTCTGTTTGTGCTTGGTAGGTTCCAGGTTTACTTTCTCCAAAAATTTCTGGGGATGGGGTGTTGTAGGTAACTAAAGACAGGTTATCTAGTTAAATTTTGATAGTGCTATCACTGATTCGTAAGTCAGAGCAATGTGATCCTTCACACAGCGTTTTCCTTTGTGTCTTATCTAAACTTGTATAAGTAGAATTTCTTTCGTATTCCTAGGTTTTTGAAAGGCACTTGATCTTGAACAGTTATTTATAAGTTATATTTCATTATGGCAAGAGAATCTGCTTAATTGTCTGTTACTTGTGTTTCCACTTGTGACAATTCTCTAATAATCTTCCAGAGTTGAATAATTTTTTAGTGGATAAAGTATCATCAATGTTTTTTTAGGAAGCAATGTATGTTCTGTTACTTTCGTACATTGATGGTTGGTTGTAAGTATTTTATTCAATTTGGTATCATTTGCGTTTAGTACCACTTTTCAAGTATTTATCCATCTTCTTTTACTCTCTCAATCATGTGGATGTGCATAGCATGTTCTCTCCTCTAGTAATATGGATGGACTTGGCATAAGGTCTCGGGGATTAATTACTTAATGATCAAAATCTAGATGAATATCTCCGAATTGCTGATTTCACTATACTAACTTTCAAAAGTCATTTTGCTCATATATTTGAACTAAAGTAGAAGTCATTTTGCTCTTATATTTTGGAAGTAAGGGAGAGTAATCAGAAACAATACTTTGGAATATAATTTACCTAGATTATTGTTTCACATCTAAAGTGCAATTTTAAATAAAAATATTTAGCACAAACGCGATTTCCAATAACGCCATTCAAATTATAACGGAGGGAGTATTTTAACTTCAGTCATTGATCTATGTTACTTATCAATTTCTTTTTATCATGAATCTATGCTGAAATTGGTAGGTCTACATGTATCAATAAATGGATTTGTTCTCCCGAGGATAAACTCAATAAAAGCAAAGCAATTAGGACTGATTTTGAAACTATTTACTGCATTTGGCCCAGAGAGTATGAACTTGCTTCTAATATCTATCTTGGACTTGATAATATATTTATATTTCAGTTAAAAATTTATTGCGATATATGGGATTATCATATATTTGTCTTTTGGATTGGCAGGTCATATTTCCAGCTCTTGATATTCGTGTGAAGAATGTGGCACGAACTTACTCCCTTGAGCATGAAGGAGAACGTGTTCTTTTTGATCAACTCTCTACACTGCTTGATCCAAATATGCAAAATGAAGAAAGTTGCAGGAGAGAGTTGGCCTCATGCACTGGAGCTCTAGAGACATCAATTAGCCAGCATATGTCCAAGGAGGAGGAGCAGGTAATTTTTTCATTTTCTTTGTTTCATTCATATGATATCACCCTTGTTCATAATAGCCCACAGTATTATGAACTATGAACATATTGGATACGTTATATATGGAATATCTTGTCTCATGTACTAGAGGGGGTACGTTTCTTATATGATTGGAGTTATTAGTACAGTAATCCATGTATATGCAAAGTATGTCTAAAGGAGTAAAATATGACACGGCTAATGTCAAGTCCCAGTAGTTTTAAGTAACAGCTGAGGCTATTTTAGGAAAACTAGTTATTAGGAAATATCTAGAATAAACTCAGAACATGTGAGTTGGTTAGAAAGAGGGTGTAGTTTAACCATGTGGTACTGGATAGCATGAGAGAGGGAGTATCTTCTATATAATGTAATGAGATCACTTTATTTTAAATAATGATAAATATATGAAAACTGAGCTTGGCTCATCTTCTTCCCCAAGCTTCTTCCCTTTTTCTGCCCCCTTCTCTCTCCCTCGACTCTATTTCAGTCTGGCTTAGGCCCATCTATCTTATTTCAGTTAGTTCAAGCCTTGAAGGGCTTGACAGCTAACTAGATATGTTACTGTAAGTCAAGCTAGCTGAGGGGTTGGTCTATGCCTCATGTAAATTTGAAATGCTCAAAGTTTTATCTCATTTAATATGAAACAAGATATAAGAAAGAAATTAAGAATAGCTGTTATATTACCTAGGAATCAAGGATTTGAAATCGATAGACTTGATATTTTCTGGATGTTTATAAGCTACAATTTTTTGTAATAGCTTAGACATGGCTTATACTTTATGTATAAGTGAATTCAGAGCCTTATTTCTGAGAATAGCATTGAAATAACAGATGACTATAGCTATTTCAAATCCTTACAACATAGAGGGAGCTATTCCTTGTCCTTATTTATGATACTTATATTGGGTCTTTACTGAATATTGTTTTGGAATTATTTATGTTTAGATCTACATATGCATGTTCAAATACGTTAATTTATGTAGAAGTAGAATGTTGAACACTGTATATAGTCTCCGACCTTGTTCTCAAAGTTCAACTATCTCAGGCAATTGAGTTCCTTTTGATTTGGCAGGTTTTCCCCTTGCTTATTGAAAAGTTCTCATTTGAAGAGCAGGCTTCATTGGTGTGGCAATTTTTGTGCAGCATTCCTGTGAACATGATGGCTGAGTTTCTTCCTTGGCTTTCTTCCTCTATATCCTCTGATGAGCGCCAGGATATGCGTAAATGGTTCTGCAGAGTAATTCCAAAAGAGGAGCTTCTTCAACAGGTTAGATCACTTGAGAGTGACCACAGATGTATAATTTATGTAGCAACATATTTTTGCTGACTTTGATTTCTCAATAATGAAGATCATATTTACTTGGATGGATGGGGAAAAAGTTAGTAAGAAGCGTAAAAGTTTTGAAGATCATTTTGAGCTCAAAAGTTCTAAAGATTCGGGTGTTGGCACCTCAATCTGTCAAATTGAGAAAGGTCACTGTGCTTGTGAATCTTCAAGGACTGGTAAAAGAGATATTTTGGTGTCAGATTACAGTCCTGCAGAGTCCACGCTGGACTGTCCAGTAGATGAAATACTGCATTGGCACAAGGCAATAAAAAGGGAATTGAACGACATAGCTGAAGCAGCTAGAAGGATACAGCTATCTGGAGATTTTTCTGATTTATCTGCATTTAATAAGAGGCTGCAATTCATTGCTGAAGTTTGTATCTTCCACAGGTATGTCTAAGTATAGCCATTTTGTAACATTTGAGAATTTGAAGGTTTCTTTATGATGTTGGGTTAGCTGCAGTTGGTGTTTCATCTATTAAACAATCCTTTTCTGGACCGATTGTATCCTGAGTCAATAGTTATCATGCTTGAATGGTGATTGGTAATTGTATGCGCCTTGCCGAAGGACTTTCTACCATTAGTTGTTTATCCTCTCGAAATGCATTTCCCATTTTTGTATTTATTTATGTACCTTGCAAAGTGTAGCATTCTTCGAAGTCAGAGTTCTTTTAAAAGAATTTAAAATTAAAGTATGTGCATTACTACCTTAGGTTTTATATTCTTATTACATGACATAAATGTGGACATCATCATATTTTGACAAAGCTTGCCTTAACTGGTCAGTGGTCACAATACCCATATGAAACTGGAGATACTTTTGCTTAGAGTCTCCTTGTTGTATCTTCAAACTCGCTTGTTTCAAATACTATCAGATTTCTCTTGGATTTCATATGAATAAGAGAGGAAAACAATATTAAGTTATTTTTGTTTGTGTTTTGCATTTGCTACTGGCTATGATTATGCCGCATACTGTATTGATTTATGAGTTTCTCCTGTCACTTTGAATGCAGCATTGCTGAGGACAAAGTTATCTTCCCTGCTGTAGATGCACAACTTTCTTTTGCCCAGGAGCATGCAGAAGAAAAGAGTGAATTTGACCAGTTTAGATGCTTGATTGAAAATATAGAAAGTGCCGGAGCCAACTCATCTTCAGCTGAATTTTATTCAGAGTTGTGTTCACATGCTGATCATATAATGGGCACTATAGAGAAGCATTTCCACAATGAAGAAGTTCAGGTGAGCATTAATGTCAGTTCAAATCTTTCAAGTTCATAAACTTACTTTCATATTATTCCTTAAAATTTGCATCCTTTGCTGGTAAGACTAACACATGAAAGAACCTCAGCTTGCGCAGAGGGAGATGTGGCATCTATTTCTGCACTCCTTAACATCTAAATTCATTCCGCATCTACTAACTGAAACTTACTGTAGAAGTTTTTGGGTTTCTAATTGTCTAGTTTGCATTTATAGGTTCTTCCACTTGCCCGACAACATTTTAGTCCTAGAAAACAACAAGAACTTCTGTATCAGAGCTTGTGTGTGATGCCACTGAGACTGCTTGAGCGTGTCTTACCATGGTTGGTAGGATCATTAAGTGAAGAGGAAGCAAGGTCTTTTCTCTATAATATGCACATGGCAGGTTTGACATCAATTTTCTTGTTTTGTTAAGATCTATCGTTACTTGTGGTCCTGTGGGCAATAGATATGCTGGGGGTGGGGATGTGCCTGTCGGCTTTTTTTTTTTTCTTCATAACTTGTGTGTGATTATTGATGCAGCACCAGCATCGGACATTGCACTGGTTACCCTTTTCTCTGGCTGGGCATGTAAAGGTCGTCCAAGAGATGCTTGTTTGTCTTCTACTGCAATTGGTTGTTGTCCTGCCAAATTGCTGACTGTAAGCAAAGAAGGGTCTGATAAAACTTGTGCTTGCACCTCATTTAAGCCTGTTGAAAATGTTTCTTTGGCCCAAGGAGATGATCATGAAAGGCAATTTAAGCGAGGAAACTCATTGCCACGGGAAGAAAGCAATGCTAGTGATCAGTCAGGACCCGTAAATATCTCGAAAGAGTCTTTCACCAATCAGTCATGTTGTGTGCCTGGGTTGGGAGTCAATAGCAATAATCTACTTATTACAGCAAAATCTTTGTGTGCATTATCCTTTGGTCCTAGTGCTCCTTCCCTCAATTCTAGTCTTTTTAATTGGGAGACAGACCCAAGCTTGACTAATGTCGGGCATGTGACAAGACCCATCGATAACATATTTAAATTTCATAAAGCTATCCGCAAAGATTTGGAGTTTCTGGATGTTGAATCTGGAAAACTTAATGATTGTAATGAGGCCAATCTTAGGGAGTTTAATGGTAGGTTTCGTTTGTTATGGGGCTTATATAGAGCTCATAGTAACGCAGAAGATGATATAGTGTTCCCTGCATTAGAATCAAGAGAAACCCTTCACAACGTTAGTCACTCTTACACATTGGATCACAAGCAGGAAGAAGAACTATTCGAGAATATTTCATCTACACTTACTGAGCTTTCAGAACTCCACCGAAACATAATGAGTATAAATTCAAGTAGACATGACTTTGTTTCTTCTGATCATAATGATAGTTTAAGAAAGTACTATGAGCTAGTGACGAGGGTCCAGGGCATGTGCAAGTCCATAAAAGTAACTCTAGATCAACATATTTCATGTGAAGAACTTGAACTTTGGCCGTTATTTGACAGACATGTTTCTTTGGAGGAGCAGGATAAACTTGTTGGTCGTATTATTGGTACTACAGGTGCGGAGGTGCTGCAGTCTATGCTGCCATGGGTAACTTCTGCACTTACTCAGGAGGAGCAAAATAAAATGATGGACACATGGAAGCAAGCAACCAAGAACACAATGTTTAGTGAATGGCTTAATGAATGGTGGGAAGGAACTCCTGCTGCATTTTCACAGGCATCGACATCAGATGATAGTATTTCACAAGGTTCTTTTTGCAAAACTTTCGTTACTCAGAGTGCATTTTTTATTTTCTTCAGTGCGTACGTTTCTGTTTCTGTATCTCTTCATTGGTGATATTTGCTTGCCCCTTGATGAAATATTGAACAGTGTAAGAGCTTCTGCTTGTTATTCCTAAATTTTCAGGTACTGATGTCCAAGAAACCTTGGGCCAAAATGATAATACCTTTAAGCCTGGTTGGAAAGATATTTTTCGAATGAATCAAAATGAGCTTGAGTCAGAGATAAGAAAGGTCTCTCGGGATTCAACTCTTGATCCAAGGAGGAAGGACTATCTCATCCAAAATCTTATGACAAGGTCTGTCTTTGTTATAACCATCTTTTATGTATTTTGCTTATTTTCAAATTTATGCCTTCCAGCCTGATCATTATACCGGTCATTGTAGTCGCTGGATAGCTGCTCAGCAGAAGTTACCTCAGACAAGAACTGGTGAATCTTCAGACGGTGAAGATCTACTTGGATGTTCTCCATCTTATCGGGATACAGAGAAACAAGTTTTCGGGTGTGAGCATTACAAACGAAATTGCAAACTCCGTGCTGCTTGCTGTGGCAAGTTATTTACGTGCAGGTTCTGCCATGACAAAGTCAGCGACCACTCTATGGATAGGTAACTTTTTTTGGCATTGATTCTTTCTTCTTTTGTCAATTTTAAAGAGTATTATTATTTTTGATGCTTTTGTTTTATTTACAGGAAGGCTACATCTGAGATGATGTGTATGAACTGCCTGAAAATTCAGCCAGTTGGACCAATTTGCACAACAACATCTTGCGATGAGCTCTCAATGGCGAAATACTATTGCAGCTGCTGCAAATTTTTTGACGATGAAAGGTGATTGATTTGTTTAGTTAGAACCTACTTATGTGTTATTAGGAAAAGTTCCACCAGTAGAAACTTAAGTTAAAATACTACTATCTCTTATAAAGATATTAAATTGATGATAGTTTTGAGATGATCTGTAGAATTTATGATATTTATACTTTTCATTCTGTATATATTTGGTTTCGAGTTTTGCATATATGTGCCTTGTCAACTTACCAATCATGGCTACCTTGCGGGTATATTCTTGTCTCTTGAGAATCTTTCCTAAAAACTTTGTTGGTAAAATTTGTGTTTTATTTTGCTTTTCTACGTGTGTTTGTACTGCACTTTATTAAGTAACGATTACCGATGCTAGCAAATATGCTTTTCATAATCAAGTCAAAGTACCAGCTATGATACATGATTTGTAAATTAATGATGTATCTTTTGATTGACAGTTTGGTGTTTGGCCCTGATCGACTAGATAGACCCTTGTAGTTTATGAAAATCTCATCTGGCTCATAATCCGACTGAAATATATAAAGAAATTTTTGCCATAATCAAATGATTCAGTTCTGAAGATAATAAAAGTGAAGTTCATCTATGAGCACCACACTAGTGTTGGGCACACTTACAAAATAAATAGAAAAAACATTCCAAATTGTCTAAGGAACCAATTATTGACCCATGTAAATGTACTTCAAGGTCCAATGTGAAATGGAAAAATGCTCAAGGGGTTAAGTTACAATTTTGTGAAAGTTGAAGGTGTTTTTTATGTATTAAAGACGATATCATTGGCACCACTAATAGTTATCACTGAATAAGTAGCTTGTGGCACTTATCAAAAAAATAAAGTAGCTGCTCGTGGCTATTTATCTTTTACATTTTCTGTTCAATGAATTTGTATTATACCATTCAGTATGTGAATGTCAGCAGTTGCATAAACATCAAGCATGCGCCCTTAATTTATTCATGGAGCTACATAATATTTTTTACTTGCCTTGTAACAAATTAACAACTAATAACTGCCAATTCAAATAATGTCAAAAGCGATGGATATCTTGAAGCTGTTGAAGCTCAGGCTGTTATGAATTTGATGATATTACATGGATATTACTATTGTTCTGGATTTTGACTTTTCTTTTTAATTTTCTTACTCCAGAACAGTTTATCATTGCCCCTTTTGCAATTTATGCCGCCTGGGAAGAGGACTCGGTGTTGACTTCTTTCATTGTATGACCTGCAATTGTTGTCTGGGAATAAAATTGTTGGACCACAAATGCAGGGAGAAAGGTATGGAAACGAACTGCCCAATATGCTGTGAGTTTATGTTCACATCAAGTGAAACTGTCAGAGCGCTTCCTTGTGGCCATTTTATGCATTCAGCTTGCTTCCAGGTTTGATATTTTTTACTGGAGGCTTCCATTTGTTATTTGGCAAGGATCTCTCATTTCTCTTTCCTTTTCTTTTGGGGAAAAGGTTGATCTTTGTAGCTTCCTTTCTGCAGGCATACGCTTGCACTCATTACATATGTCCAATTTGCAGCAAATCCATGGGAGATATGTCTGTAAGGAGATGATTTTCTTTCTTAAATAAAATATGCTATGGGATAAGCTCATCCATTATGCACTTCTATGCCTTCGTTTTTGGCCATTTGGACACAAAATAAAGCAGAAAGCTAGAAATAATATTTGAATGAGGATATTGTATGCCTAGGAAGCACAGACACTAACACAATGTCAAGGTGCCCCTATTGACACATGTTCGTCCTATAACCCAGGATATTGTCTGATACGTGTCCCACACTTTCTTCTGTAGAGCCTATCCAAAAGGTTCAGGCCGGATTTAGATGTCCTTATCTATTGTAAATAAAAAAAAAAGAAAATATTGTCTAGACCTTATTCAACACTTGCGGGCATTTGTCTCGCTGTGTCAAGATTCTTAGATATTAGCTTGTCAAGGAAGTATTATTGTTAAAATAAGCATAGTGAATGTTGTATCATAACAAAACTATGACAAGTGAAACTAGTTTGAGTAACAGGTGAGGCATAAAAAGAGTACTACATTACTTATCATAAATACTGGCATATACATCATCAAAAAACTTACTTCATAAATTTAGAAAATAGTGCTGTCTTGATATTTGATATTTTAGTAAAGTTTAACCTTTTATATACAATAAATATATGATATACATATACAAATGTGGTCTCAATATTTCCACGCGCTGCATATTTGATGAAATGAAATGTGTTGGATCTGTGTTTTGTCTTATCTGTGTCCCATGTCTGTTTTCGTGATGTGACTATCTTCTAACGGGTTACATGACACTGGGAGATCCTCTCTTCATTACTTACATGACAGATTCCATTAAACTCCTTGAAATAATTTTTTTTGCTGCTGCTGCTTATTTTCTGCTATTTAATTATCATCCAGGAAAGAGTATGAAATTAAAATTGTAGAGAACTTGTACTCTGTATTAATGCCCCAGTTCCTTACTAATGATCATCAGGTGTACTTCAGGATGCTTGATGCTTTAATGGCTTCTGAGGTGCTGCCAGAAGAATATCGGAACTGCTGCCAGGTTAAGCATCTTTCTTGTATTTCTAGTTAATACTATTGGAGCCAGGTGTTTGACAAAGCTGATACTTCACTTTTGGTTATCCAGGATATACTGTGTAATGATTGTAATAAAAAAGGAATTGCACCCTTTCACTGGCTACATCACAAGTGCGGGTTCTGTGGATCCTACAATACAAGAATAATCAAGGCTGACAGAGACCCAGATTGTTTGAATTAAGTTAGCAAGTGAAGGCATTTGATCTCTCTAGCGGTGTTGAGGCTTGTAAAAAATTATGGGTTAATGACTAAATCTCCGCAACTGTAAATCTAAATCTACATAGCTTTGTAAATCGTATTAGTTCAGGCGTTCTGCAAATTTTGTGATTTTATCATATATATATTTTCTGGTTGTTCCATCGGTATATGAGGATATACAAGTGGTTACGTTTTTGGATCGTGGGATCAGAGGCGGACCTAGTTTTAAGCTAGCTATGGCAATTGCCCATTGCTAAGCTTTTGTGGAATTTTTTTCCCCGTATATATATATATATATATATATATATATATATATATATATATATATATATATATTAAATACTATTTCTGAAAATAATTAATTAATATATTTTCTTCTTGCTTGTAGTGTCCTTTAATTCTTCAATTAGAGGGTTGAAATAATTTTGAGAAGGCATAATTTAAAGAGTCGTCAAAATCATTTAACGGATACTAGCAATTTTCAAATAATCAAATGTTTAGAATCTGCCAATTTTGCATTTACAAAAAATGTAACAAAAGGAGGTGTACTTTTAATCACATTCTTGTCTTTATAATAAATCTACATTTCAACCAGAAAATAAGCATGATATGATTTACCTTCCAGGTAGATATTGTTTTTCTTTTCAAGTACTATTATAATAATTTTATTCTCAAAGTTCATAACATAGATATTATAGAATATTTCATTATTATATTTTTAAATAAATATGCATTGAAATACATTACAAATTCTAAATATAAATAATTTATATTGCTAAATAAATAAGTATGACCATAAAATATTAAAGTCTTTGCACGGGATGATAAAATGTTTAAATTGGATTTTTTTTTAACGGGGGTGGGATCGGAGTACATTCATTTGGGGAACCTATCTGATGATTCTGAGCTACTACTACATGCGTGCGTATATACGCAGAGCAGGTGTTTTGTCCGGGGTTCAAATGGAGTGATTAACATCATCATTTTAATCTGGTTTAGCTGAAATTACGTTTTGCCACCGAAGGAGAGAGAGGTGTAAAAGCTTGTCTCGTCTTTCTTCGATTCTCTGTATATTTCAAAATCCCTACCTTTTTATTTATTCTTTCTCTTTCTTTATATCCTTGAATACTAGTATTTATTTTTATTAGATAGATCTTTATAATTAGGCTTCCAATCGTCCCTTCTTCAATTGATTATTGTTTCTTGCATCTATCCCTACAAAGAAGAAAAAGTGATGCAATTCGTTGAATATCGTCTAGTATTCGGTAAAGATCATTTTTTTTACTTTCCATTTTTGTTAAATTTGAATATTCTCGACTCTGATTGTAGATTTGGCGAAAAAATAGGTGCATTAATGATGTCAATTCAGATGGTATAGCTCTACAAATTTTGTAAATATATAGTTAGAGAAACATAAGATTTACAGGTAGAGGGAGAGAGATACGAGACTAGTGGGATGAGTGGTTCGAAAATGGAGGGGTCTTCTGCCCCAGCGCTTCGTCGTGACCCGTATGAGGTGTTGAGCGTGTCTAGGGATTCATCTGAGCAGGAGATCAAAACAGCTTATAGGAAGCTTGCTCTCAAGTAACTTCTTAATCCCTTTCTAATTGTGCTTTTACTTACATTTGTATCATCTTTTAGATTTTGTAAAACTTGGGGCGTTTTAATCCTTGTTCATCAACATATTTGAAAATTCTGGGATATGTTTTACTGGAAATGAGGCAATTGAACTCATTCAGAAGCACGATCACTGCTTAATTGCTTTATTGGTTATGCACAAATGATGGGTTTGTCTGGTTAATGTGCTTGAATTGTTGCCATTTCGGAAGTAACGGAAGTAAGTTCTGTGCTGCAAATTCTAAAGAGAATAATCTTGGAAAGATGAATGCTAAGTTATCTGCCTTTGGTTCCACCTAATTTATTTTTTTTGAGCTCATATGCTGTTGCCTTCATCCTTGCACAGAATTGAGTTCACTCACATTATAAGGTCTTAAAAAATCATACATTTTTATGAACAAGAATGTTGGCACTGATGATGGTTATAATAACGATATTGAACTTGTCAAATAAACAAAAATGATACTTGATGATTTTTATTTTTATTTGCAAATTATACATACTTGGCGACTTATAAAACTACATGTTGAACAGGTATCATCCTGACAAGAATGTCAACAATCCTGAAGCTTCAGAACTTTTCAAAGAGGTTGCTTATTCTTACAGTATTTTATCTGATGCAGAGAAAAGAAGGCAATATGATAATTCCGGGTTTGAGGTACTTTTTTTTCTTCTGCACATATATATCCTGTTTAAAAGAGAGTAAGAGACTAGTACTAGGATAACTGAGCTTTGAGGGCTTCATGTCGTCTTTAGTTGTCCTTACTCTTTGTCATAACTCATAAATAATATTTCCTCACATATTTATGTCAGTTGTCACTTGAGTAAAGTAGCCTAATTAGTGGACAAGAGTGACTGATGTAGAGAGGATGTAGGTTTCTCCCTGTGATTTATAGCATATATAAGATCTTTTTTCGTCGTCATATCTACTATAGAATATAGATTATACAAATGAAAGCTGATAAATAATTCAATCTTCCATTCAGTTTCATCAGTCCATGTCAAGTGTTTGATCAGCATACATCTATACCTGTAGTCTACCCCTTCGAAGTGGAATTGGTTTGATAGGGGTAACTTACTATCTGATAAGAGTAGCGTATTTGTGTTCTTATCTTCTGCACCAAATTCTTAGTGGCTGTGCTTGCTTGCATGTTTTCACTTACTGTGTGTTTCTCTTTATACTACCTTTAGTTGGAGTATAGGAACTTTGAACTTGAAATGCTAATGCATATTTGATATTTGTGAGCATTTTGTTCTAACATTAGGAATTGGTCTTTGATGTAGAACAGGTTGGAGATTGTTTAGTTGGTAGCAATTAACAGTAAATTAACCTAGGATTTAGCTCTGCGTATAAATTGCTAGGGTTTTAGGATTTTAACTCGACGTCTATTAACTCTATAAAAACAATTATCTCTGCCATAAATTTTGTCAAAGAAATTTTGAAATCAATAATCTGTGAAAAACTGAGAATACACAAGTGTTTAAATAGTACACAAATCCTAATTCAATTAGGACACAAACCCTAATTCCCAAAAATATTTAAAGACAAAAATATCCTATCTAATTGAAATAAAATATCAAGTAACTCCTCTAATTAAAACAATTTCATAAATAAATAAATACATTAAAATCCATAAATAAATAAAATAAAACGCGATTTCCATCATTTCTCCCTTGTTGAAAACAATTCGACTACGTCGAAAGGAAATTTTCATAATACTCCAACAATACACGATCAACGCGGCATAACTCATCCCTGTTAATTCATGTCCAATCATTGTCAAGTTTGGTTTGCCTCGCCATTTCACCAAAAATTGGCGGTACTCTTCGAACTTGGTCGAAACAACCCTCTCATCTAACACATCCTCGATGCCATCTTAGAAAAGCGATCCACAACAACAAAAACAGAATCATGACCTCTAGGGGTCCGTGGTAATCCTAAGAAAAAATTCATACTAATATCCTTCCATGGTGCATGGGGTACTGACAAAAGCATGTACAATCTCGTGTTTTGTTTTTGACCCTTAGCAATTTGACATGTACGATACTTAGAAACAATTCAAACGACATCCCTCTTAAGGCTTGGCCAAAAGAACCTATCCTCCACAATGACAATGGTCTTATCATGACTAAAATGACCTGCAATCCCCCGCATGTAATTTCCAAACTAAATGCTCTCTCATTGACGTACTAGGGATACACAAGCGGGTGTCCTTGAAAAGATACCCATCATGGATGCGAAAATTGCCCATGGTAGGTACACTAGAGCTCTGTAGGCCAGAATATATGTCCTTAAAATCTGGACAAGAATGGTATTCATGAATAATATACTCAAATCCTACAACCTTCACACTCAAGTTATGAAGGAGAACGGTTACCCTACTTAACGCATCAGCGGCCTTGTTTTATAGCCCTCGACAATGCTTGGGGACAAAAGAGTAGTCCTAAAGAAACTCAAACCACCTAGCATGTCGATGACTCAATTTCTTTTGGGAGTTTATATATTGAAGCGCTTGATGGTCGGAGTATAACACAAACTCCTTAGGCAACATACGATGTCGTCAATACCTAAGTGCCTGGACTACCGCATAGAACTCCCTATCATAGGTAGAGTATCTTTGTCAGGCTTCATTTAATTTTTTGCTAAAAAATGTAATAGGATGGCCCTTCTGATTAAGCACTCCCCCTATACCTACGCCTTATACGTCACATGCTAACTCAAAAACTTTTTCAAAATCTAGTAGCACAAGGAAAGTGCCTGTGTCATCCTATCCTTTATCTCCACAAAGGTTTTAGCGGTTGATTTAGACTAAACAAAGTCCCCTTTTTTCAAATCGGTGATGGGAGCCATAATGGTACTAAATCCCTTAATGAATATTCTATAGAAAGTAGCAATACCATGGAAGCTTCTAGCTTCATGTACATTATAAGGTTCTGGCCACTCTTAATACCCTTGACCTTTTTAAGGCCGGCAGAAATTCCATCTTTGGAGACGACAAACCCGATAAATATGACAGACTCCTGCACAATAGAACACATTTTCAAATTAATATAAAACTTTTCATGTCGGAATGTTGTCAAAACTCGACGCAAATGGAGTAAGTGGCTAATTGTTCATCTCGGGTATTACTATAGATGAGGATATCATCAAAATAGACCACTAAGAACTTGCCAATAAAAGACCGTAACATCTGATTCATAACTCTCATAAATGTGATAAGTGCATTGGTTAGGCCAAAGGGTAGGACTAACCACTCATATAGGTTATCGCTCGTGTTAAAGGTAGTCTTCCATTCATCTCCCTCACAGATGCAAATTTGGTGATATCCACTCTGTAGATCTATTTTGGTTAATACTCGTGTTCCACTCATAATATCTAACATGTCATCAAGCCTAGGCATGAGAAACCTATACTTGACGGTGATCTTATTAATGGCTTGACTGTCACAACACATCCTTAAACTTTCATCAGTCTTTGGGGTAAATGAGGTTGGTATAGCGCAAGGACTAAGACTCTCACGCACAAATCCTTTACTCAACAATTCACCTACCTAACGTCTCATCTCCTCCTGTTCCGTAGGATTCATTCTATAATGGGCTAGGTTAGGTAAAGAAGACCTCGGTACGAGGTTTATGGCATGCTGAACATCTCTAAGGGGTGGTAATTCACTCAGTAACTCACTAGGCATCACATCGGCAAACTCATGAAAAATCTGCATAACATCACCATGTATATTTCTAGTACTCCCATCAGGAATTTCCCTAACTTCTCTAGCCACAGCAACGCACATAACCTTAGTCTTTTTTATGCTCTTTTCAAATGCATTCTTACTAAGGATATGAAAAGACTTTGTTGGTTGTACAGGTGTATGATTTTCCTTTTGTTCTCCTTGGACATTGTTCGGGGTCTAATGGATGCTAAAGTAATTTTTTGTCCCCGTGTGTGAACACATGTATTTGATCTCTCATAATGGGTCATATCATGATCATATAGGCAAGGTCGCCCTAAAATAATATGTGCAACATCTAGAGGAAGGACATCACACCAAATCTTCTCATTATAACCCTCTTGGTGGGTCGACACTAGACACCTTTGTGATATAGGAATAGATGTTTTATTGACCCAAGTGACACATACGGCTGGGGCGTGTGGCTTTGCCTTTAACTTCAATCATTCCAACGGTCTTGGCAACCACATTCAAACTCCTCTCCCCCTCCCCCTGCCAATAATTGGAAGAGATACCACTACTTCGGCTATACTTTTGAAATATGGTAGTTCGCTTCCAATTCTCTGCCTTTTTAGGATTAGCGATAATACACCTCATAACATTTAAGGGATGGTCAATATGTTCATAGGTGTTCATCAACTTTCTCATCCTCCATACAATACTCTCCTTCCACCACATCTTCTCGTGGATCGCCTTCCTCTTTGTGCCCCTCGTGAAGCATTACCACCCAATTTTTTTTAGGGCACTCAAAAAATTTGTGACCAAGTTCTTTATATGAGAAACATCTGTCCAGGCTACCTTCTTTAGGTTTGGGTGTTGGAGCACCCTTCCCTCGTCTAAGGTCACGACTTGGTCCATTCACGGTGTTATTAGTCCTAAAAGTAACTTGTGGTGCGGAAAAGGACCTGCTCTATGGGGGCATTACGACCACTAAATTGGCTAAAATAAGAGGTCGCTTTCCTGAAAGAGGATCTCTTCATTTGATACTCTTGGTCTAAGACAGCCTAGTAAGCATCATTTAGGCAAGTGATTTGGTTGGGAATACTCTGGAGTTTAATTATCCCTTTTTAAAACGGGCCGTACCAGTTCAAGATCAATTTGAATGTGGTAGATATCGAGGCATTGTTCTTTAAACCTAATGATAGTCATCCTTGTCTCCACGACAAACTTGCAGCGCTCAAAACTCTCTATACCTAGTGATATAGTTAGAGACAAACAAATTGTTTTGTCTCAAATTATTCATCTGCTCAAACATCCTATCTTTGTGGCCGTTGGCTAGGTAATATTTTCGGAGACAAGTTTTCATCTCTGCCCAATGCCTAATGGGTGGATCTCCCAAACGTTCAATGTCTCTTTCAATACTAGCCTAGTAGTACAAGTTCTCTTGTTTGACCAATTTCATTTTTGCATAGTGAACCCTACGCTCCTCGGATATCTCGTACGAAGACATTAGGGTCAAATCTACCGTGAAATTCAGGGGCATCAACCTTAATTTTCCTAGTGTCATCATCATAGGGTCGGTCATAAGGGTCCGCATTCTTAGGTACACGGTAGCCATAATCTCTAGGTTTATGATAGCCTTAGTCTCTATGTTCACTATACTCAACGTCTCGGTTTCTTCAGTCTCGCTGTTCGTGGTGCTTCTATGCGTCTAGACTCAGGGTGTTTCCTAGGTCTATGTAAATGTGTCTATGCTGAGGGTGTTTCCTAGGTCTGCAGATTAGAGCCCCCTTTCGGGTCCTTCCTTATTAATTGGGATGTCCTCATGTCCCCCATTTCCCACATTTTCTCCTATAGGCTCAACTATATGTCGTGCTCGCTCAAGGACTTGAACTCTCTCAGATACCGTCATACCGTAACTAGCTCCTCAGACAAAACTTCTATACGATTTTCCAAGTTACCTATTCTAGTCACTAAGAGGTTTACCGTATCTTCTAAGGTCGGGCCATATTGGGTTTCACTACGGGTTGTCATGATGCAAATGTAAAACTGAGATAATCAGAGAATTAATTGTAGCAATTAAATTAACAATCTAAAGCAAGTATAATGTACTTTTCAGTGGATAATTTTTTTCTGCCAAGAAAAGATATTGTTTTTGTATTAATAAGTATAATTCATGTCTAACGGAATTCATCTTTTCAATGTTTAATAAGATATTTTTTTTGCCTTTTCCTTTTTATCACTGCTTTAATTCACTCTTTATATTGTTACACCTTATACCTTATCCTGAAAGTTTCCATTTAATGTCTTCTGAAGTCTTGTAAACTAACTGTTTCTTCTTTTCAAATGGTGTTGACCATTGATTGTTTCAAATAGGCTATTGATGCGGAAGGCATGGATATGGAAATTGATTTGTCTAACCTTGGAACTGTCAATACAATGTTTGCCGCATTATTCAGGTAACTTTCTTTATGAAATGTTGGGAGTTTTAGTATCATAGCGAACTATTATAGTCAATCATTCTATTTGTTTTTAGCAAGCTGGGTGTTCCTATCAAGACTACCATTTCCGCTAACGTTCTTGAAGAAGCATTGAATGGAACTGTCACTGTCAGACCCCTTCCAATTGGAACATCAGTCAGTGGAAAGGTGCACACTTGCTTTTAGCTGGATTAAGTCATACTCTTCAGATGCACTCATCTCTATGTTCCTTTATAGGTAGAAAAGCAATGCGCCCACTTTTTTGGCGTTACTATTAGTGAGGAACAAGCTGAGTCAGGGATAGTAGTTAGAGCTACTTCAGCTGCGCAAAGCAAATTCAAGGTACTATGACATGCAGAATGAAATTATAACTTATTTTAATATAACAAACTCTTTCTCTCTCGGTCTCTCTCTCTCGCTCATACCTCACCCCCTCAACAATAAAAACCTACGTCTTGCAGGGAGTGTCATATTAATACGTGTATATAAATGTGATTTTGCAGCTTCTTTACTTTGAACAAGATGTCAATGGTGGTTATGGTTTGGCTTTACAGGTACTATACTTTTAGTTTCACATTCTATATTTTCTAATTTTTAATTTGTTCAACATACCTGCAATATGCCATTTTTCCTGTTTATCTAATAAACGGTATTGCGTATGCAATATGACCATTAAAGGGAGTTATGCTAATCTGCAGCTCTAAAACAAATCTGAATTTTAAATTTTAGATTCATGCTATTGCTAGCTAGCAAAGACTAGATTGCAAACTAATGATGTTTATCAAATCAAATTTGTTTGGTGTTATGTTTATTAAAAAAAAAATATTCATAGTAAAAAGATTAAATAAATAATAAAAGTATTTTCATTTTCCGAGCCTCTTAACTGACATTTCTTGGTGGCATATGCCCTATGCTTCTTAGTTTAGCCAATGCTGACATTGTGTTCTGTTGTAGAAATATTTGCATTACATGATTAGATGCGGCTCCCAAGATATGCATACTACTCTCTTAACTAGCTCTTCTTGTATTCCCTACTTTGTTGAGTAATTAACTTCACTTATTTTATGTATGTCTTTTTTTATAATGTGGGTGCTGTGATCTGCAATTTTTCCTTTATTCTCGAACAATCTTTTGATTTTTTTTTAGTGGAATTAGAATTTTTTTTTTGGCCTTTCTTCAATGGAAACAAAAACTCTGACGATATGATTTGTTTGATCTCTTTCATGATTTCATATATAATTTCACACAATTAACACTGAAGTAGCATCCATTCTGGGGCTATATTGTTACTGCAATTGCAAATTTGTTTCATACTTGCCTGGAATTTTTTGAAATAACTTTTTGAATTGTATGAAATTGAGTTCCTTTCGATTATAATTTAAATATTCGATTATGTATTCACCTTTTTGAAAAAATATCAAATTATTAGTGTTTTATACTTTTAACTCTCCTTGAATGGAGTTGTCAGCATTCTGTCTCTGTCGCTATCCTTGGTGTATATTCAATGCGTCAACACTAGTTGTAATTCTGACTTATCAAAAAGAGAAACACTTATCGTAATTTTGTGTACAGGAAGATAGTGAGAAGGCTGGCAAGGTGACATCTGCGGGGATGTATTTCTTACATTTTCAAGTGTACAGAATGGATTCAACTGTAAATGCGGTATGTGAGTTCCATTGCCCTTTTACATTTTCTTCTAAATAAGTTTGCATCATCCAACTTCTGATCCAATGAGTTAATATATACAATGGTGGTGCAGTTAGCAATGGCTAAGGACCCTGAAGCTGCTTTCTTCAAAAGGTTGGAAGGCCTACAACCTTGTGAGGTCTCAGAATTAAAAGCTGGCACTCACATATTTGCCGTATACGGTCTGAAGTGCTGTTTTTCAGCTTCATCCTTTTTGTATCCAGTGTCTATGATCTAATAGGCCTGCTTCTGGAAAGAACAAAATTCATTATTACTGACATCCACTCTGATTTATGCAGGAGATAACTTCTTTAAAACTGCTAGCTATACAATTGAGGCTCTGTGTGCAAAGTCATATGAGGATACTACTGATAAGCTCAAGGATATTGAGACTCAAATCTTAAGAAAGAGAACTGAGCTACGCCAATTTGAGACGGAATATAGAAAGGTAATAGCACCTTCATTTGGTCATGATGGTATTATATGTTTGGCAATGTAATGCTTGTTCATGCATTCCTAATTTGACGTTTTGTAGGCATTGGCACGCTTCCAAGAAGTGACCAATAGATATAGCCAGGAAAAGCAATCTGTAAGTTTTCTCTTCTTGTAGCCCTTGTAACTGAATATTTGTAGGACAGATGATTTTTTCCCCTTCATATAGACACACAAGGACATAATAAAAGTGATAAAAAGTTGAAATGGCTCAAAACAAAGAGAAACATCAAGTAAAATATGCAGACACTGACCAACATCTTTTGCACCTCAAAGAAGGATTTTCTTTATTAATTTCTAGTACTAATACCATGTGATATTGTTGGTTTGATCTTTTACATATTAAAAAAATACTATGGATATTGCTGGGTGTTGCTGCTACTTACCAGTTACCATGATGAATCTCAATTTAAATGAAAATTTATTTGTGCTCTCACCATTTTAGGAACTCATGTCTAGAGCTCCAATTTTCTGTCCTTTGATCTGTTCGACAACTATAGTTGGGTTTTCTATCAGAGAGAGATGCTCTACTCACATTTCAAATTATTTGTTTCCCCAGCAGTTTTGTTCGACAACTATAGTTGGGTTTTCTATCAGAGAGAGATGCTCTACTCACATTTCAAATTATTTGTTTCCCCAGCAGTTTATCTGATTTTGATAGTTCAATAATATATATATATATATATATATATATATAGATACGAGGAATGATCCATAGCAAATGGTTGCTATGACAACTATTCCGACAAATGCATCTTGCACCATTGGTCAGATGATTTAAAGGTGCAAAATAATTTCTACTTTTTCTCAACCGCGATTGGGGGAAAAAAATTCAAAGAATTACTTCCAGTTGCCACTTTTAGTAGTGACTAGGTGAAATTATTTTTTTACCCCTAAAGCCGCTACTAAGAGTGGCGGAGGGGGGAAATTTTATTTAATTGCTCCGATGAGATAACAATCCGACAGATATTGGAAAAAAAAATCGACAAATATTGAAATAAGTAAAAATAAAATAAATAAATTATATGACAGTCGCTACTAAGAGTAGCGGCTAATGCAAGAAGAATAAAAATTTGAATTTTTTCTGCATTAACCTCTACAAAGAGTACCAAATAATGCAAGAAGAAAAAGATTTTATTTTTTATTTTTTGATATACAAGCTAAAAGTTACATTAAAACACACTCCTTTGGTCTTTTGATGCCATTTAGTTGATAAAGTGAAAAAATGCACATTTGAAAATTTTGGATGCCATGCATATCCCCCCTCTATTGGGTACTCCTTGTGTGTTGGGATTTTTTATTTTTTTTTAATTGAAGGTAGAATTTAAATTAAAACACGGTACTTGGCCCTTACAACTAACGGGTAGGAGAAAAACGTCAATGTACAAAAAAAATTAAAAGTTGACAAAAGTCAGAAATAGCACAATAATTATTTCTTAGGTTTGGCGAGTCTTAAGACTTTATAATGATTGCGTTTATCATGATCTGTTTCAAATTCGCAAATTGCACATTTTTTATGGGATTTAGCACCTCTAATGTTCTCAAAGGCACACTTCCATCGGGACTATTTTTTCCGTCCCTTTGTGACTGTAATAATCGGTGGCAATAACTTTTCTGCTTCAACCCTTTCCTCGTCATTATCAGAATCTATTCCCATTACAGATTTGTATGGCCGAGCGCACAATCAATTCATCGTCTGCGACATCAATAATATTCTGGTTTGGGTCACATTTAGAGGTGGCAAACGGGTCGGGCTTCGGCGGGCCAATTCCGGGCCGGGCTAAAAAGACCCTGATTTTTGCGGGCTAAAAATCTTAAGCCCATGGCCTACCCGGGCCGGGACCGCCCGCGGGTCATTTAAGTATTTAAATTTTTTAAAAATATATATATATATATTTACAATTATAATACATAATTTAAAATAAATATTAACTCTAATTATTTACAATTATAACACATAATTTATATATAATCATTTAATAGTATTAGTAAATAAAACAATTAATAATTTTATAGACATTTTATAGTCATATATATTAAAATGTAACTAATCTTGTGATTAATTAATTGATAAATATATATAATATTAATATTAAAGATAAGAGAGTAAAAGAAAGACTAACGGTAATATATATATATATATATATATATATATATATATATATATATATATATATATATATTCATAATATTTTTTTGTATTATTATTCAAGATTACATGTTAGAATTTACTCTTATATTCTTCATAATTCCCTACTTGATTCATTTTTTAAGTTAACATTTTTTTTTGTCAACAATATCAAACAATAAAAATAAGAAAAAAATAAAAATTGGGCCACGGGCCGGGCCATTTTGGCCTACTTTTTTTTGGGCTGAAAAGGAAAAGCCCGTAGCCCACTTTTTTTTTGGGCCGGCCGGCCGGACCCGCGGGCTTGGGCCAAAATTGCCAGGTCTAGTCACAGTGATCAACAAAGAGTTTGGCTCTTGCATTAAGTTTGAGGATAGTCTTGTAACCTCAAACTGAGCAAGAAGCTTTACTAGCTAACTCCTAATAGTCACCCATCAAATGGTTGTACTGCATTGCTTGATTTTGTTCAAAGTTAGCAGTCATTGACTCATTGGAGGAGGGACAACATCATCAACATTACTCTTGTTCACATCTCTTGTCCACCAACAAAGTATTATGTCACCAGGAATTTCGGAAATACTTTAGAACGTGAAAAATCTCAGAATGTGCCTGTAAATTTAGCCGAAATGTGAAAACATTTGACAAGTAAATGTTATGGTGTTGGACTGATGATTGTTAGTGACCTCATGATATCTTCAGGGTTTTTCCAGTTGCAATTGTTTTGTACACTGTATATATCTTTGTGTCAATAACGCAAAGTTCACTTTGTGAATGTTGGACTTCATGGAATTGAGAGGTTGAACTTGAAAACGTCTCTTTAGTATACACTTTCGCAGCATGCACTTCCAAAGATGACTCGTAAATGAAACTCCGTTTTCGATGGGTTGTTACGTAGTAGGCCCGTCTCTCCTTGAAGAATTGTTTCTCAATAGCCTTTTGAGTTTTCACGACAAATTATTTCATGCCTGTTAAGCATTCACATATTCATCAAAAAAATTATTCATACCTTCGCTTTTTTCGGTTGTTGTCATTCCAGCAACAAATAATCTCTTTGTATATGTCTGTATCCATTTCTCTTTGACATCGTACAAACTTCTGAGCCACTCATTGTTATGCAATTCATAGTCCCTCATTAGGATAACCTAACACTCCTCAAATTCGCCGATGAACAATGAATTGTAGGCAGTTGTTAAAATCCGATTTAAATGATAGGTGTTCAACATATATATGGTGCAACTTCTTAGGGAATTTATTGCTAATATGCTAAGAACACAGTACATGATGAGTGTTTGGGAGTACCCTCTCAATAGCATTACTCATGACTTTATCTTGATCAGTGATGATAGTTAAAGGTGTCTTGTAGTCCATGGCTTGGAGCCACGTTTTTAAGACCTAAATGAAAGTTTTATCAGTCTCATCTTTTAACAATGCAAATCCAAACAAAATCGAGTAATAATGGTGTTTCACCCAAGTAAATGGAACAAATGGCATGTTATACCAATTTGTCCTATACGTAGTGTCAAGTGTCACCCACGTCTCCAAAACGTTGATATATTAATCTTGATCGGGCGTCTATCCACAAAATACACGCAATGCAATTATTATCACCTACTCTGACACTAAAAAGAATTGACTCGCACTTCCGGATTGAAGTTTTTTCAAATAATTAATTGCAGTTCGTGCATCATTTTCATCTTCTGAATCACGCTTTAAATCTGTAACTGCATTTCAAATATCTTTATCAGAAAAGCCTACGTTTTGCATCCCACCGCCCATTGTGCTCAAAATGTTCATCTTACTAGGTCAAATACTAGACTTATTTAAAGTGTCAATTAATTTTCTTGCTATTGTCGTAATATTTCTGTGTGTTTCAATCAAATCTACTTTGATAGGTGTCGCTAATTGATGATTGTGATTCAACTCTATAGTAGAAATACGCCAGTGCTTTTGTTTCTTATTATGCATAACAAACATTCTAGCTTTGTATAATATACGTCTTATATAGTCTTTTTGCTTTGTTATTTTGTCATTAGTACATTCATCATCTGGTATATTTTTTAAAGACCAACTCTACCGGCTTTTTTACATACATTACCTAGAAGTCAAATTATCAGTATCAACATATTTATGACTTGTAGCAATTCCAATCTCAAATCCATTATTGTGTGCATAAGCTCTATAAAAAATTTCGACATCTTCCACCTTAGAAAACTATTGACCAACATATGGAACGATTTTAGTTTGACTACTTTCACCTTCATTAACAAACTCAGATGCATTTGTACAACTAAAACTATCATGCGATTCAAAAGAACTAGATAAAAACATATTTGCAGCAGACATTGAAACCATTGAGAAAGACTAATCGAAATTATGAATAGATTTAGTTTTGCCGGGATGCTAAAAAGCTATAATTCTACAACTGTTGAGAAAATGAAGGCGCACTTGGTGAAAATGTGAGAACTAGATCTCATATATTTTGGGGTATAGATTCACTGAAATGGGAGAACTTAGAATAAACAAAAAACATCATTTGGCAAAAGGATTAAAGGCAGCCGCTACTAAGAGTAGCGGCCTAGAAACAACGTCGTTTTTAAGCCGTTACTCTTAGTAGCAGGTGCCTTATAATTTTTTTTTACTTATTTCAATACTTGTTGATTTTTTTTTTCAATACCTGCCGGATTGTTTGGTCGCCAGAATAATTTCACAAAATTTCTTTCTTCCGCCACTCTTAGTAATGGCTTTAGAGGTAAAAAAAAATAATTTCACCTAGCTGCTATTAAGAGTGGCGGCGGGGAGAAATTTTTTGAATTTTTTTTCCCAATCTCTAGTTTTAGTAACGGCTGGGAAAAAGTTAAAATTATTTTGCACCTTTAAATCATCAGACCAACAGTGCAAGATTCGTTAAGTTTGCTGGAATAGTTGTCATAGCAAATATTTGTTATGGATCGTTTCCCTATATATATATATATATATGTTTCTATGTTTTTTCGAATTCTCTAGTTACCTTTGATGACGCGATAAAATTTTGCACCACTTATAAAAACAGGTGGATGAGCTACTGAAACAACGAGACAGCATACATTCTACATTCACAGTGACCAGGTCAGTTATTCAGAGTAATGGGAGTAGTTCTAGTGTTAGCAACGGGAGTAGTAGCAAAGCAGCTGGTGAAGATTTCAAGGGTGAGAGCCCTGGGGAAGATGGTAGCCCTGACGGGAAGGATAAGTCTTCTAAAAAGAAATGGTTCAATCTTAACTTGAAAGGATCAGATAAAAAGGGTGGTTGAAGATGAGTTGTTAATAGTCCTGTATCATTTTGAGGTTCGGAATACCATCCTTGCATTCAAACGCTTGGGCCACTGGTTTGCTGCCTACAAAATGCTCGACTTGTTTTATTTATTCAATTTTTTTCTGCTTTCTGGGGTCGCCCCAGGCCTGGTCATTATCCTGTGCTATAAGCCATCTATGTGAATGATGGAAATGAATGATGGAAAAGTATGCAAGTTACTTGTATCTGTATTTCTTCTTCTTTTTTTTCTGTAATTTTTTACTGTACTGTAACTTGATCTTCTTTCTTAAGCTCATATGACAGATAGAACAGAATTGGTTGAGCTGTAATGTTTTTTTCTTTAAATAGATATTTTGGTTGGTGTAATGAAATATTCTTTTTTCGGTATTTGTTTTTTTAATCGTTCTGTGAAAATGTTTATTTGTTCTCTTCATATAGTAAGAGCATAACTTAAGCATAACTTAAAGTTGCTGTTGCTAAAAATGAAGAGAAATTAGAGAAGCTCGAATCAAATAACTTCAACTGTCATTTCCAGGAATCTTGTGCAATCAAATCTAGTGCTGCTCAAAGGCAGTGTTGCTAAAAACGGTAGCGGTGGAAAAAAACTTGCCTATTTTTACTACTGGTATTTTAAAAGTTGCATAATTTGTTCACAAGCGGTCATAGCATTTCAAGTTGACTGGATATACAACTAGCTCAATTATATTAAATGTGAACCTGAGGGATACTTGGTAAATAATTTTATCAGGAGGCTAATCCCTTAACATGATGGAGCTATCTATATATACTCTCCATCAGGGAAAAAAAATCCTATATATATATATTATCTTTTTGAATATTAAGGTTTGTTTTTGATAAACTTATACATAATATTTATCAATAAATTTTTATTAATAATACTCTCTAATAAATAACGTTGAAAACAAAGAATTGCTTTGCTATAATGGGAAAATGTTTAGTTTGGTAATTTATGGTAGCAGCAGTGTTAGGTCATTTTGACAGCGAGTTACACTGTTCACAATCACCCAAATATTGCCTCGAAAATGGAGAGAAAACATTGATAGATAAATAATTATTAAATTAACTTGCAAAAATAGGTTAAACAAATAAACATGAAAACGAACGCATCTGACTTAGGTTATCTGCTTGAATTGAGACTCAATTTTAGATGAAATTAATTATATTATTATTATTATAAATAAATCCACAGGTATATTCAGATAATTATAAAATTATGTATGTATGATCGAGATGACCCAAAGTACACACATAGATGATCCCTTGAACTACATTTCTTTTATCCTTCATGTTTGTCTTGACATCTGTTGAGCTTAAAACCAAAAAGTTAGCAGTTTGTTTCAAGACCAATTGCATCTACTTAATTAGGTTATAGGACAAATACCTCCAAAATTCAATGATTGTGTATCTAAGCCTCTTTCTTAAAGTATCTATGTGTTGAGGTACCGTATAATAATAAAAATTTACATCGAATTATAAAGAGAAAAATTAAGGAAATATATACTATAATGGACTATAAACCTATTCTTTTTGTTCAAGATCTGATTTTAAATGAACATATATGAACCGAATATTTTTAATAACTGATAAAATAATTCATTAAACAAGTGGTAATAAAGCCTTATGAGAGACTTGATCAAGTAGAAGAATGTATTAATCTTTACATAATAGTAGTTAGATTCCCTGTTTCGCCACAATATTTAAATCTGGTGCCTTGTAGGTTGTAACATGATCGAAACTTAATAATTTTTTATTTAAATATATTTGACGCACGTGCGCAATGCACATGATTGTTAATATTTTATTTAATTTTTTTACCTGAAATGAATGTGTGTTCTTATAAAATGTTATTAGCGATAAATTTTAACTTGGAAAAAAAAACTAGGCTTCTAAAGTGTAGTTTTAAAAATTATGGCTCCAAAATGTCTATGTGAAATATAGAAATATTTTTAAATAAAGAAAAAGGGGATTCTTGAAAGGGTAATTAATACTCACTTGAAGTTTATTTTATTTTGGCTTTGGGGGGGGGGGGGGGGGGGGGATTTTAAAAAAGGTTAAAGAAAGAAAGACTTTTCAGGTTATTACGACAATGTGGAATTGTGGCTAGTCACATTAAACGTGTATATATATGTGGCATGTTAAAGAATTTGTCAAATGTACAGCATGGGTATGGTAGTACTAGCAGCTCACCTGGCCCAAAAATGTGTTAAGTAAGAAAGATTAGGACAATTAGTTGAATTGTGGATTAGAACATATTAATAATTAATAATAAAATTAAAAAAAAAAAGATTTTTTATTCGACTAGTCAGTTGCAGATGTCTGCCAATTAGTGTCTTTGCGTTGCATGTTATGTGGTGTTTATGTAGCCGTTTAAGTATCTACTTCTTATTATATTATAGAGACCCCTTCCCCCAAAAATATAAAAAGAAGGAAAAAAATAAGCACATTAAATTTGTCTCATTGATTGACCAAGCCACCACCATCCTTAATTTCAACTCACGGGATTTCTATTTGCGTTATTAAAAAATCAAAGGCCAATTATGAATTCATTAACATGCATTAAATTCTTTTAATATTCTAGAGTATAATCTAGGCTTAAGATTCATATATGTGATGGCTTATTAGTATATTAATATATATGTACCTAATTGAGGAGAGAGAGAGAGTGAAAGAGAGTTCAAAAATCACATGACTTAAAAGCGAACTCCACCAAATTCTTGCTTTTCAATATTTAAAAGAAATAGGTGGTGTCACAAGGAATACATAGAGGGACTTATTGAGTCATACCCACATTGTTTAGAATACTTAAAATGCTTAAAACCAACATATCCCAAAGAAGGGATTACAACTTGAAAACTAAGTCATATTATATATATAATAATTGGGAGTTTTTTAAAAAAAAATATAAGTATATATTCTTTTTTGGGATCTTTCCAAAGTGATGGTTGCAAAAAAGGAAGAAAGATAGATGATTAGAAAGTTAATGGAGAGTTGCATTATGCAAGGATGATAAATTTAAGTTAAATATTTGTTTTCATTGGTTAATTGGTCCTTGACAAGCACAAGTTGGTGGGCCGTAGTCGGGATTTGGGAGATCTTAAGACGATAATATGGGCATCACCTCAATCAACATTAAACAAATAAAGCATGATTAAGGTCCCGGCTCCTAAAAAATGATATTTTTTTAAGTTTCACTTTTTAGAAAATATAATATAATTTCATAATTAAATTACATCATCACTATTACAATATCAAGAATCAATCAAATCTTACTAAAAAAATTAAAAAAAACTCACAAACAAATTACTTCTTATGATGGAAGAAATAAACTCACTTGAACCTCATATCTAAATGTCATATCACCTCAATCTGAATAATTAGACTATCTCAATCTTAACTACTAGGCTAAAACTTTATCAGCAATATGAGAATTGATGATATTAATAATTAGCATATATGCGTGTATATATATTTTATATTTATATTATTTTATTTTTTGGATGGTGGAAACCATTACAACACTCAAAACCCATAATTTATAGACACTAGTTAATTAGTGAACATGTTTGTCAAGTCTGACAGGACATTGCTACACCATTAATTCACCACCCTAATTAATTAAACAGCTAGCTGCTTGATTATATATTTTCTTGAGAAACAGTTTAGTAGTTCTTGATTGTGGGACCTTTAAGTACATGTGGCCCCAACAATAATCAAGAAAAAATTGTTTTGTTCGAACAGTGAGAAACCTACTGGATGCATAATTGCACCTTCACATGTTTCCCTTCATCAGTGGGGTGACCATGTGCGCGCTTCACCACTCCTACTAAATCTCTCTCTCTCTATATATATATATATATTCTCTCTCTCTCTCTCTCTCTCTCTCTCTCTCTCTCTCTCTCTCTCTATATATATATATATATATATATATATATATATATATATATATATATATATATAGCTATATATATTTAAAATATATATAGCTCCTGATCAGCTACGCAGACAGTCGCTGCTGCATATATAGTGCATGCAGTATACCACTCCCAAGCCTAGCATGTTTCATTATATAATGTCATAGAATTTCGTTTTAAAATATATATAGCTCCTCAGCTACGCAGATAGTCCTTGCTGCATATATATATATATATATATATATATATATATAGTGCATGCAGTATACCACTCCCAAGCCTAGCATGTTTCATTATATAATGTCATAGAATTTCGGTTTGGTTGGGCCATGTTTCCGTATAGGGAGGAGGGCTAATACATGAAACAAATCTTATACTGTTACACTGTCATATGTTATATGTTTGTGCATAGAAAGCTAGCTTAGAGTGTTCATTTAAATTAGTCGCTCACTAGGAGTCATGCATGCATGAAATTAATTGATCCCTTTCTATGAAAGAAATTAAAATTTGTTATAACCAAACAACCAACAAACTAATTACTATATTTCTACTTAATTAGAAGAGAATTTTTTTAATTAATAATTGTGGCTGACGTTTTAATTTTCTTTTCATGAGCAACTAACACTTGCTCTACCGTAGTTTGGTTTTGTGCCAAATTAACTGACGACTATGAATAGCTATATAGAAGTTGAATTTTGGCCAATGAGTACTCGGGCGGAGAAATTCTCAATAGGGTTTAGCAGAATTTTCAATTCCTAATTTGACCCGCATGCATGCATGCAGCTTCGTCTCTAATTAAACTCGTGAGCTTACTTTTGGCAAAACCATGAAATGAAAGATGATGTTAGAAAAAGCGAAGGACAAGTAGGAAATAAGGAGTTTTACTTAATTGGCCACTTTTTACAAGAGTCTCACCAACTAATGTTAAGTTCAAACCTTCATATGAGTATGACTAGCAACTAACCTACACTAATTTCAGAAGGTCACTTCAATAGATATATGATTTCTTTTATATATACGAGTCAGATCAACAATTCTTGAGCCCCATGGTGGGTGATGGTGGCCCAACCCTAGCTAGCTAGTTTCTAACAAGCATCCCGAAGGTAGAAGAAAAATTAAAGAAGCAAGGAGAGTAAATAATTTGAATCCCTAGGATCCACTTAATAAAGTGAAAAGGTGGTTAAGTTTGAGAGAGATGATTTCTCTCGGGGATCCTAATCTATGACTATTAACCATAATTTCAGGTCCCTTAGCAGTCATGTTATATATGGACTTAAAATTCCACCATTAGCTAGCTAGCTAGCTAGCTAGTACTTGGTTTGGTCCACATGCATATATATGATCATGATACGTGAATGGCTGCTCAAAGCCATCCCATCGATTTCTCACCTCCTGATCATCTTAGCAGTTAATTGAAAAGAATTTGTCAAAATATATAAAATCATTAGATTCGATTATGTTGACTTTTTATATAATTATACTACTCTATTTTGTTCTAGGATAAAAGTCATCCATTAACTTTTATGGTCAAATTAACTATTTTTCAAGCAAATATATTTTATTATTCTTTTTTATATATATAAAAAGTCTATAAACATTATAAACTACATACAATTTAATACCTTTTATCTTAGGACGGAGGGAGTATTAATTTTCTTATTGAAGCAACCCTACCTTATACTAAAGCCAAGAAAAGTTCTTGCCAATGCAATAATGGTCATCATGATCATGTGATTTTATGTTGTGCACTTGTGCTTATAATAAAATTGTTGGGATCACTAACTCTAATCGTAGCAATAGACCAAAGCAATGTGAACTTAAGCTATGTTGTAGGTAAACAAAAACTAGTTTTTCTTTTTCTTTCTTCTATTTGTCTTGACAAGTAATCTTAGGAATTCTAACCCTCACAAACCACCAACTATATATAATGCGTTTTCTAATTAAGTTTAAATCCATAATCCAACTTGGTATATATATGTTTTGTGTGTTTGTGTATATACATTAGTAATTATGATCAATCATCTAGGGAATCCAACGGTTAAAAAAAGATTAAACTTTCACCTAAAGATTGGGGGATCAAGTTATCTTGAATGGGAAATATTGACTTTTAATGAGAGAGAGAGAAGTTAGCTAGGTATATATTTTAAGAACACACATAAGAAAGGGGAGACAAGGTGGGTCATATATGGAGTTGTGGTGAAGACTTCGGAAGAGCATTTGATTTGATACATTTAAACTTAAACTTGTACTACTTAGTCTATGTAACTATGCTTTTCTTATCAACTGATTGATCTCTCTCTCTATCTCTCTCCACTTATATATATATATATATATATATATATATATATATATATATATATATATATATATATATATATATATATATATTAGTACGTTGGAGTAGTTAGTAAGATTCGGGGAGATCTCTTCCCATTGAAAGAAACCATATAAAATATAGTAAAAAAAAAAAACTGAACGTCAATCACGCAAACATCCCAAACAATAATTCATCATCAACACGTAATGGTGTCTTTTCTCCGTTGTAACACCTGAACATTCAAACAAGCTTCTACTCCTCAGCAGCTCTCTCTCTCTCTCTCTCTCTCTCTCTCTCTCTCTCTCTCTATATATATATATATATATATATATAATATTATTCTACATATATATTAGTATATATGTAGTGTATATTGGTGACTGAATGAGTAAAGATTGGATGAAATTTTCTTTGTAGTGTGTGAAACATGCGTGACTAAAGCTAGATATGGAGGGTGGATATGCTGGTGACACGTGGGTCCATGCAGAAGTGATCATTAAGTTGGACCGACGGTGCTTCATAGTAATTAGCTCGCTTGATACATCTCTTTCATATATATATATACATATATTTATATAGATGTATGTGGGTATGTATATTGTAAGCTTAGATACTTTTCTTGCGCAGATTATAATCATGCGAGAGAGAGACAATTATGTTTTTGTAGATTTAATTCATGCATGGGATCAATATTTTGACTTTTTGAAAATGAAAAAGATTGGTGGTGGGTGGTGTCGACTCCTGAGATCAAGCCAAGGCAGCTGGCTAGCGTTCAAGTAAGAGAGAGATTCAAATGAGAAGTAAGAGAAAGACAAAATCATGAAATCTAATTCTTATTCAAAATTTAAAATATCCTAAGAACTCTAAAGAGTCGAATTCATATTATCATATATAATAAACTACCGCCTATATGTATGTTGACTTAATAAATTTGCTTAATTTTTTTTGCCAGTTGTATTTTCGCTATAAAATTAAAATTGAAAGGATTTGGTTCCTCTAAAGTTCTTAGGATACTCCAAAATATAAAATTCTTTAAATTTGAACAATTCAATCGAATTTAATGATTGAGATTACACCACAATAAGTCTAACTTAATTTTACTTGCCACGTAATTGCTTAGTCAGATTCCATCTCATTATTTCTTTCTCTCCAATTACTTTCTCTCTCTAAAAAAACTTTTCTGTCACTTCCCCACTTCTTCAAATTTTATTTTCTAGGACTCATCATGACCAAAAAATTGAAATTTTTTATTCATAAATCTCAATGACCAATTAATCCAATCAACTACCAATGGAGATAAATTTAATTCTTATTCTGAAATTCTCAATGACCAATTGATCCGATCAATTACGTACCAGTGGATATGAATTGAATCAATTTTTTTGTTATTTCAGTGCAACCAAATATACCAGCAATTAAAAGGGGAGGGGAAGATGTTACTGGAAAATTGAAATTTTCGGGATTTTCTTCTGTAATAATTATTCTTCGAATCGATGCCATCCAAGTTAAAGAATTTAAAATCCATTAGGAATCTCTGAACTTTTTGATTTTTCTCACAATCTCTCCAAATATGTGGCGGATTAATCCATATTGATAACATCTTGGGCATTTATTAATTTTTTAATTCATTCGATTTGATAGTAAAGAGTCATTCTTTCTGAGGTGTTGATAATGGTGGATTGGAGTTTGACAGTCGATGAATTGGTGGAGATGGTGAATAAGAAAACCACACTAGTGAGAGAGAAAGTGATGGGTGAGGTGAAAATTATTTAACGACATAATTTAATTTAATATTATGTGTCATTTTGTTAACTATTGATATAAAATATAGGGATGAGATTTGCAGTACTCCAAACTTTGGAGTATCCTAGGAACTCTAGAGGAGTTAGATCCAAACTAAATAAATTTTACTCTCTTTCGCCCTCAAATATTGGTATAATTTGACATTTTCGATTAAATTAATCAATTTTAAAACTGATAATTAAATATATTTATTTATATTTTTGAATTTTTAAAAATTAAATGTTGTAATAAATTCAACTTATGTTATAATCTCTTTACATATATTTAAAAGAAAGTAGGATAAATTTTAATTTTAAAATTAATTAATTTAATTTTAAAATTCAAATTAAATTAATTTTTACGAGACAAATGGAGTAATATTTACAGTGGAGCTCAAACGATAAATTTTAAAAAATATTAATCATTCACCGCTATATATATAATTAGGATTTTCTTAGAATGTGCCTTTAGAGGCACATGCTAAGCGCGGAATTCAATACATGATATTATTTGTTTATGTATTTGCACTGAATTCAATGCATAAAAAAATAATATATTAATGAATCCTGTGTATTGAATTCAGTGCAAATATAAAAAAAAATAATATTTAATAAAATTTATCTCTTATTTTTCACGTTTAATATGTACCCTTAGGACACACATTAAGCGAACCCATATAATTAAGAAGCAGAAATAAGAAGCATTTGAAGCGGTTGGTAGCATCTCATGCATGGCAGAGAAGAGTCAGGGTACAGAGAGATGGGCTTCACGGTTAGATCATTGGGGCTCGTTCCATCTTAATAAAAGTATTTATATATATAATATTCCCATCTGAATTTCATATTTCATATATGTACTAAAGCACCCTTGTGGCTAATTCCTATATATCGGAAAATTTTAAACTTATAATACTCATACGCTTGCGGTAGTATAAACTTTGTCAAGTTGTGATTGGATCGTATATGGACATACTTACATTTCTTGCCAGTTGCAAGCACCCACGAGGACCATAGTGGTCTGACAGACCCTTTGCAATATTCAAATTCTTAAGAATTCACGTAATGAAGACACCACATTACCCACGAAATGAACTTACTTTTTGCTTCTCAAGTAATGCATTATTTTAAGAGTGCAAACGTTAAAAACATAGAGTGCATTTGTAATTTCTTACAAGTCTATTTATTTATTTTCCTTGAAGTAGTATAATTAACTATTGAAGAGAGTAATTTTTGTTTATGGAGTTAATCAAACAAGAAATTAGAGAGAGAAAAAGAAACACGTACATATATTGGTTGATCGATGTAATTAGAATCAGTAAACCAACACAATCATAAGAAAGTTCAACAACCCTACAAAACTCACATGCATGTATATGATAATGGTTATACGTACATTCTTCATCTTCATCGTCAAACTTAGAACCACTAGTAGCTTAGTTGTAGCAGGGGTGATCTGTGCATGAGAGTACAACATTGAATAAAAACAAAAGCACCAAATGAGATGACACTTCCCTACTCAGATTCAAGTACTCTAATTATTACGAGCCTACCAAGTGGGTACGTACTTCCACCGCTTAAATAATATATGTCCCAAACTCACTGCCAAAATATATATGTTTTTTTTATAAAAAAAAATAATAATAATAATAAAAAGAAGGATTAATTAACGATGTTTGGAGGGTGTTTGTGTAATTTGGTTGCATAAGAATATGAATAGATGATGATGCCCTGAAGACAAATGCAATCCATTAGGTCCCCAAGTGTTCTTGGGTCGTGTTCCCTATTTACACTTCTTACCCTTAATTTCTTCTAGCTTCTCCTCCTTGGGATGTCCGCAAGGACCGCAACCATCTCTCTCTTAATTCTCTCTCTATATATACACTATAGTTAATTATAAGTAAGAAGTGCCCACAAAACTTGAAGGCATTTTATACCCTGTATATATGTATTATAAATACCCCACGCATGCAACTACTGTCTTAGCTCATCCCCGCCCATTTGCTTATTCCTCTCCATTCTGTCTCTCTTTCACCTAAACTCTCTATTTCAAGCACAACCATCTTTCCCTTTCTATTACTCTCTCTCTCTCTCTCTCTCTCTCTCTCTCTCTCTCTCTCTCTCTCTCTCTATATATATATATAATTAATATGGAACAAGTAGAGTTTCAAACTCATCAACCAAACAATAATAACACGACCATCACTACTAATGGACGGTTAAAGCTCTTTGGTTTCAACGTAATAGAAGAAGAAGATCAAGACTCTACCAAAACACCCTCCGCCTCATCTGACTCCGGAAATTTCCCGCCTCCCCATGACGGCCGTAAATACGAGTGCCAGTATTGCTTCCGTGAATTCGCCAACTCACAAGCATTAGGTGGCCACCAAAACGCTCACAAGAAAGAGAGGCAACAGCTCAAGCGTGCTCAAATGCAAGCTAATCGAAACGCTGCCGTTTCCTACATCCGTAACCCCATAGTTTCCGCTTTCGCTCCGCCGCCACACCTCCTGGCTCCGAATGGACCGATGGTTATGACGTCGGCTGCTGGGACGACATCACCGTCGTGGGTGTACGTGCCACGCGCCGCTCCTCCGTTCCAGGTGTCGCATGGTTGTGTTTTTCCTTCGGCCTCGTCCTTTGGGAGAGGGGCAGGGACGCTATCGTATGCTGGGGGTATAGCGGAGTCAACATCGACGAGTGTTGGGCCTCAGCAAGGACGAGCCCATCATCATGATGGGCCTTCATTGAGTAGGTTCTCGAGAGGAGATGGTGGGCCCAGTTTTGATGATGCTTTCGGCTTGGATTTGCATCTGAGCCTCGCGCCAGCAGCTCCATGACTAGGGTTAGTAGTTGGTAGTAAATCAGTATTAGTTTTGGAGACTCGGCTTTGCGGCTGGGTGACTCGATCTGTTAGTGTCAGCTCAGTTGATGGGAAGCTGATGTTAATTTCCTCACTAGGATCTTGTAAATTTTATGATTTATTTAATTTATTAATTTCAAGGGATCGAATGCAAGTTTCAATCTTTTTCAGCAATGCATTACCAAAACCACCACCAGTTTCTTTTCCTATTCATATACTGCATTTGATCCTCTTATACCAACTAAAACTAACAAGGAAATTAAGATTTTGTTTTCAAGTGTACTTAATATATATAGTATTAAAATATATACTCCTTGAAATTATCTATAAAATTTATAGTACAGTAGTACTATTTGCCTATCTTAATTAGTCATGTCACCGGCTCTTGATGCACACTAGTGTTGTTTCGTAAACTAGGCATTGATTGATTAAGTTCTTCTATGGGCGTTTGGAGTGTTTGAATTGAAGGTTTTAAATACATTAAGTTGAATTTTTTTTATTTTTTTTTACAAATAATTTATTTTTAACGTAACTCTCATAATATAGTGCGTGTTTGGACTTCAAAACGTATTAAATGCTACCGTTGTAAACTCTTTAAAACCTAATAACCGAACATACCCTACATAATAATAGCTTTGTGAATCTTCTCGATATAGAGCTTATTCTTTCAAGTGAACTCATGTTGTATCACTTTTCAAACGTACTAAATGCTACCGCTGTAAATGTTTTAAATCCGATAACCAAACGTTACCTACATAATAATTGCTTTGTGAATCTTCTCGATATAGAGCTTATTCTTTCAAGTGAACTCATGTTGTATATATCATGTAATTTTAAAATTAATTATTGATAAATAACTTTAAAAACAAATGAACCTTCTTCTCTATATTGTGAAATGAATATATATATATATATATATATATATATATATATATATATATATATATATATATATATATATATATCATCACCATTTTCTATTTTTAATTGAAATGGATAAGCTTATATTTATATATGTATATTGACGATGAGTAGTGGCAAGTTAAGTTAGAAATAAGTAAAGTAGAGTAGTTTTTTTATCGAGTTTTATCGAGTGCGAATCTACTCAATATGAGCTCGCTAGCTAGCTCGGTCGCAAGTAGGTCTTTTGTAAGGAAGAGTTTAGTATTATTTGTTTTTTGGAATTTGATATTTTTATATAATTTTTTTTTAGATCTATTCATTATTCATGTGAAAAAAATTATATAAAAATATTTATTCTTTTTTTTTTTAAGCAGAGTAGTACTACCATGACTTAATTTTTTTTTAACATGAAGTAAGGAAGTGGTGGTGAATAAAAGTAGCAAGGCTGGGCTAGAATTTGGACTGCAACTTGTTACAATTCAGAGAAGTAATTATAGCTTTTAATTTTTTTTAGGTAAATTCATGATTGTAACTTCCATGATGGATCAAACTACTTTTCTGCGACTGCTTCCAGTAACAAGCTATAGTTTTCATCTCTTTCTCTCCCATTCTCAGTGCTGTGCTGACACACACACACGTCTATATATATATATATGTCCAAGCAGCTTGATGGATCCTGATGCTTTTGTCCTTGTAAAATATAATTAAATGTAATATATAGGTACATTTTTAAATATATATATATATATATATATATTTTCAAACATATATATTTGTTAGATTATGCTAATAAATACTAGTATAAATAATTCAAGGTTGGCTTGCGCACCTCTTCATATCTGAGAGAGAAAAGAGATTCTTTTTTTGGATCATAGAATATAATTATGTTGCTACTATATATGTCACATGTACAATAATAGGAACAAATAATTAATTCTAGGGAAGGTAGTAGTGAGAAAAAAGATTTAACTTGGAAACTTTGTTTGTCGTCTTAATTTTAAAACTTTGATGACATCCTGTGAAGGAAAGAAAGAAAAGCAGCAGTTTGTAAGCATAATCATGGATTTCAAAGTTACTCAAGTGTGGATTAGTTAATTGATTGTATTTTAATTCTACAGTGTAATTGTTGCTTTTTTGATGATGGTGCAAATAGTCTACTAGAAAAATGCAACTTAATTAAAAGTGGTTGGTGAGTTAAGCTAGCATATAACTAAGAATTCAAATAACTTTGGCTCGGAATAAACAAAATCTAAAATACCAACTAGCTTCATCAGTGCATTTAACTGATTTACAGAGCCACTTCTCTGATCAATCAAACAACTCTTGTGTGTGCGTGTGTACACACACATACATACTCTCTCTCATTTGTCATAAGTGGGACCTAGCATGTACAATCCTGAATGCCGAATTAAATTTTGCTCTCACCGTCGAGTGCTATAATGTATCTGCATATGTATAAACATATCTATAGAACAGTTGGATGACGAACCAACGTATTAAGAATGAAATAATTAACTAAGCACTCCCATAATAATAGTAATTAATCAGAAAGGAGTTTAATGAGGCCACCACCCACTGTGTAGATTTTAAAATTGGTAGTACTGATTTATTTGTCACGCCTCGCGGTTTCGATTCGTCCAATCAATTACCTAATTCTGGAGAGTACTTGAATTTGCATTTTCCTGATGTACTGAATACTACCCCGTTGTTAACCAAAACAATGACAAGTCTCTCTCTTTTTCTCAAAACCATTTGAAGGAATTCGAAAGTCCAACACAGATGTGTACTCCTACTTGAAACCTAACCATGTGACATGCTACCTAAATAGTTGATCAAGACATTCAAACTTGAACAAGGCCCCGCATTTGGCCTGGTCCAGTCTCCGACACGAATCATCACGTACCTCTTAACTGCTACATTTTGCATTTAATCATAAATTTTGTCATACGGTTGCAACGTGAAAGCGAAGTCATCCCGTGTCCAACACAAGTTGCGTACCAAATTTTCTGAATGTTGTGTCCATCATGCAATCTTAGGCTTTTCAGACAACTCACTCACTTTTCATAATTTTGCATGCCTCGAATTGACAAATGCAATTTTCTTTTCGCATCACCTTTATGTTCCGTTTGGATTGAGAGAATAGAATAGAAGAAAGAATATAATGAAAAATAGTTTATTTAATGATTATTTTAAAGAATAAACCATTCTAATGGAATAAAAATTTATTTCATCCATTTGATTTTTATTCCAAGTGAGAGATACTGAAATAAAATTCATTATATTATACCACTCACCCCACCAACAACAATATACTTGAAGAGCTCTTTTATGGGGATATGATAATTGAACATGATAATTGGGGATAAAAATACAAAATAGGTGAAATTATAAAACACTCGTGTCCAATTTTTATGTCCGCGTAGAGTTTTTCATACTTGAAATACTTTAAAATCATTTCATTCCTTCAATCCAAACGCACCATTAGTTTTATTGGAGAGTTTAGATAATCTGCCAATTAGCTTGTTTATAATTAACAAAAACATAATGATATCCAAAAACAGGATATGATATAATCAGCTGGGAGTTACTAGAAAATAGGGATACGCTGAAACAGCTTCAGTGGAGATCAATGTAGACGAGGGGACAATCCATCAAAATGTAAGGCCCATACTCTTGTGCTAATTTCCATCACAAAAAAAAAAAAACGAAATTAATACAAGACAAGCTGATCAGTATTTTTTTGTGCTCAATTCCAAAATTGCTAGTTGACATGGCCGAAATAAACTGCTCCAGTACCTCCTAACTACTATAGTTCAGTGAGAGGCTTTGGCTAAAATCATGGAGATCGTCAAAATATTGAGATAACCCACTCACTGACTGAAATTTAAACAGATTTGACATATTGTAATCAACTTGATAAATCCAAGCATGGCACTTTAGCTAATATGTTTGAAGACAGGAGATTATCTGACACAAACTCAAGTAAATTTAAATAAAAATGTTAAGATACACCGGTCAAACTCCAGATGGCAAGACCTCCAACAAAACAAGTAGAGAAGTAGCATCTCACTTCGATGATATTATAATAGGACACTGACAAAAAAGGGTGAATCTAAAACATTTCCAATAAGGGTTGTAAGTTGTTAAACAGCAGATATTACATGTATTAATTAAGACCCACTAAAATAAATTTTGTAAGTAAATTCAAATCTTGAAAAAGAAAATAGTATAATCATCCAAAATGGGGTATATTCAACATCAAATTTTGGTAGGTGGTGCCTGCTGTTCTTTCTCGGCTTCCACACTTGTCTTAGCTTGTTCATTTGGCATACCTGGCCGTTCTTGCTGAACCGGAACAGATGGAGCCTGCTGTTCTTTCTCAGCAACCACACATGGCTCTGCTTGTTTTGGCACACATGGCTGTTCTTGTTGAACTGGCATGCATGGCCTCCAAACAGTTTCACTGCCCACATCCATTAGAGCAATACCCTTGGCAGCCAGGTCACTCCTAATTTTATCTCCTTTAGAAAAATCTTTGTTTTTCCTTGCCATTGCTCTTTGCTTAATTTGATCCTCTATGTAATCATCTTCAAAACCTGACCTCATTAATGCTTTACTTTTCAATTGTCCCAAAACCTGTTCAACAAAATCATGCAAACTTTGATGATAATTTTCATCTTAAGCATCTATCTAAAATTGTACAAATATGCCAAAAAAATTCATAGTAGCACCTCAGAATAACCTAATTCGGAGAGCAATCCCAAAATGTCCAAAGCTTCCCTGACTTCTTTCTCTAATTCAGCAAGGGATTGAATAACTGAAAGCTGTTTTTGCCTTTGTTGCTTCTTCTGGAAATATTCAGAATCTATTCAGCAACTCCATCAGAGAAACACACACACACACAGGTTCAAACCAATCCAAATGAGTAGTACCTTAAGCAGGCTCAAGGAACTATTCATTAATTTCAGAGCTTCTGGCAAACCAGAATTCAGAAGGGAAAATGTGTGCAAATCATCTGACATTTTGGCAACATCATTTCGTAAGTTACAGATACATTCTTGGGCGGCATCAGTAATGCGAACTGTTTTTCCTCTTGGTTCAGTTACTTCACTTGCACTTCCTTCCCGAAATAGCGACAAAGCATCTTCACAATCTTGCAACGTCTATCAATCACATAATACAACCTATCAATCACATAATATAACGTAATTCATCCAAAGAGAGAGTGTTGTTTTCATTAGTAGTGACATCATGGGACAAGAAAATGTCAAATAAACAGGCAGCATATCAAATTGTAAAAGCAGGACAATACTAGCTTGAAATACAATTGCTCCTCAGTCGTGATTATATTTCTTCTTCATTTTAGTATTCCATCCATTCCGAAATATAAGATCAATTTTAACTTTTCAAAGTTAATTTGAGATATTTTCAAATCCAATATCAATGTGATGCATGTAACTTAGAAAAGTAATACATCATGTAATTAGTAGTACTTTTTAGATAGTTGACAATTTTCATGATTCTCATATCTAAAATTAAATGAATTTTGTAGCAATTTTGAATTTGAAAATATTTCAAATTAACTTCAAAAAGTGATCCTATATTATGGAATGGAGAAAGTAGGAAAATTTGGCCCAAGTATAGGAAATATATATTGGCCATAGGACAAATACACTTTCAACTACACAACTTATAGAGCTTCGCAGTTATAGTTTATATATACTAACCGTGTCAGTACAAAACCAATGGAAAACTTTAGGGCTTAGAAATTCAAACTACCTGATACATACGATAAACAGCCTCTGAAGCGATTTCTATCTGTGAAATTGAGTAATTGACTGGAGATCGATAGTGTGTTCCCAACAAGAAATGCCTCAAAGCCAGTGGGTGGTACAGTTTTGTAACCTATAACAAGAGACGGATGGACAATGCATCCAGAATATTTATAATGGATTGCAGACAATGCTTCAACAGTGATGTGAAAAAAATAAATCAGACAATTTGTCGGTTTACCTCGCGAATGGTGAAGAAGTTCTTCAGTGATTTTGACATTTTCTCATTGTTTGCCGTAACGAACCCATTATGCATCCAATAACTCACATTGCTCCCTGGGCAGGCAGCACAACTCTGGGCAATCTCATTTTCGTGGTGTGGAAAGATCAAATCCATCCCGCCACCATGAATATCAAATGAGGATGTTAGATAATGAGCACTCATTGCACTGCACTCTATGTGCCATCCTGGTCTTCCAGGACCCCAGGGGCTATCCCAACTTGGTTCACCGTCCTTTGCAGCCTGAAACAAGTTAATATATATATGTGAATCTTGTGGGAGAAGATATCATATATATCTATGTGAATCTTATGGGAGAAGACGGAAAATTATGAAGGGGAAAAAAACCTTCCACAGAGCAAAATCAGCAGGATTTCGCTTTCTTGAATCAACAGCAATCCGTTCACCAGCTCTATTGTCTTCCAGCTTCCGTCCAGATAACTGACCATAGTTTGGGAAACCATCAACAGAGAAGTACACATCCCCATCAACTCTATAAGCACAACCATTACTCTCTATCTGCACATGACTCCAAGATTTAAAAAAAATACAAGAAAAATGATACCAGAAATGGAAACCAAGAGGTATAAACCCAATAAATATGATGTTTACACAAAGGAAACCTACACTTTCAAATAATATTAGAAACGAAAAACAATGTCACAAGAAAGACCCCAAACCAAAAGCTCCAAAGAATTCTACTGAAGAAATGATCAAACCCATAATCATATTTTCAAGCCATCTCAAAATCAACCGAATCTTTATCGAAAAAAGCTAACATGTACTATTTCTCTCTTCCAAATCATCCACATCAAGTTAACTGTGTCAACCATTCACCTCCTTCAATGCTCTTTATAAAATCTCACTCCTCTCTAACGTGATCACCTGATTGAATCCATGTTCCTGCCTGGTAAAGGAGCAAGAAGCTCAAACTCTTGCTTTACAATTTGTATCTCCCTTTAATATCTTGTCCAACATCCCCTAAAGAAACCAAAGAGAAAATCCCAAATAAACAATTTGAATAGACAGTCCCTTCTGAGGTCAAGGATAAAAAATTATACCAGCAATGAGGTCAGAGATTCGAATAATGCTTGATCAGGTTAAATTTTTTACACAAGAACAACAAAGAAGAGAAAGATAATAAAGAAACTGTGGACCTAGAGTAACTTTTCAGATCTATGGAGTTCAAATTTCTAAAATTGCAGTAGCAATAGCTACCTACTATGAGGAGCATATTCTGAGAAAGAGTTTGAACATAAACATAAGAAAAACTAAGTACCTCAGCGTACATAGGTAATGAGTGTCCATGTCTCTGAGATCTCTCATGCATGCATGCATTTGTCAATTTTGTTTCAAATAGATAGAAATCCTCATAACTGAAATATCAAAAATTAGGGGGAAAATTAAAGAAAGCACCTGAGTTATCATATCTTTGATTTGTTCCATATGATCAGAAACGCGTGGCTGTTGAGTAGGGGGTAGGCACTGAAGATCAGCCATGTCATCCAGGAATTCTTGGCAAAACTCAGCACTCAAAGATATGGGATCCACCCTGCGCTCATTCGCTCTTTTAATAATCTGCAAAGGTCCAAAATTAGCAACCAAAACAGAATCATTTTATTTGACACAGAGATCTCAAGCTACGAGAGAGTTCCAGAATTCAAAATAATAAATGTGATGTCCACATCAATAGCAATGTTGAAATTGAATCTGCAGTACTCAAAAGATTAGTATTATAACCTACTAAACTTATCCTAATACCGTTCTTGGTTTTCTATCTCCTTAATATCATATTCCCTAAAAATGGGGCTGGTGTAGAATCTGCACGATGATTAAACCATGAACTTTTGGGCACACACACGCTTTTATTAACTATTCGATCTGTGATATGAAAATATACACATTTAATTACCTCCTCTAACTTTAGTGCTTCTTTACTGTTGCTCTAAACTTATGTGTCTATATATATTACCCTTTTTTCCTAAAACACTGAATTCATAGCTTGATTAAGAACTGAATTCTATTCAAACTTTGTCAACTAAAATATTGGTCAACCAACATGCCAAGTGTTTTTTCATCTTCCACTAAATAGTATTCAAGAGGGGAAGTCAAACACAACCGTAAGCCCACATTTCAAAATCAAGAAATATAACATTTCGCCGTGTGTAGAATTAAAAATCTCAAAGAGTACAATTTCCAACTTAAATCAATTCAAGTATATAGTCCAAATTCTCTTTCTTAATATTCAATTCTCATATAAAAATTATACCTTGGATCCATGTACATCAGTTGTGAGTCCCGTCACATATTCTACGCAACAAGGAGCATTCCATACAGAGTAGGGGGAATATTGAATCTCTTTATAACTAGGACTACTTTCCTGTAGATATATTGATACTCAAAGTGCATAAACATTCTCACCTTGTCATCAACATCAGTGAAATTTCGAGTATATGCAACTTCATAGCCCAAATGCTTTAAATACCTGCACCGTTCAGAATACAGAAGAAGATTTACAAAGTTTAGAAAGGATTCAAAATAATAATGAGCACAATAACACCTTAACTCAAATCCCTGATGCTTAATTGAGATTGAAAAGTAAATGCATGTAAAGTTGTAAACTTTTTGGTATAAGATGTTTATGTGAATCACTGCTTAGACTTATTTCATCTTCTTCATGGACCAATTAATTCAAAAGCACTTTTCACTTCAACGTATTCTGGGGGCGTCTTACCCCAGGTCAGATATTAGTGATTAAACATTAACAGAAGTGTGTTGAAAGATGTGTGGTAAATTAATGAACTTCGTGATGACACACTACTACATACCAATAAACAGATAATATAACATTTCTCCATAAAACTGTGATGTTAAAACTTCCAACAATGAAGGATTCATGGAACTAATATAATATGTTACTACCCACAACAAACAAGTATCATAGCTTTCAATAAGACAACACTTCTTAGATTGGAAAGGTTTCTAACAATTTCTATGACACGTGGCATTAAGGTTTGATTGAGAGCTCTTAAAAGAAGAAAATAGAAAAATGCAAAGATAGATTTTAGCCCTTCCTTTTTTTTTTTATTACACTCTGCAGCTACTGATGTTCAAGTGTGCACAGTGCACTATATAAACCACCGCGTGCACATAATACTCCATCAACCACGCACACTGAGTAACCCACAGTAAATTATGCGTGGATGGCCCCAAGGGGATCATTACTTTTGCGGAGTATTATGCCTTGAAAGGTACCTATCACTAGCCTCACTACCACTAGAGCTAACCTTTTCCTCTCATTCTTAAGTATTAATGTCGATAATAGTTACAGGGGGGAGTATGGAATGCAGCCGAAGATGCAGCTAGATACATAGCTCTAATCCAAGGTTTTCCCCAGAGGAAGGCTCCATTTATTCATCGGTCATTGCTCTAATTATTTCTGATTGAATCTATTTGTGGTTTTATTTCATAATTCATAAGTAATTAAGATGAAAATTTCATTTTAGAACGTTTAGAAATTTTGCTACAGAGAATTAATAGACTTCATCAAAAAGTTGCTATTTTGATGAAGTCATTTTCCTTGCCCCCAACCGTCCAATAACACACGCTCAGACAGATATATATTATTTCCAATAAGAGATAATCAGATTAACTAAGCAAGCGATTCAGTTCATCAGCACTAATAAAAATCCCATAGTAAGTGAAATTCATGAAAATTAAATGACACGCATTGGTAGACACTTGTACATCATAAATCTGAGAGAGAGAGAGATAGAAAGTAGAATCAGACCTGTAAAGGATATCGAAGGCAACATAAGCACGAGCATGGCCAATATGGCTGAAATCATAGGCGGTAACGCCGCAGACATACATGCCAACCTTGCCCGGAACTTTGGGCTTAAAGACCTCCTTCTGCTTCGTCAAACTGTTATACACCTGGAATTCCTCTTGTTCTCTTGCCATTTTTCACTCTCTCCCTCTATCTCGGCAACCAATTGCTACTGTTGCATAAACCAAAACCCTAGCCCTTATCGTGAATGTATTGGTTCAATTAGCTTTAAAAGGCCAAAAGGCATAAAAATGTTGGTTTATAAAATTGTAGATTCTTTAGAATATTGTAGATATAGATAGTTTGCTCCCAAAAGTCCAAAGGAGATGGCAGTACAACTTTTTTACTTTATTTTTGTGTGCAAGTGTGATGGATTTCATAAAGAATATAAGGTACATAATATTAATTAAAAATTAGTACTTTTACATTTAAACTATGATATATTCTACAAGTGCGAATTTTATTTATTATTTATGTAAAAAATATATTTTTTAAAAATAAATATAAATTTCATCTATTATTTATACAAAAAAAAAACATAATTTTATATGTAAATATCAATTTTGTATAATAAATTCTTTTACTCAAATTTCCTCCTCCCGATTTTAAAGAAATTTGCATCAGAGCGAAGTATAAATCTTATTTGAATCTCAATCATATTAATATTGTAGTATTTAATATTTCCTTATAATTCTCTATTCTTAGTTTTATAAATAGAGTCTAATTTGTCATTTTTTATTACACACAAAGCGTCTACTTTTTAGTGATTGTAGTATAAAATAATACATTATTTTTAAATTTATAATTATAATTTTATTATCTTATCACGTTAAAACTTATTATTTAAGGTTATAAGTGGAAAAAAATATTTTTAATACTCAATCTTTATAAATGAGATTGTTTTTGTAAAAAAAATTGTATTTTTTGTAGATCCACACACGAACCCACATATATATTATATAGTCCTAATTAAAAGGATGACAACAAATTAGCAAAAAATTAGCTACACATTCTGAATATAGACTTGATCACTTGCTTCTGTCTTCATCCTACGGATTCATCATGCGACTACCAGTGAGTTTCAATGTTGGAGCATTTAGTTTTGTCTCTTAATAATGATTATTGTGTTACTTATGTACGTATAATTTTCTACTTCCAAGACATATCTCTTTAGCTAAATGTTGATTGTTGAGATTCCATGCCCTGTTAAGAAATTTCTTATATTTTTTTGAGAACCTGTTAAGAAATTTCAAGACAAACTAATCATCCATGGATGTGTTTAGATGATATTTCTCTATAAAAATATGTATGCATATACATATTTTGAACAAACTCAAAATAAACATCTCCACAGTCCCAAAAAAAAATTATGTGGAAAGAACATGGCAGAAAGAATAAATACTATAGGGATTACTCAAAAAATAAACGTCATTCTCATCTCTTCGAGTGCATTAATTCATCCCACCAAGCTGCACAAGTCTTTCCTTCTTCTGCATTATCATCTCTTCAAGTGCATTAATCTGAAAATTCTAACAATTCTCTGTCCACTGTATCTTCAGTCGTTGCAGCGGGCAAAGCTTCCAAGTGATAATCATCAATTGGGTAGTTGTAATTTCCATGATCTCCTCCTTGATCATCTCTTAACCTCCCCAAACATTTAGACAGAAAGAAAATGGAACGAACACAAATCTTTACGACTTTCTCTTCTTGAATAGCTTTCACCTGTAACAAATAATTAAGAGGAGCGTTTGAAGGAGAGAATAGGTATTCTTGAATATATCCATAGTTATAATGTTTGAGGAGATTGCATTCCTTCTTTATTTTTCTTGATTTCTTGAGTGGATGAGCCTCGGAATAATGGGTTTTCTGGTAATTTTGGCTACTAAAATTATGATTTTGAGAAAGTTAGGGACTTTCTGGAAAATGGGTGTAATTTGCCATTTTTAAAGGCCGATGTTGTGAGAGAAGTTGGTTCACTGAGGTCTGGGGTTTTTGCTGTAGGGATTCTTGGTTTGAGTGAAGGGCTTTAATGGGGACTAAAAGGTGCACCAAAAGTATGGACATTGGAATTGGAATGGTCGGGTAGTTAGGCTGTGTAAAGGGTGGTTGGTCGCTGGCAGTTTGGACTTATTATTTTATTCGGTCTATGCATGCAGCTAGCCGTTAAAGCCCATCTCTTTTTGCTGTTCAAATTTCGAAAGGAATTAAACCACTTTCCATCTCATGCATTATTTTTATTGCTTCAAAATTTAGTATGCTAAAATGTGGTCGATAATGTCTCGATTAATCTGGTCTGTCTTTGTTCATTGTGACCGATATTAATCTAGCAGCTGGTCTGTTCTTTTGTTTGTATAACGCTGGCTTAAATGTTCATTTACTAGCTTGAACACCAATCAATGTACAAATAAGTACGTATGAGAAAAATCGAACAACAAAAAAGCTGAGAATTATGGCGCCTTGCATGCAAACACACCTAATTCAATATGAAGTTGCAAGTATTTATTCCATTGCTTCGAATATATATATGGAAGGTAAAATTTGGCTGGCTCGCAGGCACGTGTTTTATGAATTTTGTCGATATGCGCGTCTCTTAAAAAAATTTCAGAAGTAAAAAAAAAAAAAAAAAATATATATATATATATATATATATATTGAATAAATCAATAAATAAATCAAGTGCAATTATGTCAAAGTGTATCCCAAACAAAAATTAATATGCCTTCATGAAAATTAAGGTCAAATCCAAATTAAATTTTTACAAAGCTTGATAATTTATTTATCCACTTCCTATTTTATTAATTTGACCGTTGGAGATAAAATGAAAAGATAAATAAATATAAAAATTTATAATTCATCTATTACGATTTCGACTTATCAATAAAAAAATCTTTCTTGTATCAAAGCGAATCTAACGAACTCATTAATAAAGTAGTCATTCCAATATGAAAGACTATATATATTTTCACGTATGATAGTCTCAACTTTTTATAATTTGATACATCATTCTATAAATTGTTTTTTGTAAGATTTTTTTGCATGTTCAATATTAATCTTGACAATTAATGATGTTGTATCTAACTTTAGAAAGGACAATGATTCCAAATAGGTCGAATGATCTATTTATTGACAATCTATAAATATAAGTTAAATTTTATATATGGTTGAATTTGTATAATATTATATAATAAAATTAGTTTGAAATTCAATTATTTCTCTCATTAAAATACAGCTTATTTTATATAAACCGTTCAAATTACCTAGAATCCAAATTCTTTACAAAATGTAGAACTTTTAAAAGTGAACTCTTAACCATACAATCACCCAATGGTTGGTTAATCCAAACTTTTGTAGGAACTCAACTCAATCACTGATAACCAAATACAGATCCAAATTGGATAGAAAGAAATTATAACGAATCCTCTTTTAGATCTCCTACACGGCTAACCCAGTTTAAAAATAAAATGAATAAGTATAATTGTACAAGTAACCGCAATATTTAAATATAATATTTAAATATTATATTTATTTTAATTATTAAAAAATATAATATAATATTAAAATTCATATTATATTTTATTTTTTAATAATTGAGATAAATGTAATTTTAATTTTATATTTAAATATTATGTATATAGACTTGTTTAAATAAAATTAATTGCATTGAAAATCAGACGGCTCACATTAAAGTACTTTCAGACTGATACATTTATATCAAACGGTAGTGGGGACATTCATCGCTGAAGACCGACTTCTCATCCCCGAAATACCCACATAAAAGCGCACGGTCCGCTACCGCGCATTTTAGCACTCCCAACTCCAAGGGCTTCCAAAATATCGAACCTGAACGTTAAAACCGCTCTCTGTCTCTCTCGTATACATACAATACACAATACACAATACACAATACACACGCTTGTGTTTCCCGGCGATTTCATAGTAACACAGCAAAAAGAAGAAAGGGAAAAAAATAATCTGGAGAAGCTTCTGTTATTATGGTTTTGTCGTGAAGCCAGGAAATATTTTCGAGAAAAATAATGAATCAGAGAGGAGGAGAGAGAAAAAGAACGAACTTGGTTTTGGTGGAGTGTTTGTGAGAGAAGACATGGTGAGTTTAGGTAAAGAAGGGGAGGAGTTTATGGAGACGGATTCGGTGGATAAATCGAAGCCGCTACACATTTTCACGATGCCCTGTCTCAAGTGGGGGTCTAGAAAAGTTATGCGGTGTATGAAGGTCAATAATTCCAATGGCCAAGAGTCGGCGTCGGCTTTTGATCATCGGAGATCATCTGAAAGAAGCTTGATCGGTCGGCTCCGAGGTTCCGAGCTTGAGCGGCATAGCTCGACTGATCGAAAGAGAGAAAATTTCAAAATTTTGCCAACTCCGGCAGGAGAGGTCGGGGGTTCCGGACGGAAATCAAAGCAATTTGACGACGGAATCGAGGCTGTCAGGGAGAAATTGATGTTCGATCTCCATACGGCGGCGGATAAGATGAAAATTTCTATTTTGGGAGAAGATTTGGAGGAACGAGAACCTCCGCCGGCGACGAGCACTCCTACCTTGAACGATGCATTAAAGCCGTGGAATTTGAGGACTCGACGAGCTGCGTTCAAGGCTTCGCTGGCCAACGGACTCGGCGGCGGAGGAAGGAAGAGTTTCCAGGTTGATGTTCTGAAACCTGATTTTTCGCCGTCAAGGACTGAAACAACCAAATCGCCGAGATTGTTGAGAGGAAGTACAGTTGCCGCCACGGACGCTGCGGCCGCCTTGTCGAGTGGTGAGAGGAGGGAGAGAGCAAAGTTTTCTATTTCACTTTCCCGTCAAGAGATTGAAAATGACTTTATGGTCATGACAGGCCATAAGTTGCCTCGGAGGCCCAAGAAACGCCCTAAGATTGTTCAAAAGCAAATGGATGTAAGTCAAAATAATTTCATCCCATTTCAATTATATCTTTCAATGCACTCAATATTATGTAATTGTCTGTTAAACAAACAAAGAATTGAATATGTTGCCTGTGCTATTGATATTTGCAGACCCTCTTTCCAGGATTGTGGATGACAGAAATTAATGCCGACTTTTACAAAGTTCCTGATGCTCCAGAGACCGGAAAAGTGATTATTTCATAATCCCTTTTAGCACTTTTTGAATATTTTTTGTTGGTCATTGGAATAGTATTCTTAATTCATTTTATTTGCAGAGGTAGTAATGGGAGAGGGTGTTGCTATTGTTTCTTGGATTTTGAAGCTTCTTGTGTTTGCTGATTAAAGTCTGACCATTAATCAGTGGTAGAATACTCAACCACCTTTGGGAATTTCTGAATTCGATTAAAGTGTCAGGTTTCTCCTTATAACTTCTGGTGGTGTAAGCTTAATTGACTTTGGGATGCTAATTTTGTTAATTATAATGGAATTTGTTAATATTTCCTTCAGTTTATCATAAATAAAATAGATTTGTTGATTGTTATGATAGACTTTTATTTCTTCAAGCACTCGACTCGTCAAACTTGGTTTGTTAGTTGTACTCAATAAAACCTGCTCTGCATCTTGCATAATGTGATTACTTATTGCGATTAAACTCGAAAAAGCTTAATTGAGATATTTATGACACGCTGGATGCTAATTGAAGTTGACAATATTTGTTCAATGAGGAAGTGGATGAGATGCGAGTACTAGAGTTGGTTAAGGTATTAATAGTTTATTGGAATGGGTTCTTGAGTTTGATATTGGTGTAAAAAGTACCTCTATTTATTAATAATTAGTATCGATATAAAATTTGACACTGCAAATTAAAAGCAATTCTATAATCACCTTTATGGGGCTAGGATGCCTCTTTTCACTTGTATTCTTTGTTGTGGGTTTAATATGCAATATGAGGAGTGATGCTGTGGAAAATTATAATGAAAATTATGATTTTTAAATATTTTTATTATTTATGGAGTTTTAGTTTATTTGATGTATTTTTATTTATTATTTAAGGAAACTAGTAGAATTTAGATTTACTATTTTTATTTTAATAGTTTTCAACTAGTCGTAGAAAAGTCAATTAGTAGTTTTATTATCCTTTTTAAAAGTAGATTAGGCGAGGTATTTATTATTCTTTTCAGAGTAGGAAAGTACCTAGGCCTATAAATATAGGTTATCTCAAGACTTATTATTAATTAACAATTCAACTCATATAATATATTTATTGGTTTAATCTTTGAGAATTCATTACTTTTCTGTACTTTTCTTTGTGCACAAGGATTTATTCACGTTTGTGTTAGAGCGTTACAGTCTAACTATTATTCCGTTGCTTCAAGGAGAAGTAAAAATACAATTTATATTAATCAGTACCTTGTTTCTTCTAAATTTGTTCTTTTCCTTTGGAAAAGAAAGAACAGAAGAGTTGCTTCGACTTACAAAAACAAGCCTCCTTGTGTTTTCACCTTTGATCAGTAATTGTGTCTCTGTTATATCTTGTCCTGTTGCTACATCAAGTTGGCAAATGTTCTTAGAGGTATTGTTGATTACTTTCTCAGTAACTAGAAGAGCAGCTCAAACTTCTCCATGCATTGTTCACTATTAATTACCATCCAGTCCACAACAAGTTGTAAGGAAGTCCTTCGGTATATTATTTTGCTCTTCCCATGATTGCCGTTTAATGAGGATCGATACATTGATAGATAACTAATGGTTCTCCTTTTACCTTTTTCATTTGTTACTGCTCAATCCGGAACATAAGAAAGTTGCTTAAGTTCACCAGTTAGTGAAGGGCAACCAGGAAAATAGAATGCTGAGAAATGATTTAACAGCTTCACTCTCAAAGGGTTTTTTCCCTCTGTCCCTTTTCTATTCTTGAAACCGTGATGCAACTGGGATATATCTGAAGCTATTTGGTGCATTTACAGTTGGTGGGTGTTTCTTCACTTTCTACACTATTTCTTCAATCATTTGAACACCAGGAAAGTTCATTTATTCAAATTTGATATACTGATGGTTTGGAGCTTCAGCTATCGATACTCCTAATGCTGATCATTCATTGCAGGCATGTGCGGATTTTTCCTTGGATCATGTAATGCTTGATTTCTATGCATAACTTATAGCTGCACAAAATATTAGAGCAACTCTAATTTAGCTTTACAATGAGCTCTTTGCATTCTACTCCTACTTTGTGTGTAATGCAAAGGTGAAAACTAGTTGGCATTTAATATCACCCAAAATGGTAATGTCAAAAGTAACATTGTTAATGCAAGTACAACTCGTTGAAAAACATGGTAGGTGCTCATCATAATGCAACATTTGCTGAAAGCTCTAAATTTTTTAAAACATTGAATCTCAACTTTGAACGGTTTAACTTGTGAGTTTTATTTCAATTGAGTTTGCTTCGATACTGAATCTGATGACTGATTTGTGTTGTTAAGTGTTAAACTAAATCCAGTTAGAGTTGAGCTTAAATATTTACGGGCACATGATGTATCAACTATCAAGATGATCATTTGGTTGTGAGCCGTTATAACTTACAATAGGAAAGTGGAGGGAAGAAATCTTCATTAACCTAACAATTTGACTTTGTAGGCAACAGATGAGTAATAGGAAGGTGACATGTTAATTAAAATATAGAAATACATGCCGCGATTTGACTAGGCAAGACGTTCAACGAATACGAGATTATGAGATGCCAACCATCCCATCCCACCAATACCAACTTTCTCGTGGTTGACTGGTTCCCACCCATGGTTGGCGTTCCGAAAGGGTTGGCCGTGCATGATGGCCACTTTTGAAGCACTTCCAGCCTTGGTATATATTCCGTTGAACCCACCAATTCTATGATTTGACTAGTCCTTTCGAAGATTCTGATGATTTGAACCAACTTTGAGTAAGAGAATGGATGGTTGCCATCACTTGGGCAGAGAGGGCCGAGATTGAACTGCTTTGTAGAAGGAACTAAGTGAATTGCTTTCTCCTTACAAGGAGTTGCATGGAAGAAAAGTTATGGACTCCAATTAATTTTGGGATATAATATAATGAAGTTTCATTATGTATAAAAGGGAAATGTAGTGACGCATTAGATATCGACCAAGAAAAAAAGCCACGACAATATAATGAATGAATCACTTAATATCATAACATTAGGTTGATATGATTTGAATCAAATGTCCCCAAGACCATTTACATTACAATTCTTGGTTGAATATAAATAACCTTTATTATATTATCGTAAATTTTGGATTTTTGGTCTCTCACATTTTTTAATCCTAATTTTTGCAGTCATAATTTTCTCTCCACTCCCATTATTATCCACCACCTCCTAATTTCTCTACCCCATTAAATTTGTACACACAATTGTGGAGTATTATTACACTTACGAAGAAGTCTTATAAAAAATAATTTATAAAATGATGTATTAAGGTATAATTAGTAAGTGATTCATTATACATGAGTGAATTCAATTATTATAACCAATTATAATCATATATTTTATTTTATATATATTTTTTGTAATCATTTTTCAGTCACCATAATATTTTTGTACACAAAGTCTATACTCTTGGGCTATGTTTGTTTACAAAAATTATACTTGGGATTGGATTATTTATATTAATTTAACACTATTCCGGACTATATTTATCCCATGATAAGGGATTAATAATCCTTTAAATAATCCTTGGACTATTTTTTATCATTCTTAAGACTATTTATGAGGGATTATATAATCCCATGATGAATTTGAGATTAATAATCCATCTCATTTTAAGTTATTAAATAGTTTTATGGGACTAATAGTCCAACATGAAAGGATTAATAATCCCTCATCATGGGATAAAAAAATCCGAAATAGTTTTAAATTAATACAAATAGTTCAATCTCAAGTATGTATTTTGCAAACAAACATAATTTTGGTGTCTGGCCATTTTAGTATATTATTACCTCAACGGGCCAAGCCTAGCCATAAATTGGAGTGTGGATCCAATGGTGCGAGTGGGCCCAGCTTGAGTGCAAATAGATACTTGGTCATGGAACTCAGCCCGTAATATGATTACTTGAACATTTTTCAAAGTTACGAAAGTGACAGAGCAGAGGACTGACTGAAAAAGGTAGTCCTTCATTTAATCATTGTCGCCCAGTAGAAAATTGGGAATTGTTTTGAATGGTTCAACCCGCAAGCAAGTTTCAGCCCATTGGCCCAATTCTCTTAGCTAGCTTTCGTATATCTTACCCAGGTTAAGACCTAATCCATGGGCCGTGGCCGTGGGTATTGCCGTATTGGTCTCGTTATATTTATCCCTAATTCCCCTCCATAATTCAAGAGAACAAGATTCTTCCACTACTTATAAAAGAAACATCTAAGAATCTTCAGTAAAAAAGAATATACACCCCATTTAACTCTTATCGCACTCCACTGGTATCAACTTTTTTCTGTAATTAGGGTTTTGGTCATTCGCCCTTAACACTAGGAAGTTGGGGGAAAATGGTGGAAGAGAGCGATAAAGCTGTAGAACTGTTTCTGAAAATCGGATTAGATGAACGTACGGCGAAGAACACAGTGGCTAATAACAAGGTTACTGCCAATCTCTTGGCCGTCATAAACGAGGTACCTTTAATTTCACTTCAACTTATACACGGGCGTGCGTGTGTGTGTGTGTATATATATATATGTATATGTATGTACGTATGTATGTATTGCCCTAATATCGAATTAGGAAAGAGAGTTGAGGAGAAAGAACGTTAACAAGAACAGGAAACTGCAATTAAATTGAGCTACAAAGCTAGAGAAAAAGTGAGATGGAAAAGTTAGGTTGTGATTAAAATTTCCATTTTCCTCTTATAATTTCACATTGGTGTAATTCTCTGTTATATTGGTCTTCTTTTGTGGTTTTGGATTCGATTTGTATATTATATTTGAATTTCCTACCTAAAAGATAATATTTTTTTGGCTATTTTTTCTTTTCAGGCAGCTGTAACGGATGGATGTGAAAGGTCTATTGGAAATCTTATTTACACGGTACACAGTGTTTATTTGATTGAGATTTTTGCATGTGAAGTAAAAACTTACGATACTGGTGGATTAATTAATTTCAAATTCCAGGTTGCTACGAAGTTCCCGGCTAATGCCATTGTGCATAGGCCGACACTGCTTAGATACATTGTCATATCAAAGGTCTGTAAGTCAATTTTCTTCAAAATTTTTATTGTATTTCCGTCCGTCGTTATTTTTCAAAATAGCCTTAAGGTGATTCCAAAAGAAGGAAAAAAAATAGATACTCGTGCTTTGCTAAATACTAACTAGATCTTCAGAGAATCATGTTGGTCTTGTATTCATTTCAGAGTTACACTATTGCAGATTAAAACTCCAGCCCAGTTAGAGGCTGCTTTTACATTCCTTTCAGCTACTGCTTCGGAGAATTTGAAGCTCAATGAATTTGAAGAGGCTTGTGGAGTTGGTATGAATATGATAATCAGTCATTATATTGACTTTTTTTCAGCTCTTATAGTTGGTTAAATTACTGTAATAAACATGAATTCGAGAAGTACAATCAATGCCTTTGGCAACACCTTGAACTTGTGTGTATCTGTTGTTTTCTTAGATCTGATTGTGTATATGTAACTATATATGCCATTTATGATCCCTTTAAAGTTGGTTGGGCTGGAAATGTGCTGGTCTGGCAATTAAGCCCTCCTTTATACAATCCCTTGCATTATGAGATTTCCTATGTTGGACTTTGCTAATAAACCACCATATTAACCTGATCCTTTGGCTGTACAGATGTGCGTACCTATTGATATAAGATCATTGTTTCCATCACACTAAATAGAAAAAAATAAAATGGATGGGACAGAGAAGTTGTGTTTGCAAATATCTGATGTTGGGGTATTTAACAATTTCTGTGTACCATGCCTTCTAAATATATATCATAGCTGAATTTGGTTATTAAAGCTTTCATGTCGTGGCTTGGTACGGAGACTTTGGGATTTATGGACTTTGGATGTTATGGATATGTTATTCCTCTGTATTATCCTAGACTGTTTGCCAGGATTTATGACTAAACTGAGTTTGAATTGCATATTTTTGTCATGTATTGCAATTCAACATAGACTTGTATGAGTAGGTCTATGTGATTGTGAAGGAGCAGCTTTGCCAGTTATGCACACCAGTTTAGTTTGTTCTAAAAACATTGGTATTTATACTGAACTTAGCGGCTGCAGTCCCTTAGCAAGTTAACCACATCTACAAACTGTTATCTACCTAGTTTTGTAGAGAACTTTAGACTTGGGGTTCTCAGTGTATATTGTTGAAATTTGATTGTTTTAATATTATTTCATAATATTTTGTTCTTTCTCATATAGGCTAGAGAATGAAACTTTTCATTTGGTTACAGGAATTGAGGTATCCCTAGCAGACATGGAACAAACGGTAGATGAAATCTTTGAAGACAACAAGAATGCTATATTAGAGCAAAGATATCGAACAAATGGTAGGTGTTTCTTGAAGTAATGCTCATGAAGTTGTTTTCCTCAATTTTATATTGATTATATTTTCCATTTTTTCCCAGGCATAATATAGAAACTGTCATCCTTCCTTTGATTGTTATTATCGTTGGTTAGGAGATTTGGATTCTTGATATATATAATATCATCATTTGGATGGCATTCTTGTTTTCAGTTTTACTTAAAAAATCTTCCTTCACGGTGGCATTCCTTTACCTGAATATGTTATTAGCAACCTGCTTATTCTAGTAACTTGGCTGTTTTTCCCACCAGCCTTGGATGTCTATACTTTTAAAGCAACCTTACACCTTTGCAATTACTTTTTGTCTAGTTGGTGAACTTTTTGGTCATGTTCGGAAGAGGCAGCCATGGGCAGATCCAAAGATTGTTAAGGTAGCGATTAAACTTTTCTCACCTTCTCCCTCAGGGGGCACATAAATCCTTCAATTATGGACGCTGTCCTAATAATTGATTTTGGCCCTCTTATACGCTATACTTACCCCGAATACGAATTAGGCATTCAAACAATTTGCTCTGATGTTTCTTTCTGTAACAGCAACTCATAGATGCAAAATTGTATGCATTACTTGGTGAAAGGACTGCTGCAGATAATGAGAAGCCAATTAAAAAGAAGAAAGAAAAGCCTGCCAAAGTAGAGGTGAGCATTGCTGCATTCTTCGACTGTTGTCTGCCTATGCTACTTATAAGTAGAATTGAAATACATGCACAAGTATTTATTTGCATTTAATGTAGGAGAAAAATACTGTTGAAGATTCTGCTCTGCCAAAACCATCCGAAGAAGAACTCAATCCATATGCAATATTCCCTCAACCAGAGGAAAATTTTAAGGTACCCAACTGCTTCATAACCTCTTATACTTTGAGTTTGTAACTTTAACTTTGATCTATCTACATGAGACTTGAAAAGAGTGAAAGTGACATTATGCATGAATGTCTATCATAACACTTTGAATGGTAGCTGTAGTTGCGTCTTTCCTTATTTGTTTCTTCTGATTTTTTGGGCATCTAACATGGTGATGTTACTCATTTTAACTTTCTAAATGGGAACATGAACAGAATAATGTACTTGTAAGTTGTGACTGTGTTACTGGGGTACCTTTGTTTTTGCAAATGATAGTGATAAGACAGTTATTCATTTATGAATGCAGGAATTTTGTATGTTAATCGTTATTATGTGCTTAATGATATCAACGTCCTAGATTTTGTATTTAGGAGTACTTTCTTAATGTTGACTCTAATTCCCCCAAATTTATAATTACTTTCTATTTGTATGTGTGTTGGACTTTATGTCTATCTTTCTATTCCCAAGTACATTATTTCTTTTATGTTGAGTAACTCCAACTATATCCACCTGCTATGTGTACTTGGATTTTTGAAAGTTAATCTCTCTCTATCCCTAGGTGCATACTGAAGTTTTTTTCAGCGACCGGCCTGTGCTCAGAGCGTGCAATTCAAAGGAAACACTTGCAAAGCATTTAAAGGCAACAGGTGGAAAAGTTTTAACACGTTTTCCACCAGAACCAAATGGTTACCTGCATATAGGTCATGCCAAGGTAAGCATGATTATAATGAAGCGCTATTATCTCCTCTTTCCTTTCAAAGATTTCTATCTCTTTTCTTCTAGCCTATCTATTTTGGACCTTTTGGTGCTTAAGATTTCTAGCTCTTGGTGTCATCTAATAAACAATTTTCCAGGCTATGTTTGTTGACTTTGGTCTGGCAAAAGAAAGAGGTGGAGGCTGCTACCTTAGGTGTGATTTCTATCATAGAATACATATATATATATATATATATATATATATATATATATATATATATATATATATATATATACATGTTACTATTTTATTATGTTTTTAAAGTTTGTTTTCTAGGGGTCTAGTGTTGGCCTTCTTACAAAATGAACATGCTTTGAAATTGAGAACAATAACGATTTGCTATTTGTATTTTCAAATACTGCATGTGTGACCTAAAACATTTTCCTCATGCCATTTAACATGCATTTAGAACTGGCATGCCCTTTAGAATAATACTTACCTGTAAGAGTTGCTTTTGTATGAATTATTTTCTCTTTTGGCATTACATTGATGTTCCTGTTGCAGTTCAATAGTTACTACTCTTGGGCTTATTGTTGCTTGACGTAAGAAAGCTGTTTATAAATTTACTTGGTAATTTTGTCCTCACTTGAATGTCACCAATTGTACTAGTGAAACTTTTTATTTTATTTTTGTTTTCTATTTTTTATATTTAACTTGCCAGAGTGACTATAGTGAAAAGAATGTGCAAGTGTGAAGTTGTTATATGCCAAGACTACTTCAAAAAATATTTGAGTTACTAAAGATTTGATGCTTGAGCGAGAATGGAATTCATGTAAAAGAAAAAGTAGTTTCTGGACAAAAGAAATGGCAAAACCAGATTCGTTTAACTGACTCTCCATATAAATTCAACACAGGAGTCGCTTATATGTTCTTGGTGATGAGAACTTACCTTCTTTATACATATATTTTTCTTTATTTTATTCAGAAGTAATGATAATTGAATCAGTTGATCTATATGTTTTTTATGTTGTAATAAAAAAATGTTTGCTACCCCAACTAGTTTGGGATAGAAGGCGTTATTGAGTTAAATAAAAATAAAATGTTCGTTATGGTGTATTTGATTATATTTATGCGATTTGGTGATCTTTAGAATCTTCATATAACTTAGAATTTGCAGTGGAAGCATGCAGTGTTCCAATTTTGTTTATTTTAAAAATGAAGACTATGCACAAGTTTGGAGTCATTTTTCACAAAGAAAGATGCGGAGTTTTCTAGTGCTATAAACTTATTGCTGATATATGGAACTGTTAGGTATGATGATACCAACCCTGAAGCTGAGAAGAAGGAATATATTGATCATATTGAAGAAATTGTCCAGTGGATGGGCTGGGAACCATTTAAGGTACAATTTTGGGTTTTCATTAAAGGTGGTTTCTGTGCCTTGGCAGCATCTGATACTTGTTGGAATTTTGCAGATCACATACACCAGTGATTACTTTCAAGATCTTTATGATCTAGCTATGGAGCTGATACGAAAAGGTCATGCTTATGTTGATCACCAGGTTGCTCTTTGTCATTATATATAGCATTTATTGCCTGAAGATCTTAGTCATAAATAATATGAACATTAAACGTTTATCCTTTCAGATCTTTGTTATTGTTAACTTGTTATCATCATATTACTTACCAAAAGTAATTGTTATCGCCATCTTTTATTTAATTGGAATTCCCTTATGGACTTTAATGGAATGGTTAATGGTGGTAATTGTATGGCTGGTTCTTGAGCTATAGTATACACTTAGTTCTACGCTACTGAAAATCATTTACGATTTTTGAAGATTTTGGATTGCTTTAGTTTGTTTACTATACATTAATGGTATTCCAACACTTTAACATTTTACTTGCTATCTGATTCAGACACCTGGAGAGATAAAAGAGTACAGGGAAAAAAAGATGAACAGTCCTTGGAGAGACAGACCAATTACAGAATCATTGAAACTGTTTGATGAAATGAAACGAGGCATGATTGAAGAAGGGAAAGCTACTCTTAGAATGAAACAAGACATGCAAAGCGACAACTTCAATATGTATGACCTCATTGCATATCGTATCAAGGCAAGTTAGATCCCCTTTAGACATTTTTATTTGTTGAAACTGAAGGAATTACTCATATTTTGGTGATTTTTCTATTGGCCAGTTTACTCCTCATCCACATGCAGGTGATAAGTGGTGTATCTACCCAAGTTATGACTATGCTCACTGCATTGTAGATTCTCTTGAAAATATCACACATTCGGTATGTTATACTCTCTGGGTATATTTTGTAGCACACTTTCAGTATCAATTTAAGAAATATTCTTATCCGCACTATGTTAATATGTTTCAGCATATCTTTTATCTTTTTAAAAAATAATGTTTCAACATGTACATCTGTAGGCAGAGGAATTTCCATGATTTACTATTCTTATTTAGGTGTAATCAGATTATATTTGATAGAGAAATTGTACTTGTATGTGTCTATTTCAGCTGCGTTGGTGCTGAAATGGTCATGTCTGTAGTGCCAGTTTTCTTTTGCCTCTTTCTTCCTCAGGGAAGCAGTGATTTTAAAGCTTTGCCATCCTTATCATTCTGTCAATTTAAAGATACATGTGTTTAATGCAGCTCTGTACACTTGAATTTGAGACACGCCGTGCTTCATATTATTGGTTATTGGATGCACTTGGCCTTTACCAACCTTTTGTATGGGAGTACTCACGCTTGAATATTACCAATACAGTAATGTCAAAGCGCAAGGTAAGTTGAGGTACTGAATATTTCAATTCAATAGTAAATGTTTCTGAATTATTTTCTTGTGCATTCATTTGTACTCATGTTAGACCATGTTATGCTGTTTCAGTTGAACCATCTTGTGACAGGAAAGTGGGTTGATGGTTGGGATGATCCTCGTTTGATGACATTAGCTGGATTACGACGTCGAGGTGTTACGTCTACTTCAATAAATGCTTTTGTTCGAGGGATCGGAATAACTCGAAGGTTGATTTTTGCTTGCAGTATTTAGGTGTGCATATCAATGTAGTTTTCCTGTTTATCATGATTGTAGTAATGATATCGGTGCTTGCAGTGACTCTAGTATGATACGTGTGGACCGCCTTGAGTACCACATAAGGGAAGAACTAAACAAATCAGCACCTCGCAAAATGGTTGTGATAAATCCACTTAAGGTCTGAATCTTGTTTGAATTCTATGTTTTGACCATTTTTTTAATATTTAATTTTATTGTGGTATGTGATCAAATTTTCAGTGTTTCAATGATTTTCCTGCATTCAGGTTGTCATCACCAACCTGGAAGCGGATTCAACAATGGATCTTGATGCAAAGAAATGGCCTGATGCTCAAACAGATGACCCATCTTCTTTTTACAAGGTGAGCTAGCAACAATAAGCTAAGTCACTGTAATATATTTTCCTTTACGATATGTTTCAAAAATTAATAAAATAAATTCCTGAATGATACTAACTTATACTCCTCTCAATTTGAGATATTTTCAAACTTAAAATTCAAATGACTTATTACAAATTATAAAACAATAAGACTTACAATGAGTAATACTTTTTAGATAGTTTGCAATATTGATTATTGTATTTAAATTAATCATTGTATTGATTAAATTTAAAAGAATCCACGTCAATTTTAAGTTTAAAAATCTCTTAAATTGACTTTAAAAAGTCAACAATGATCGAACGGTGGGAGTATGTTGAATCTATTTCACTGCTTGATTCTATCCCAGACACGACTCGGATGTCATGATATTTTAATCGAGTTCACTTTATATGATCATTATAGGTTCCTTTTTCCAATGTTGTGTACATTGAGCACACTGATTTTCGAATTAAAGATTCTAAGGATTACTATGGGCTTGCTCCTGGAAAAACTGTCCTACTCAGGTCCACATTCTAATCTTAATATATGTGCTTAACCAACTTCAGGTATAGGTTTCAACACTATAAAGTTGTTTTTCTGCATACAGGTATGCATTTCCTATAAAGTGCACTGAAGTAGTACTTGGCGAGGATAAAGAGACTGTCCTTGAGATACGTGCAGAGTATGATCCTTTAAAGAAGACAAAGCCAAAGGTCTGGTCACACTAAGATTAGTTTTTTGTTAGATGTGAATGGTTTCATCTTTTCGTGGTTGTAATTTTTTATTGTAATTTTTTATTTGTCAAATTTACAAAAAAAAAATTCCTGTTATTTTCTTCCCTATTACGTGCAGGGGGTTCTGCACTGGGTTGCAGAACCTTCACCTGGAGTTGAGCCACTTAAGGTGGAAGTCAGATTATTTGACAGATTGTTTCTTTCTGAGGTTGGTGACGATTGTTCCTCTCTGGAGTCCTCCATTACTTAAATTGCTGAATTTATCTGACAGTTTTCATTATTGCCTCCAGAATCCTGCTGAGCTTGATGACTGGCTTGGTGATTTGAATCCACAATCTAAAGTAGTGATGCCATGTGCATATGCTGCACCTGTGCTTCGAAATGCTGCAGTTGGAGACAGCTTTCAGTTTGAAAGGCTAGGTAAAATTAAGAACCCCAAAGTTGTTAATTTTGTGAATCTTAAACGGGTAGAGATAGGCACATTTCTATATTATAGATGCAGCCTGTCTAAAAGGATAAGTATGGTCTGGCTAATATATCTTTCTATGCTATTCTGCAATTTTTAACTCTTAAGATTCGAAGGAAAATTCATGCATAAACTCAGGATGTAATATGATGCACTGAAATTGTTAAAACCATGTATTAGAAACTCAAGTCTTTTGAAGTATGCTGAAGTCATTATTTAGCTTGGTAAAAAGAAGACAAAATTGACTTAGTAATTGGATCTTTATAGTCTCTGTTTGGCAGGTTTAAACAGGTAGAAGGATTCAAAATTTTAGCATAGCTTGTTTGGTTAAATGTACGAGACTAATGTATTTTTTGTAAACTACTCTAAATCCTGTTATTACTGCAGTTATCCAAATTTAACTTGTACGCACTTGAATAACTCGAAAAAGTTAAGGTCTTGTCTTCCTGTTACTGTATTATAAATTATCTATTGACACCTGCCGTGTTTCCTTTTATCAAGCTTCCTATGGTTGTCATGCCCTTTCATCTTTGCCAATTCAATATTCATATGTTTGATAGAATATTTTATTCTGCATAGTTTTGATAGTTAATTATGTTTATAATGTTATGCTACTGTAGGTTATTTTACGGTTGATAAGGATTCAACCACTGAAAAGCTTGTTTTCAATCGAACTGTCACGCTTCGAGACAGTTATGCTAAGAGCGGGAAGTGATTGCCTTCAAAAGGTGAAAGGGATTGCCTTCTGTAAATTATATGAATAAAAAATATTCATTTGGTTATTAAAAAGATTAGTTTTACTCATTCAAGATCGCTCTTCAGGTCTTGTACATCGTGCTGCTGTGCACGAAACAGAATTTACCTCTTCTTTTTGGTCTTCCCCATTTAATGTCTTTGATGTTGTAACCTTTATATGGCCCTGGTTTTGATATTGAGGTGGGCTGGACACACCCAAAAGTTAACTTCTATATTAAAGTTTTAATAACTTGCGCTAATGGTGGATGGAGTTTTGAGTGGGGTTCTCTTTCAAAACTTTCATTTTAAATTGTTTGGTTTAATGTTTTGCAACTCAGAACTGCACCAATTAATAGCACTTTTTTGACCTTACAAGCACACGTTCTATAGGGCAACGTAGATGAAAAGTATGTTAGTTATTGGGAGCTAATATTTTTTCCAGGCCTTTTTATTTTTCCATTTCCAGTGTAATTGTTGCAACACAGAGTCGTATCATTTCTTGTACGTTTGCGCAGAAAAGGAAGATCAGGATGTAAAAATATCATTTTCCTAATTATATGACCGACATGTTTAGAACAATGGATAACGATTTTAAATAATATATTAAATATTTTGATAATATTTTATGGCATAAGTAATTATAAGAGATGATGACATTTAGGGATTCTTAACATTATGGGAGTAGATTGGGAACGTTTTGTAGCTAATTTAAAAAAACGTGTTGAATGATAATTGAACTGCCGCTGCTTTTACTATAACCATGTTCCAATAATTGAAAGGGGTGGTTGGAATTGGAGAGGGGCTCCTTTAGATTTTAACAGTCCCGCATTATGGAGGAAGTATCGGCAAAAGGTCGCGACCAGTTTGTCTATAGAGAGAGTTCCAAGGATTGCGTGAATAATACATACTTATATTGAAGGTGCATAGGAAGAAATAAACAGAGGTAGCAATAATATGTTGGGAAGAGTATTAATGGTCGTTTTGGAGGCTTATAAGGTGCCTGTCACTTCAAGGGACCGACCACTTTGGAGAATAGAACACTTCTTCATTCATTCTCATTTGACGACGGCCTTTAATGACACCATAAAGGAGAAAGAAAAGATAAGAAGTCCTTAGTTACTAAAAGAAAAGAGTTTATTCTCTTCACGTTAATGTGTGATGGTGAAAAGGACGATTGGATGGAAGTTCGAAAAGGGAGAAGCATCTAATCTCTCCACATGGAAACTTCGCCTGTTCCGCCACATTGACAGAAAAAACAAGGCCTTCCAAGAGCTTGATTCCGATTTCAATTATGAGGCATAGCTTTGATGGATACTAACTAGTATTAAACCAGTACAACGATCAACCTATTTGGGGGCTGTATAGTGGTTGGCGATTTGATTACTCATATTTCACTAGTGTAACTTCATATCATATTCAATCTTCCACTTGGTCACTATCAGCTCCATCTCTATCTTTTCCAACTTCAACCCAACATGGCTATTAGCCACCCCCCCTTGGCACCTTTTCCGGAGTTCATCTACCGCTGATTTTTTCTTCATCCATGATCGCGACTCAAGGTTTCTTTATGATTGAATTTAGCAGCCAAAATCAGTTACTTTTCGCTAGCAGCACATTATTAGGACTGTTGTGCAATTTAGTTTGTCTAAAAGCTATTGAAGGAGAAGCTGCTAGTTCTACAACCTTCCTTTACAATAATCAACTGCCAAATGCCTGGAATTTTAAAAGTCTCTTATGCTCAATCTCTTAGAAATCATCATTTTTCTTAGTTAAGGTGTTATAAACCAGTCTCTGCATCTCTCCCCAAGTATTTTCCTAGCCACCTCCACTTAACTTGAATAAACTATATTACCTATGAACTTTTAGGTAACAGTATATACATATTTATTTATAGGTCAATAAGCTTTTAATTACATTCTCTATGCTACAGGACTGCAGCAGTCCGATTCTAGGTTGAACACCATCTTTCACCAATTGAAGACTAATTTGCTCAAAACAATTAATCAAGAACAGAGAAAACAGAGGAAAACCATAAAGTAGCCTCAAAATCTGCAATACATATAATTCATAAACCGCTTTTCTCTGTACAATTAGCATATTCATGCAACATATGCATGCAAACAGGCCAAGTATTAACATTAACATTTTCATTACATATCGTTAAAAGGCCCCTTAATAATAGCAAGGCCACTCTAGAAATATGCTGCGCCAACCTCTTCTACTTCCTACAACACCCACAATTCATCCATGTTCCAGTAAGTACCTTCAGCGTCACTATTCATCCAATCAATTTCTGCCATCTGGCAATCGGATATTGAAATTTCATCAGACCCCTTAACTGACATGTCTAGCTGGCTGAAATCCTCAATATCAAAGCTACTAATATCCACATGGTAACAGTCATTTATAAGTGGATTCTTGTAATCCAAATTTTCTGGCTGCTCTGAGATTCTCATGGACTCTGTTGAACTGGATTTCTCGTTTATTTGATTGGAACTTTTCATTTCTTTGCTTGGTTGTTCAGATGATAATGCCGTGGGGGCTGAAATGGTTAGTACAGAAGGGCTTTCGGAGTTTAGAGTTTTCGTGGTTGAAGCAGAAGAAAATGATGATGATGATGATGATTGTGCATTTTGCTCCATTTTTTCGAGCAATCGGGGCATCCAAAAACGTTCAAGTGCTTCAATGAACTTGTTGCTATTAGAGTCGATCTTAAGTTGGCGAGCCTGCTTTTGAACTCTTGTTCTCCAATAGTTCTTGATTTCATTATCTGTTCTTCCTGGCAGATGTGCTGCTATTTTAGACCAACTGGTATACCAAAATTAACATGTCCACAATCAGTAATTTATTCAACAGTACAGTACATACTTGTAGTACTAGCAACATGCATATTGTTGTGTTTGATATGCTATTAGTGTAATTAAATACCGACCTATTACCCCATTTGGAATGGAGTTCAAGGATTAAGAGCTGTTCTTGTGGGGTAAGATTTCCACGCTTAATACCCGGTTTTAAATAATTGAGCCATCTCAGTCTACAACTTTTTCCCGTTCTCTTTAGCCCTGTAAATGTAGGGAAAATAAATAATATTGAAACAGAAGAGAAAGAAGGTTAGTAATTCGGGAAATTATTTTCTAAGCTATGCCATGTATATAGATGAACTTTTTACCTGCACATTTTGCTAACAAATTCCAGCGGCCTTCTCCATGACTAGTGATGTAATGGGTAAGCTTAGAGTCTTCTTCAAAAGTCCATGGTCCTCTTCTTAGACCAGATTCTTCTTCACAATAAGTACTGTACATGTTATTTGTTGGCATAGTTAGGATTAATGATGGAAGAACAATATACAAAGAAGGAATTGGAATGAAGAGTTGCCCAAGTATGAATGAGAATCCAAGGCCAAGGAGAGATTTATAGGCCATGAAAGGGTGTACTTGAATACATATATATATATATATATATATATATATATATTAGTTCCCTTCTCCAACGAACTTTAAAAAGCGAACCAAAGACGAACCGTCGTCTTTGGTATCTATGGCGACGGTTCGACCCGTCGCCATAGCCATGCACTCTATGACGACGGGTCAAACCGTCGCCATAGATACCAAAGACGACGATTCGTCTTTAGTTTGCTTTTGAAAATTTTCCTATATATATATATAAAATACTTTTTAGTCTATTTTAAAATTAAATATTCATTTATAATTTTATGTTATAAAGTCTATGTGAAATTCGTAATATAACTTTACATTTATATATTATATAAATGAAATAGAATCATGTCATTACTACTATTATATATCTATCAAATCAAATGCTAGGGATATATTTTAAAAAATATTTTTTTGCTAAAGAAATTCTTTGGAAGTATATCTTTAAAGAAATCAAGAAAGTAGACCCCAGTAAAAGTTTCACCACATGATTTTTCGTTTCTGATATAAACTCAATTGGAATTTTCCTGTATAAAGTTCGTCACTTTCTGATGTGATCTCAATGTGCAATTGAGTAGACAAAGTAATGCTCTTTTCACGAGCATCTAAGTCTGCGCATACTTGTAAAATCCTTTTGAATGGACCTACTTTCTTTATTTTAACCGGCCTCTTACTGAGGTACACACCCTTGGTCATGTATGCACCAAGCAAGAAATAGTATATATATCACATTGATCATTTTAGAAAAGATAGTAAAAAAATAATGATAAATTAAAAGTACTATGTTATTTTATTATTTTGAAGAAAAATTTATCTGTTTTTTTGGAACGAACTAAAAATATAATTTTAATTTTGATATATTAATTATTCTTGGACCAAAAGGAAGAACCGAAGAATTATGAAGTCCCTAGAGAAAATATTAAAAAATGGGAATAGATATCTTCATAAGAAAAAATAATACTTCCATAATTTCACTCTTATATGAATAGTAAATGGGCTCTATCCTTATGTGAGATGGAACTTGTAAAAATATCAAAATTTATTTATGGAAATATCAATTCACTAGATAAATAAAAAAAAAGTAGTAATAGGAGTAAAAAGGCGAGGCGTTGAAAATGAGGATGGATGTAGTAGAAGGAGTAAAAAGTCGACGCGTTGAAAATGCGGATGGATGGTTTTTGCGTGAGTTGCGAGCCTTTTTATTTTCTTGTGTTCCAAGATCGATTCTCAATTCAAGAAGCGTGCTTTGACTATACCATGCCATGCATATAAATTGAAACAAACATTACCACTAAATTTGGATAGGCCAGGGCGGCTAACATATGAACATGTTTCGAAATTTTTCAACAAATGTTGCGTGCCCCGACTTTTGCCCCCACCCTACCTAATTTTTCTTGTTTTTCCAAACCAAATTCAACACAATGTTGCAGATTCAAGAGGGTATGTAATATATGGTTAGAGCTCTAATTTACATGCTTTTAGAGAAACGAACCCGAGCATTAATCCGGTTCATTATTTGTTCTAATTAATAAATCAAGAACGTAACGAGTATATATGGGGAATTGAGTAAAAAGAATTGAGACGATAGTGATAGCTTGGTGGGGGTCTGGAAGATAGATGATGTGAACAGAGGAAAATGATGTAGAATAGAATCAATTATTGAAGGAACGGAAAGAAGATGAAATGAAATGAAGTGCTTGTACAATGTGGAGTGAAGAAAAGGAAAAAAAGGCAAAGATATGGGGTTAACAGCTCTACTATTGGAGACGAATTTTTTGTCATGTTATCTATTTCAAGAAATTCCAATACTGGTCCATGTGATCTACCTTATTAGCATCCAGCAGAGAGGAAGAGAGATATTGACATTCATTATTGTGGACACATAATTGGGAGAGTAGCCAGGATGATTTGTACCTTGCCAAAATTCTTAGCAATCCAAAATATACTCTTCTTTAATTTATAGTAACGTATTGAATTTACATGACACTCGTATATTTATATACAAGTATTATATAATTGTAATTATTTTTTATATACAAATGTTACGTAATTCTATAATATTGCGAAAATGAAAGGCTTATTTGAACTGCTTAGAAACCAAATCCTATGCGGTGTTCGTTTATTGTTCAGTTGAAGTACTTTTCTTGTGATGTGGGGGCCAAACAAGTGCTCACTTCCACTTGGAGTTGGGAGATGGAGATAATTATATATGAAAAGCTATATAATTGATTATGATGAGCCACTTGCACTGCTAGGTTTTTTATTTATGTTCCAAGTCATATTTTCAGACAGACTCGTATAATTAATTTCTTTATTGCGCTGAAATTCGAAGATAAATTATATCCATGACGGGATGTATGAAAGAAATTGGCAAGCATCTTTAGGTTCCGAGGGCTGCCTAGTGCATGCCTCCTCGGCGGATAAATTTGAGCCTTTAGAACTTGATGGATTGGACATGCTAGATTGAATTTCTGAGCAATTTTTGATCATGGAATTATGCGAGCTCACTATATTACTCGAGTCATTGTTAAGTTCAAGTACTCGTCTTGTGTGGTAGGGGCCTGCATGGATTTGGATTTGGTATCGTTATAGTTGAATTATATTTTATGGTTCTAAGGGAAATTCTTTTCTTAAAATTAGTTAGTGGGCCTTTATCTGGGCCAGCAAGACAGAGATGATTGGCAGATTCTTTTTCTCACCTTATTAGCCTGTATCAATTATCTGATCCATTCCTAATAACTTTACTCACTAAAATGTTATTACTCATTTGTACATAATAACTACAATGAGCAAATTTTATTTTATTTTACGTTGGTATCATTAGTCTCCGTTACATTGGGCCTTGTGTGTGGGCCTAAAAGGCTCACGGACACACTATGGGCAAGTTCTTGTAGAAGATAATGTGGAGGAGTTATTGTTGACAATCCATAATTAGTGCAGTCCAATTATGTAAGTGTATACGGGCCGAGTGAAGAGAAGAGTAGTATAGCAGCGAGGCATATATGGACAACGTTACATATATTTGGCATGCATACTCATAGACAAGTAGAGGCTTACGAGGCTTACGTACGTAACGTTACATGGCATACATGATTTGGCATGCATACTCATAGACCGTAACGCCCAAATAAATTCATCATCATATTATGTTATATAGACCAACACCGGTGTCAGTACCACTTTAATTCAATTGAATTCAATTCTCCAGTCTCCGCTACCTAAAAGGAAAAAGAAAAGAGAGAGAATCAGTAGCAGCCGTATTACGTATAGATATGTCGTCGTCCCAACTCCAATTTCTGATCTCCCCATGTCCATGGCCTGCGCACCTCACCAAGACTCTTTCTGCCGCCTCACCACCTACCAAGAACACCACCCCATCACTGCTACTCGGCGCTCCATTTTCAAAATTTCCTTTCCGGCGATCTATCATAGCACCACCACCACCACGTATGGGGCTACTTCCTTGTCAACCTCAAGTCAACAGCTGCTGTGGTGTTAATGCCGTTCCAGCCTTTCATCATGTCAAACAGGACAAAGGGTACTTACTGCTTTACCGTTCTCTATTCATTTTCTGCTACCAATTCCCCCCACCCCCTCATTTTCTTCATTTTTGAAGGGTACATTAGTTGAATGTTAATATAATCTTTAGTGTCAAAATTTGAGGATCCTAAATGTGTCTAAAATAATTAATATGTCATTATTATATTAATTGATGCAAGCATATGTGAACACTTATTGAGATAACAATAAAAAATTTTATTTCGGAAACCATTTGGGAACTTAGTATTACTCTATTTTTATAAGGACTCATTTGATGTTTTCATAGTAGAGCTTCAACGAGTTAAGGTTCTGAGCGTATGATCTTGTTCAATTATTAATTAGTGACTTCATGAACAATTATTGAATCATTTTGATTATTAGTTTAGCTAACTTTGGAATAAAATGCTACCTGACTAGGACAGTATTTTTTTGAAACACTACCATTTTTAAGAAAAGTTTTTGAACACAACAAGATCAAACAAAGAAAATACTAACTTGCACAGAACAAATCTGTAGAGAATACCTGGTCAGCCCGGGTACTTAATTCCTGGGTACTAGCTGTAGCAGTGTTCTAATTTTATTGCTTGGCAGAATGAGTTCGTTTTATGAGATTGAACTGAAGGTCCGTGACTATGAGTTGGATCAATATGGAGTTGTACACCATTCTGTTTATGCAGGCTATTGCCAACATGGTAAGATTCTTGATCTTAACTAAATTGTTAAATACTCTATATTGTTCGCAATTTTTATGTAGCTTTTCGACTTCATGTTAATGACATATAGTCGTTGTGTTCGATACATTTTTGTTACGAGCAAACCTTAGTTGATATCAGGGGCATATCTGGATTTGAACGTATTGGTCTTTTTTCATTATATTTGCTTTATGCTATCCTTGATCCTCAAATGTTCGATTGAAAAATCCACAGTCCCGATATTATAAGATGCTATATTTGTCTTGACCTCTGTGACCTACCTGCTGAATATACCTTTCCTGCTTTGGATGTTGCCACCATAGTTTCTTCATTATCAGGGAAATTTGTTCATTTCCATTGAACTTAAATAGAAGCTAAATTTTTAATGACATGATTTTCTGAGCTATAAATGAATAAATGATCTTTTTTGACATCAACTATAGCCACAAAACAAGAAGTAAAAAACTGACGACAGAAGAGTTGAAAAAAACAGAAAACTTTAGCAAATTCACCTGGACAGAAAGTTAACCATACATGCCGAAATAAGAGAAGCAGGGAAGTAAACCTTTCCTTTTAGCTGAATCGCAATTAAAAGGATTAAAGAATGAGTCTTTATTTATGCAGTTGAGATAGATGAAGTCCTTGAAGGAAGCACTGGTTGATTCACAACTATGACCTCTGTTATTAATTGGTCATCCAAATCTATATAATTTCTGCCTACTTACTCTTCATCAGATCTCTTACTTGAGTAAATTTCGATGTATGATTTGAAAGTATGTTGGGTTGAGTAGCTCAAATAAAAACTTGAGGAAAGGAATTAACAATTGAATCAATGTATATTGTACTGTAACTGTACTTAGCGTATGTGCTTATTGTTTTTCTAAACTTTTTCAAGAGATTATTTTTAATTGTTATCCTTAAAACTTTTGTACATAATAGATCTAGTAATTGCGCTTTCAAATAATTTGTACAGCTCGTCATGAACTTTTGGCTAAGATTGGTGTAAATGCTGATGAAGTTGCACGAAGTGGTGATGCTTGTGCACTCTCAGAAGTGTCACTCAAATTCCTTGCACCCTTAAGAGTATGCCTTTTAATCATCTATCTCCATATTCACACTACTAACTAAGTCTAAAATTATGTTGGTTACTTTTTCCTTCAATCTGTGGATTCAATGTTAATTGTGGAAAATGCGTAAATGCTAGTGTTAGACTAGTTATTTGCACTGTCATTACCATTTGGATGATCAGTTGGGTAAATAATTTGTGCTTCTTCTCATGGTATTAATTTCATGGGAAACCAGAGTGGAGACAAATTTGTTGTGAAAGTGAGGGTATCCGACTATTCAGCTGCAAGAGTATACTTTGAACACTTAATTTTCAAGTTACCAAATCAAGAGGTACTTTCTTATTTGCATCCTATTATTTCCACAAAAGAGAGGGAAAAAAAAAGAGAAGAAAGAAAAGAAATCCTCATGCATGATGGCTTATTTGAAGATGTGATATATGAGTTTGTGCATTTCCAGCCCATTGTGGAGACAAAGGTGACAGCGGTTTGGCTGGACAAAAACTACCGACCAGTGCGTATTCCACCGGAGGCGAGATCCAAGTTCTTTCAGTTCATTGGTGATAAGGGCTCCAACTGATCGATCAATATAAATCATCTCAAGGATCTGATGGGGTGTATTGATTTTGCCTGCTGCTGATGAATTAAGGATAAGAGCTAGCCGTTTTACTTAATTTCTTGCCTTTTATTTTCCCCTGAACCAAACTGACGAAAGGATATATGTTGCGATTGAATAATGACATGAACTCCAGCTTAGGATACATTCTACTACTTATTATCTTCCAATAGCCATGAAGCTAGCCAGGTATTGGGTTGTTTCATAATTGCATTTTCCATGAGCTACGACAGCTTCTGTTATTTTTATTTTATATTTTAATTTCTACTTTTGGCCAAATGAAAAATTGTTGTCGCGTAGCACTGTCCATTTGGAAGTTTGATTCACGTCATTTTGCCAATATATACGTATATATTTACCACCTCCAACTTTCGTGACGAAATAATCTAGCTGTCACATAATTATAGTCGGTACGAAGTCATTTATCAGAAACAAAACATTTCTGATGTTTCTCCCATACATCCTTCATCTGGTCGGAGAAAAGATGACTAACATAATTGACATTGGCAATTATAATCTCTCTTTTCAACTAGATTGAAAAAAGAAATAAGAATAAAAGACCACCGATTTCTTAAAAAAATCAATGACCCCATTTGGTAAGGACCTTGAGCCAAATGTTTAAGAAGTCCATCTCAAATATTTGTTCGATATTGCTAATGAGGTCAATGTGATAGTTAGGACTGAATTCTCAATTTTGTTTCTCACGTTTGAGAGTTTAATTCCTTCTTTATGTAGGATTTATTATATGCACACACGAGGCTTGTTTTCTATTTCGTGTGAAATTGATGTCTATTATTGTATTTTCCCATTATTAAATATTTAATATTTGACAACTACCTAGAACCTTCCCACCCCACCATATGTCAACAACGTTCGGAAACAAGACTTGTATTGAATAGCCAACAAATATTGATAAGGGACGCAAACCGTAGTTAATTACCAAGGCAATTGAGTTGACTTTTCTTTCTGAGTTGCTCACGCAAAGGACGGACTACGCATAATAATTACGACGTGAAAAGGAAGTGCGAAAGAAACTGCTACTGCGCAGACAAACGACAATCGTGGTAATCACCTTACCCAAACCCAAGCCGTCCCGTCCAATCTCTCTTTCTTTTCGATCGACTCTTATAGTTTGACCCTCCCCTACGTTGTTGCTTCTGATTACTACCAACCCTTCCATACGGTCAACAAACAACCGTTACGCACCATACAAAATCTTACTTGCTTCCGCAAAACATATCCATGTTTAAAATATAAATAATTTTATACACATTACAATCAAATATTACTCTAAATACTACATATATTTTAACTATTAAAAAATAAAAATTAACATAAATTTTTGTATCAGATCCCATCTTTTAATAATTAAAATTAAAATATTATATTTAATATTATACACTTATATTTATTCTAAAAATATTTCCTATTTAAAATATTAGTTCTTCCATTCCAATCAATAAGACAGCAAAATCATAAGATTATTGTCCCCACCACAACCACAAGCAATTGGATTTAACTTGAAATGACCACGTGTTAACGTTAGTTAGAATGGTCCAACTCCATCAATTGCTGACTCACATATGACATTACAACTCAAGAGAACTTATTTCGGAGCAAAGATTAAAGTTTAATGATAATTTATTATTATTATTATTATTATTATTATTAATGTAAGTTTATATGTTGGAGTTTAATTTATCCCTCGACACATATTAAAGATAATTTAAAAAAAAAAAAATCCTTTTCTAACTTGGCTCAAATCTATCCATCAATATATTAAAAGATAATTTATTGCTAAGTTTTTTTCTAATTTTTCTCTTTATTTTTTAATATTTTTTTCCTATGGTAATTGAGATACATCCTAAGAATTCTGAATTATTCCATAGAACAAGATTTAAAATATAAAAAAAAAACGATTCTCCTGACTCAGCCGTCCCAATCCTTCTGGTCTAGAAAGTTTCTGCCCTTTATCTGACGTGTCCCCATAAAGTCATAAGCCTCCATCCCTTACCCAATCAATATTAGATCCAAAAAGTTTATTCTTTTATTATACCCTTCTTAATCACCTCACCATTATAAAACCAAACCCTCTCCTCCCATTGTCATCTCCCCTCTGTGTTTCTCTCTTCTCTTCCCATTTATTAGCTAAATTTCACCAAGCTTCAGTTTTTTTTAAAAAAAATCACTCGTTCGTGCTAGAAAAAAATGGAGATTACGAAACTGAATATCATAAGTGATTTTGTTTCACCCCTTCCAAAAGTGCCTCAAGTGTACAATAGTTTCTGGCAATGGTGTGCTATAATTCTGGCCGTAATTGCTACTTTCACCAGCATTTTCACCAGAATTAAGCTCCTAATTATCCGGGTTCGTTCAATTAAACGTTCTTTTTCCTCAAAACATCTTCTTCAACACCTAGACGACGACTTTGACTTCACCGATGACGACGACACGTCATCCTCGGTGTCGGAATCCAATGACGATGATTTATTCGACTCAACCTCTTCCTTTGATGATGGCCAAAACCAAAACCAATTTGATGAAGACTTTCGTGTTGCAGGCTCCAATAGTTCTTATGCTGACAACCAATGGAAAAATACTAGTAATTCCAAGCTCCGGAGGCGGCGTAGTGGCCTTGATCTTTTCTCGTGGTCGGACTTTGCCGCCGGCAAGAGCGTGGTCAATCTGTGGGATAACCTAGGACTTGGTTTAGATTTCCAAGATTCATTTGTAAGTGAAATTTCCATATGGGATATAGATAAAGATCATAAAGTTAGCTCCTTTCTGGGTGGGAAACGTCGGATTCCGGCGATGGAAATGTCGTCTCCGGCGATTGTTCATTTTGCGGAAACGAGTAATAGTGACGGTGTTTTATTGGGCGCCTATGACAGGAGAATGGGGAGTAAGAATCCAGCGGTTTACGCCGAGTGGAGCCCACCGTTGGGGAAGGTGGTTGGTGTCGGCTCCGGCGGCGTCGAGAAGGTCTACGTCAAGGAAAGTGGTGCTGCCACAGGCGCGTTAACGGTTGGTGACTTAAGAAACGTTAGGACTCCGTTAGAGAGTTTAACGGAATCTGATGCGGACACCTGGTGGGATGCTGACACCGTTATTAATCACGATGAGCTCTGAGTCAAGAATTTGAGAGGTGTTGTAACTCACGCTAGGAGTGAAATTTTGTTCTTCTGGTGAGGGGAAAACGGTCATTAAATGAAATGAACCATTGCCATTAATTAGAAGGACAGTATTGTATGTATATATCATTTTTTAATTATATTTTTAAGTTTGAATATATTATCGTGATTTTGTTTATTGGTTTAGTAGATTTTAATTACATGAGTAATAGCTTAATTACGTTACACAGATCCAAATTGAAAATAAGAAAGGGTCCATCTGAAATATTACAGCATGAAAAAGGTTAACCCTTTAAATTGAATTGAAAAAATACTATGAATAATGACTGATAATGATAATTCATGTAATGACTTTTGTAAAAATAATGGGACTCATCATATAAAAATAATGAATCTCATTATTTTTACAAAGATCATTATATAGATCATTGCTATGATTATTACTAATAGCAAAACTCATTGAATTGTGGCTTTCAAGTCTTTTATTAGTACGGTTAAATTTGTACAATGAATAATGTATCATTCAAACTAACGTGAGAAAACAGCTATAGCATATGGAAATTATACCCTCTAAATTTTTTGAAAAATTACTTAAAAGCATTTTTTTCTTCTTAATATGTATATGAACACCACATTTCAATCATTGTTCAGATGACATTATATTGGGCTTAATGTTGCATTAGCATGGCGATGTGCATATCTCACTGGACGAATTATTATAGCTAGAGTGGTCTTTGTCACACTTCAGCTAGTTTTTATTGGTACGAGCTATAAGCTTTAGTTGTTGCACCAAATTTGGTGGAGGGTGGGTGATTAATATGGTCATGCTAGCCACTCCCTTTTGGTCAGTGTCTTATCATACAGTTATTGGCCTCCAAGACATTATGGCACCAACCATGGAATTAGGTCTTTTTTACGGGATCAAATCTTTTATAATAAAATTTTTATATATTTTTATTACGAGATTTATAGTGATATTTTTTAAGGTTTATAATGACGGTTTGTCTTGTCTTTATAGTCTTATTTTATGACGACGAGATAAATTATTATCATAAATTCTAAAAATCGTCGTTATATATTTCATAACAGAAATACAATTTTTTTTTTTACGGAGAATTTGATGCCCTTTTTTATTACTCCGCATTTATTATGGGCTTTGCTACTAATTGTACAAGTAAGAAGCGTTGCCTATTCAACTTGTAGCGGGCCTGTTATGAGATCTGACAAGAAATGGGAAAAACATAAGATAATTTTCTCTCTTTTTCTTTATAATTTTTATAAAAGGAAAGAAATATCTATCTATATTATAAACGTCCATGGCGTTTTTGGTGTAACTGTCACATTTGCCCCCCCTTTTTTCCCCCCTACTATTTGAGATACATTATTATTTTGTCCTTTTTAATTTAATATTTTTATTAATACTTTAAATTTTATAAAATTTTAATTTTAAATTATATAATTTACACATCTATAATATAAAATAAAGCAGCTCAAATCCCAAGATTTTTCAACATCTAACGATCTCAAATTAATTTAGGCTTCAACATCCAACGGTCTCAAATCAATTTAGGCTTCAACATCCAACGGTCACTAATCTATCTCTTATTTCCCCCCTCCAATTCAACATTTTTTTTTCAAAAATCTATCCACTCACATTTTCCGCCAAAATCAAATTCACCACTACACTATAATAATAATAATAATAGTAGTAGTAGTAGTAGTAGTAGTAATAATAATAATAATAATAATAATAATAATAATAATAACAATAATGATAATAATAATAGTAATAATAATTATTATAATAATAATAGTAGTAGTAGTAGTAGTAGTAGTAGTAGTAATAATAATAATAATAATAATAATAATAATAATAATAATAACAATAATAATTATAATAATAGTAATATAATTATAATAACAGTAATAATAATAATAATAATAATAATAATAATAATAATAATAATAATAATAATAATAATAATTATTATAGTAATAATAATAATAATAATAATTATAATAATAAGAATAATAATAATATATAAAAATTGCACGTAAACAACATGGGTCATCCTTTTATCATTGACGCTCTTTTCCTGTTTTTTGGGTATTGCGATTGTTATGTTTTCACATGCAAAATGATTTGGTTGGGAAATTACAGAGACGGTTCAGATTTATTCTAATTGATTTGTAAGTTATTTTAAGTTGCAAAGAGTCTTTAGGTAATAGAATATTTTTAGAATTTTAATCTACGTCGTGCCTTCAGACACGAGCAATTACATGTCATATCTTTGGTATTTTTGCGGGCTATATCGAGAGCAACTATTCTAGTAGGCTTTGACTCATGGTATGAGAATCTTTTATCTAATTTCAAGAAAAAATATAAAGGAAAAATGTTATGGTGATGCGATTTAGTTGGCGTTATGACAATATTTTTTTGTTTGCACTTAGATGACTCATTTTATACTTTTGGGTATATATGCAAAATCCTTTCTTTTGAATTTTTACATCTTTTTTTCCCCGCCTTATTAGATCCCACCAAATAGCTTGCAGTACTACATTTTTTCCACAGGAAATACTATTCATGGATCATATTGATCGATGATTAGAGATACTGGAAGCAAATAAATTCTGCTAAACTTCTCATTCCGTTTTGTCAATAAAGAAAAGGTGTGTGGGATACTCGAAAATATTATATTACACAAATTTGAGTCCGTTATCGTCAATCAATTAATTGCTCAAACCTGCCAAGAACTAATTTTAAGTTAGGAATGAGTAGCACACTAATATTTACCTAAAAAAGAAATTATGACTGAATTGAGTATCAATCTTTTTATATTAATGGTTGGACTCTCAGTTCTATTATGGAACTGAGAGTCTACAACAGTTTTAAATTTTTCAATTTAAAAATATTAGATACAATATTTAACTATTATATTAATTGAGGCACGAATTATCTCTAATATAATATACGATACGTGTATTACTGAATACTAATATTTATAAAAGTAACACGGGCAAAAGGAAATATGTTATTTATTCTTAAACTTGAGTCTGACATATGTCATATTCCATGCAACAGACGGTTTAACCAACAAAAGAAGTGGGCATATTATATGAACAAATTGCATTTACGAGCTGAACTTAGAAAGACCAATCATACTTGAATAACTGTATAATTAATTAAATTTTGTATAAAATCAACAAGTCATGCAGATCTTTATCTGATCAATGTAAAAAACTAGAATAATAAACAATATATCCTAAACATGAACGAGATCCCCCACCCCCGGGGCGGGGAAAAAAGGAATTAAAATAATAAAAATAAAATAAAATAAATGAAGGAAGGAAGCAAACAAACATGTAAATCGGAAAGTTTGACAATTCCAAACAACTAATCAGTACTACTAGTCTATATATCTACCCCAAGAACATGCATCAATAGTCAGGGAGACCTTTGATGAGCTCCAAGAAAGAAGGTGATGGAATTGAAATATTGGCCGTGTTTGGCGACGGGGATACCATATCCGAGTAACTGAAAAGAGGGCGAGGAGAGCATAAAAAATGGGTGGAATTGGGTGTGAAAAGAGGAATATCAGCCAAACGCATTCCAAACACAGGAGAAACTGTAGAAGAAGGCTGTCCCACATCACCATGTTTTTCATCGTGGCTACTAGTAACAATACTAGTCTTTTTTCCTGTGTCATCATAATGATCCAAGTCATTTTGATAGGAGTATTTGTTTTGAGCATGGTCATGAGTTGGGCCCGTAAGTTTCTGGACCAAAGCCATGAATTCACGAGCCTGGGCGTGGATGATCTTGGGAGAATGCGTGTAAATAATCACTGGTGGGTTTGGGCGCTTATTATGATATGCTACGGGGTTTTGCTTTAATCCAGAATTAGTGGATTGGGTTTTATGAATTACGTTTGAGAGGTTGTTAATCCGCAGAGGAGATGGACGCCTACCATTTATCACTACTCTTCTGCATCGCTCCTCATAATAAAGCTTTGCAGGGTTCATGGTGCCTGATAGATACCAAACGTACGGAAATATATATATATATATATATATATATATATATATATATATATATATATAGAGAGAGAGAGAGAGAGAGAGAGAGAGAGAGAGAGAGAGAGAGAGAGAGAGAGAGAGAGAGCTGAGAGACAGTTGGTGGATAAAAAAAGAGAGGGGAGAATGGAGATATATATAGGAGACAGGTTACTACTCGTTTGGGTGGTAATTATGAAAAGCATTTGGGGTTGGTAGCCAACGATTCTGACCGAACGTTGAGTTTTTCTTTTTTAATAATTAGAGTATGTTTTGAAACTTTATTTTATTTTATTAAATTTAAATGAAATATTCTTTTGTTACGTTCAGGTGTATGTAATGTAGTTACTCCCTCAATTCTTCGAAAAATCTCATTTGACTTTTTTTTAATGGAAGGCAGGGGTACCAGATATGACATTTGTGTTGCTTTTATATTTTCTATCAATTGTAAATATTTCATGCACGTTCTCAAACGCGGAGATTGAAGCATATGTGCTTACTGATAATATAATACGTATACATTTGGAGAATCATCATTTCGTTTGCTTTTGCTTATCTTAATTTCTTCGTTTAAACAACTTTATTTGAGTTTATTCACGTTTGTTTACGTAGGGAATAATGTACCGAGTAGTTATACAATAATTAAGTCACCGATGATAAACGAGGGTTGGCTGCCTTACAGGTACTTCAACTCGGAAAAATGAGTTGAAGGAACGTAAAATAATTCAACCCAGAGCTGTCGATATTGACATGTAATGTAAAGAAGCTAACTATATACAATATAATATGAAACCTCAACTTGACCTATTAAAACTTCAAGTAAATTGAAAATCTTAAGGCTAATCTTCAGAGCTCTTCTGCTTACCACCACGGGTAATTAATATTGAATATTGAATATTGAATATCCACTTCAAGTAATATTGAATATTTCTCTTCATAAATTATTTCAAAAATTAAGTTTCTTAAGTTGCATATATGAAAGTGTCAAGCCTTTTTAATCGTGTATTACGAAAGTGGATATGAGAATAATGGCAAAACTAGGCTGATACAATTGAATTTAGAAGTTAGTCAAGGTATATATTTTATTACAACAAGTAACTAACTAACGTACGTCACCACGATTGAATTTACTTATACTAAATTATTTTTAAACACGGATTCTCCTTTCATAAGTAATGTGTTCTCATCACAATTTAATAGTATTATGTTTATAATTTGCAAGGGATTATTAAATTTAATAAAAATATTTACATGTTTGCTTAGAAACAAATCATGTATTGGATGGATACATCAAGCTCAAAATATACTTTCGTCTTATAATTTTAATCCCATGTACTTTTGGGCTTCCCAGCAATGATTCCAAAGTGAAGCCCACATGAACACATTTAGAAGTCCCCATCATAGGCCATATCTCACGTATGGGCCTTAATTGTGGGTTGATAATAAATTGAGAAGTATATTTTTTATTGTTTTCTATATTGTCCATAATTAAAATTTTAAGGCTGAAATGCAATGTTTACTAATTATTAGGGCTCTTTACAGTAATATATAATATTTATAAATTAATTACAAGATTAGTGCATTTACAAAATAATTACAAAAATCACGTCATCTTCATCTTCCACCTTCTCCTCTGCCTCCACCTTCTCTTTTTCTCTCCTTCGCCTCCACCTCATTTTCTCTCTCTTTCGCCTCCACCTTCTCTTTTCTCCTCTCTCCTCTGCCTCCACCTTCTCCTTCCATCTAGACATATATATGTGCATCTTCAATATGAATCCTTGACAGGGGGCGCAGTCTGGTTGGTCCTTCTCTTTCAAAACCACTATTGACGAGAAACTCGAAGGATTTGGTTATTGACTCGTAGTTACTACACAGTCATAAATTGGTTACCTTCATATACGTGTTTGGTTACCTTCATATACGTGTTTGGTTACCTTCAAGTATGGTCGTGCCCAAGTGCCTAGGCGCTTGAATTAGACCGGTTGCAATCAACTGCATCACATTCTAAAATTACAGGTGTGGAAGCGGATTGGTTACCTTACATTGGTATGAAGGTTTTGGTTACTTTGGTATGAAGGTTTGGTTATCTTGATATGAAGGTTTTGTTATCAATTGTATTATGACAAAACTGCAAATGTGAAAGTGAAAAAACTACATTTTTTTCTTCTTCCGCCACAACCACCACCATTTTCTTCCGCCTCCACCACCATCTTCTGCCGCCTCCACCACCATCTTCTTCCTCATCCTCATTTTCTCCTCCCTCGGAAAGTATGGCTTTATGAATCTGCATTATGAAAAAAATGCAGGTGTGGAGATGGATTGGTTATCTTGGTATGAAGGTTTGGTTACATTGGTATTAAGGTTTTGGTTACCTTGATATGAAGGTTTGGTTACCTTAGTATGAAAATTTGGTTACCAACTGTATTATGAAGAAACTGCAGGTGTGGAGATGAAAAAACTGCAATTTTTTCTTCCTCCGCCATAACCACCACCGTCTTCTTACTCCGCCACAACCACCACCATCTTCTTTTCTTGTCTACCACCATCTTCTTCCTCCGCCACAACCACCACCACCATATTCCTCCGCCACAACCATCACCATCTTCTTTCTCCGCCACAATCACCACCACATTCTTTCGCCTCTACCACCATCTTCTTTCTCATCCTCACTTTCTCCCTCCTGAAAAGTAACTCAAAGTGATGTTTTGACTTTTTAAATTTTAAAATCATACAACTAAATTAAAGGGATAAGAATGCACTAATTTTGTAAATTAAATATTGAAAATGCACTAATTTTATAAATATTTTATATATATACTTTTATTGTAATATTTTCTAAAAATATATTAATAAATGTAATTGTCCCTAATTATTATCCGTTTGTTTCTAGCGGGGGATATTCAATAATTTCAATTTTAAGAATTTATAACAAACTAAATAAAGATTGCCGAATTTGACCCACTTTGGGTTAACTTCTTCCAATATATACAATTCATACCAGCATGCATGGTCAAAAGTTTCAGCGGAAATTACATAAAAGTTGGTGAAAGTCATCACTCGTTCCTAATATCCTTGGGGCTCAATTTGACTTTACAGTTTTCCCACTGGATCTTCATTTTCAATTCGAAGGGATTTCTGTCTACAAAAACAGTTTAAAAGTGTAAAGCATATTTCTTTCTTTCAGGGCAAGACGTGCGTGGATTATTATAAAAGTGCAAAATTTTGAATAGAACGTGGATATATATATATATATATATATATATATATATATATATATATATATATTCATTTTCTTTTCTCCCACAAAAAGATCAAAAACTCGTGGCGAACTGAGGTAAGTCTTAAAAGTATAAATATTTCTTTTTAGACAGGCGTAAGCATATAATCTCTAAAACAAAAGGATTATAATTTCTTATAGGAGTACTGAAACGTACCAATAGTAAGTAATATGCATGCTCAAGTGGAGTCAACAACATTGATATGCTCATAGTGGGTTGAGAGGTTAATTACTTTATCGAGGAAAAGTAATGATCGAGCATGCAAGAAACCCCACATCCACATCCACGCCCACATTGCCAGCTCTCATGATCATTATATATGCTTTGTAAATTGGACACAGTAGTCTATGTGAGACATGAGCTAGCCTAGCTATGGTATTTATATAACATAAGTTTTGGGAACAAGAATTGCATGATCATCTCTAATTATAATACAATCGTGACTGTATATATATATGCATTTCATTATTTATTTAATGTACCATACATAACACACAAGGTTTAAGGGTGGCATGGGATTTTTTTAATTTCATCATGCGCAAATGGTAGAAGCCGCAAGCGTACTGACTTGGACTCTTTGCTTATTGACTCCATGCCTTCATGATTAACTACTGTAATTTATTTTTCTTCCCATTTTTCGTATATATATATATATATAATATAAAAATTAAAGCAAATATTTCCAAAAGCACTCTTCCTTTACTTCTCTAGTTAGCTCTTGTGGTAATTTTGTCTTTCACTCCTTGGATTTCCCATTCTTCCCTCATCATTATTCTCAGGACAGCATCATCATCAAAACCAGCTTAGTACTTAACCATAGCTGCTATATAGTGGCTCAAGTATATATATTTTGGTTTGGCATGCGCCTTTTGTGCCCCCCATCATGCATATTATATTTGTACATATTTTTAATTTACTTAATTAACACACATGCATGTCTTGACCACTTAATTGATGTTACATAAAAAGGATGACGTGACCTACAAAATATAAAAAAATAAAAAAACTGGAGAACTATTGGGTTCTTTCCAAGGACCACTATGGACTTTCAGTCATAGGAGCAACATTAATAGAGCTACAAGTAATAGCTTGGGGTGCTCTGACTTGAAAATAGCATCCAAATTATTATTGTATTTGTAAAGTATAAAATGTGATTACGTTGTATAGGTGTGTTTGCACCATACATCAATTATATTTGAATGGTAAAAAATTGCATTTTTTTTGTCATTTTTTATTATTATTAAAATTGCAATCTATACGATTATGTGCAACTTGCTCTTATATTGAAGTTGACCAAGTCCCAAATGCCTAATTCATAAATGAGTTGAGAGCTTGATTTAGTACGTATTAGCAGCTTGCTGTTGAATGAGAGAAGGAAATTAAAAAGGGCACGCATGCATTTTAATTACAATTGTATAAGCTAGCCAGGCTAAATTAGATACTTAAACGCAGCTTTTGGCTGCATAAGACATAAATATCATCATTAGAATTTCACCATTATCTCTATTCTAGCACTTGCTGATTACTTTCTCTCCATATAAATAAATATTGAAGTGATAAGTTCATATCTCTCTCTGTCTATCTATACAGCGCGCCAAGGTGGTTGGGATCTATACACTGCATGCAGAACGCCCATATCTTGGAATTGAATGTCTCTATCAAAACCTAAATTAACCATATGAGCTGGACCTAGAGGTAGATGAACGTCAGGTCCCACCTACCTATGATTGGGACCCTATAGATCCATCCATCGATCCATCACCATCTTCTGTACTTAATTTCTACTTCTAGCTCTCTTGCTCTGTCTTTTGATGGATATATTATTCCAAACTATCTAAGTATTTTTGTTTAAAATTAGAAACACATTTTGACTTTTAAAAATTAATTTACAAAATATTTAATTAATATAATTTTATTCAAGTTTTAGAAACAAAAAATATGAAAATTAGTAGCATTGTACATTTAGCAAGTTTACACTTGATGTCATACGTATGTTTATTTCTTCACACAATAAAAATAAATTAGTAAGTAATACTAAAGACTATAGACAGTTCAGGCGCATAGAGGAACAAAAAAAGAGAAACAAAGACGTAAAGTTGATGCACTCCTCCATGCTCGTATTCTTTCATCAGTAAATATGAATGTGATACGATGATAGAGACCTTCTTCAATTCCCCCATCCCTAATAATACTCCATATGTCAAATTCAATACCACTAATTAATTATTAGTTAGTTATTTTAGACTTATCTTAGGCCAGCTTAAATGAATGGCATATCGCACGTGTTTGTATAAACGTACTGTTTCTGTTTGTACCGATCAGAACCTTTGCACGAAAATTATGTTGTAATTGGGAATTTGATAATCTTTCAAACACTGCTATAAACTTTGCCAGAGGGCCATTAATATTGTCAAATGCATGGAACCAATTAATTAAAACAAACACACACCAATTGCAAACTAGAGACTCGTAAAAAGCAATAACTATTATTATGCATTTAATTTTTCATGGCTATAAATGTAATGTACCACACTTTAGCTAGCTATACTGTCTGATATATCTATACACACACACACACTACAAAACTCTATTTTTCAAAACTAGTTGAATCAATGGTAAGCACTTTTGATAAAAGAGAGCTAACAATGATACAAGTCGCTCGATGGAGTTTTATTCTTGTACGTGCAACCCGTAATCTAAGGAGGCAGTATTTAATGAGGAGCGCGAGGGATTGACGTGACGTATGGGATGGTATTACTGAAGTGACAAGTTTATTTGGCAACGTGTTGCTCCTATTTTGAAGTGTAAAAATAAGAAAGAGAGGGAGAGAATGTTGGGATCTAATTTATTGGATCTCATATATTTTAATATGGGTCAATAATTAATTCACATTTGGAGTTGGGTTGAACTCTTTTACATATCATGATGGGCTTGGACCTTGGGTTAGTTCATTCAAGTATTCTTATATTTGAGGCGGTTTGGGTTAATGTGAGAAGATATTATTTTTTCATTTAATAAAGTTGATGAGACTCCCGGCGATGCATGAATAAGTATATACATAAACCTCACAAGTGAACCAGTTAACGTCTTTTTTTTAACAAACAAATTGAGATATCAAATATCGTCTTTTACAACATTATTTGGCTCTTCACATATATTTACTCTTACATCGGATCATTCCTGGACAGTCCAAGTCGTGACCTGATCTGTGGGGTATTAACGAATTTTTTTAAGTAAATTTTTTTTTACTGTTAGGTGATTTCGGTAAAAGACAGATTCTCACGTCAACACATGCGATGGTCTTTATATATATTATACTGTGACCGTCCTACCAATTCTATTTAAATGTTTATCTCTACTTGTCTAGATTGATCGATCAACAATATATATTATGGATTAATTTATTTATTTGATGTGTCAGCAACATCTTAATCAATTCTCTCTGGGTTGTCTCGGATAAGTTTACTTGCACAATAATCGGACACAACATCTGAACACTACACTCAGCTACACTATTAAATGGTGTTGTATGACACAGATTTCAATACCACACAACACCATTTAATGATGTGGATGAGTGTGTTCGGATATTTTATCCGATTGTTGTGTATGTAAATTTATCCAGTTGTCTCAGCACTAGGTGTGTTCTTTCTTATAAACTCCCATGGGCTATATTTGTTTGCAAAATACATACTTGGGATTGGACTATTTGTATTAATTTAAAGTTATTTCAGACTTTTTTTATCTCATGATGAGGGATTAATAATCCTTTAAATTGTCCTTGGACTATTTTTTATCATTCTTAAGGCTATTTATGAGGGATTATATAATCTCATGATGAATTTGGGATTAATAGTCCCTCTCATTTTAAACTATTAAATGACTTTATGAGACTAATATTTTAACATGAAGGGACTAATAATCCCTCATTATGGGATAAAAAAGTTAAAAATAGCTTTAAATTAATATAAATAGTCCAATTCCAAGTATATATTTTACAAACAAATATAACCCAAAAGTTTATCCCAACTTAACTGCTTAAAAACGCTTATGAGGAAAGCCCTAGGAGATGGTTGTTGGAGTTTAATCGTACTAGTTAATTTGAGAAGAATTAACATCTAAAGTTTGCTTTCATTACGGTGTAAATATATATACCTACTTCACAATGCAAAAGGCCTTACATGAGTTTGAGTTGTGGGACCCATTAACCGTTTTATTCTTGAAAAATATTTTAACAACAAAAAGACTAGTTCTGTAATTGTTGTCTTTTACCTTAAGGAGTCCGGTTATATATTGTTAAAATTTTAAATTGAATTATAATTGCCACATAATTGTATACGAGATATATATGAACTAAGAACGATTTCACTTTAATTTATTTTATCTTATCGTATAAATTTTTATACTTCTTCATCACATATTTATGGATATATATATATATATATATAATTGGGAATGTTTCACCGAATCACTGTACTTTAAAGAAAAAGAGTAATTTAACCTTTAAAAATATGTAACCCTTTTTTCCCTCTATTGCATGAAGGAGGAAAGAGTTAGCCTGGAACTTGAAGGTTTCAAGTCTCCGATATTTGTGGGCTTGGAAAGTATGGTATAAAAAAAGAGAACCAAAGAATAAGAGAGTAATTTTTCAATGGAAATCGAAGATGCCGAAAATCTCCCACGTGATAGGGAGGGTCTAAATTCACAAATATTTGAAAGGAACCAGTTTAAGTAAATATAAAGCACTATCATACTACAATCAGAAAGGAACCAGTTTTGAATATTTTTATTATTAATTCCTTTATTATTATAATACATTTTGAAGGATAACAACATATATGGTCCGTCCACGGATGCCCTTTTTCTGGGTGCCATACTGTTAGGGGTGTTTATCGGTAAAAAATCGAATCGGTACCGAACTAAAATTACCACTAAAACAAGAATCGAAAACCGAACCGAATTACCGGTTTCGATACCGGTTCGGTACAAATTCAGTTCGGTTTTTTCGGTTCGATTTTCGATTTTTACCGATTAGCAATATATATAATTATTATTAATTATATAATAATTAATATAAATTTATTATTATATTATGTAATTCGGTTCTTTCGGTATACCGAATTGAACCGAAATTCAAAAATACCCATATCGCTATCGGTACCGAAAAATATAAAAAACCGAAAAAATCAAAAAAACCGATACCGATCAGTTCGGTAAAAAACCAAAAAAACCGAAAATTTTGAACACCCCTACGTACTGTCATGCCAAAAGGCCAACTTTGTACATTATGCGGTGGTGTGCTGTGCGAAACAAACAAAAGAGTAAAGCCAAATATTTTAAAAGCCAGCCAGAAATATATATCAAAAGCGTCCTAACCTAATGCTTCAAATATGTTCACAAAAATTAATTTCACAAAAATTTAGAATTTATTTACTATTCATATAAAAATGATCTTATAAAATTATTACTTTTATTTATAAAAATATTAATTTCCTCTTATTTTTTGGTTTAAAGGTAAAATATATCCTCTGAACAAGTTATATTTCAATTAAGATTAAGTCTTTCATCGGATGATCTTAAAGGCATACCCCACATTATCCTCATTCTTGAGCAACTTTACGCACCGGTTGCACTCGGGTTAAAAGCCAAGTGCTAACATCCCAACCAATTCTGTATAGGAATGACAATTTGAACCGAAGTCGGTCAAACTATATTGACCTAGGCTGATTTTTATCTAAACTATTAGCCTTATTAGTGTGATTTTTGTACAAAAAAAATTAAGCCGGACCAGTACAGTACAATATAATTTTAATATTTATTTCTAAACCACGTATCATAGCGTAAAGCACTACACCACACCACTTTTTGAATCAATAGTGCGCAGGCCCTTGACCCGCCTTGTATATACTTCTTTATTTTAATTATATCTATATATTTTTTAGTAGTATTATTTTTATATAAAATTATATTTAATCATATAAAATTACTCAAACATATATTTTAATAATTATTTTTATACTTTTGTATAACAAAAGTCAATTTAAATATTTTTATATATAGTTGATATGTATTAAAACTATAAAAATGTTAAAATTATAACAATATTATCAAAATTTTAATTGAACGTACATTCTTATAATATTTGTTACTATTTCTTAGGTTATTTTAATGAATGTAATTAAAATATGGGTTGTAAAAATATTAAATTACTTAAAATAAAAAATATTAGTAATTTTAATCAGTGTAAATCAGTGTACGGTATAATTCAAAATATAAACTCGCCATTGAAATTTTGGTATGAAAATATTTCAAATCGTTATCGATACAATGCGGCTCCAGTTCAATTTTTTTTAAGACCGATACGATTTTAAGTTATTAAAAAATTGAAATCGCACCACATCCTACCATGACATCTCTAATTATGTATCTACTTTTACACCATTCACATTAAAATTAAAAAAAAGAAAAGGGGAGAAATGAATAGTATTAGTACAAATCAGAGAAGTGGAAGAGAGAGAGAAAGAGAGCCAAAAATAACAAACAAGAGAGAAATGGGGAGCTGGAAATAGCTGGAAAACCTACTCCGCTAAGAAACGTTTCACAATCTTCACGCTTGGTTCCACCACTTGCCTCTCCCAAATATCCGCCACCCGCCCGCCGCCGGTATCTAACCCCATTGCCGCACTGAATGCTCCCGTGGCATCTATCCTCCGAAGGTCCCACCCGGCATCCCTCAGCCGTTGGATCTTCCCTAGCTGCCTCTTGGCAAGCTGACACGTATTGTCCTTGATGGCTTTCACCGCCTCGTCATATACTACTCTCCTCGTCACTTCCACCACGGAGTTGGCGTCCCTCGTACTGCTACTACAGCCGCACCCAAAACGTTCAAAATACCTCTCGAACTCGGGTACACCGATTGCCTTCCTCAACCCGGACTGATTTACCGAGTCAAACTCGTCAGAATCGTAAAACTCCGCCAATTCCTCAAACATCCCTGAGTCAAGCATTTCGTCAACTCGCTTCGCTAGATACTGATTCAACACTGGCAAAGACACGTCTACCCACAGAAAACAGCAGTCGTAACGGAGCTCCGGACAGACTGGGTCGGGGTACGACCCAGTAAATACGTCGGCCTTGGGATCGAAACGTTTAGCGAGGAGGGCGTAGATTAAGGAGTTGGAACCACCGACGATAACAGGTAACCGGCGACGAGAGGAGATATCGGAGATGTAGGATGAAGCGAGTGAGCGGAACTCGGAGGGTGATAGCGAGCGTTGTGAGTCAATTTCGCCGAGTAGATGGTGGGTGACGCCGAGTCGGTCGGGCAATGTTATTTTGTTGGTGGTGATGTCGAGGCCCCGGTAGACTTGTATTTTGTCGGAGTTGATAATTTCGGAAGCAGAGATGAAACGGGTGGCCAGGTCAATGGAAAGCTTAGATTTGCCGGACCCAGTGGGACCCATAATTACCAGAATCTTGCGGAGGTGATGGCGGCGTGCGGTGGTGGTGGAGTCCATGATGTGGGCCCACTTGGGTTTGAGGATTAGGCTGGATGAAAGAGAGAACAAGTGACGATGATAAGTAGACGACGTTGGGAGTAATGAGAATGATAATCTCATAAGGATTAGAAATGAGAAAAGGACAGCGTTGTTAAGCTCAGCTAGCTAGCTAGCTGTACATGTTGTCAAGCGTGTATTTACATAAATGGAGGACATATATATACATAAGGAATGGAATTCGTGAGAGAGTAATGTGTTGGGTTGGGTAGTAGCTAGAACGTACCTGGAGCAGTGGCGATTAAGTTTGTGTTGATGAATAATGGGTTTGTTTGTTTGTTATGAGTGAGAAAATGAATGACAGATATATATATAGTATGCAAGGATTTGGGGTTTATTTTTTCACTCAATCTATCATTTTGGTTACTCACATATATAGTGTAGATATATTTTGTAGTTCTGGGTACGTTGGGGAGGAAGGTGGTGTTTGATGAATGATTACTGATGACTGATGGTGCTGAGGATGAGTCTCTTATATATATTTTGCCACTCCCTCTTCCGTGTTGTTTTTCTCTCTCCTCTAGGTGGTCTGGAGCGTTCTGTATCATACTCCTCCTCCTATACAGCTAGCAGGAGAAGATATCATTCAGAATATATGTTCTGTTCAGGCGTGTATATATATATATATATATATATATATACTCTCTCCCTCTCTTCTCTGCTTGTGGCGAGAGAATGTCTATATATAATAAGGAGTTTACGGATTGATGTTGATCAGAAGAGAAATGGTTAATACTAAATTTATACTCATAAATGAGGTCTATAGACACAATTCCAAATCTCTTACCAGTCATCCTCACTCACTTTTTATTCTTTATTTCTTTTCTTTTTCTTTCTTTCATATGCTTATTAGTATAACAATAACATAGTAAGTAATATTCTTCTGTTTTTTCGGCTATATTATTACGAAACCTTCTGCACTTGGTCACAAATTTTATTCATAAAATTTATTCGTAAAAAAAATAAAAGAATATAATTCTACTACATTCATCTTAATAATTAAAAATAAAATCAAATTCCTTTATTTTTTCTACAGATAAACTTTATAAATAAAATTTGTAAATAAATCTAAAAATTTTCAATTAATATTACTAACACTTTGTCCGATTGATAAAATATTTATTAGTAATAAATTAGTCCATAAAATGAACCCACTTCTTTTTAAAAGTAGTATACAATGAAATCAAGAACTTTATTAAGTTTATCATAATAATTTTATTAACATATTAAATTAGTAGAAAACGACACTATTAAACAACAATTCATTTTGTTTAAGTATGTAAAATAAAAATATATTTTTAATATTTATAAATAAAAAAATTGTTGTTGAACATATTGAGAATACTTGCCACCTAAGTATCATGATACTACTTAGTAACTCGAATTTACTACTACTACTATATATGTCAACAATGTGATCCATTCCTTAACTACTAAAATCTAATCCTTCTTTTCAAATAATATAGCCATCTCTTTTAATTTTTGTGTGTATAACGGAATAAGGTTTATCCTAAAAGTTAAAGTTGAGATAGATATTAGAGGGGTATTTAATAATTTTGTTAACTAGAATACTAACTATAATAGTGCCATTTAGAACGTTAAACTTTTTCCTAAGTAAATGGTTGATAAAGGCCGACAAATTACACACAAATTTAACTTTTGTATCATGGTTCGAGATCGAATGAACGAGTTATGTATATGTATGTATCTATCTATATACACAAATTAATCCCAACGAGTATTTGTTTTTTGTTGATTATTTATAATAAATTTTAAGTTTGTATTGAACGCATCAAAATTTAAGTTATCTCATGAATAATTTTATTTTAAACAAAAATATCGTTATTAGGACTATTTAATTCTAAAATTAATAGTTTTGGAATTATAATGCATAGAAATATAGTTCCGATCTTGCAAAACTGACATGACCTAGAAATTACCCTTAGTAAATTATTATTGCTGAAATTTATTTATGCAAACCTTAAAAAATATTTTTGAAAAAAATTAGCACCCCTCTTGAAAGGACTATTATTTTTTTTGTAAAAATTATCTCTTACAGGCAAAAAAAAAAAAAAGAAAAAGAAAAAGAAGAAGGTATTTTCATGTATAATTTTCGGACCCGGTTAACATAAAATTAACTTTATAGTAAATTAGACAATAGACCAATACAATGTTAACACGCCGACCGAGAGTGTTCTTTCTCTACTTGTCAGTACTGTATTGATCTATAATCCAATTTATCATGAAGTTAATTTCATATTAACCGGATCCATAATTTTCGGATGCCAAAGTCATCAACGATTTGAACGCTAGTGGTAGTAAGCTCTCATTACTAATAAAGAAGAAAATAATACATTACTTTATCCGTTTCAAAATATATCATCAATTTTATTTTTTTAAAAGATATTTAAAATCTTTCTAAATCTATTCTTTTAAAATAATTTGAATTATTTCTAAATTTAAAGTTCAGACTAGTTTGAGGATAATAAACGAAGGTGATGATAAAAGTTTTTGCCCCCACATATTTGCAGCATATATGCGCACTATATTACACATTTATATATTCTTCTAAAGATTACCAAAACAATGGGCCGGGTAGCTCAACAGGTAATGATATAGTTGTGAGGGTTTATAATCTCGTATAAATAATTTATGAAAAAAAACGTAAGCTATAAGTGTATACTCAAAATATAGTGACTATGAATAAGTTTGTTCAAAGGGTTAAACATACTTTAGTTATACTAAATTCTATCGTGTTTACAATTTGGTTTTTAAATTAATTGGACTTACACATCTGTGATATTAAGTACTTAATTTCACACAATATAGCTTCCAAAGCAAATTTTCGATGAAAATTGACAAGAATACTTAATTTTCCGACAAGCTAAGTATTTTTATATGATTTGACCGTATAAAAATATGCTTTGACTTTAATAAATAAAAAATTGGGTTTACACATCCATGTTAAATCAAATACTTAATTTCACAAAATTTAGCCCCCAAATTCACAAAATCTTAAATTTAATTTTAAAATAAAACTATTAAACTTAATTTTTTTTTTGTTAATAGAATCAAATAATAGTAGTGATTATTTATTTATTTTATTTATATTTAAATAATTATTTAGATAAAGCACGTAGAATAAATAATGTTAATTTTTTATTATACTAAATAAATTAACATTTCCTATTATACGCAAGATGTGTTTTTATGTTTTAATATAATATGTTGGTTTTAATATTCAGATATTAACTATAATGTATTATTTATTTTGCATTTGAAATAAATTAATTTTAATTTTTGCAATTGAAAATAAATTTATTTCAAATTTTCATTTAAAAATAAATTTATTTTAATTTTGCATAAAAGTTAATTATTATGTATTTTAAAGTTATGCTATTTTTTTTTCGTTTTGTAAATTGTAATTTAAATAAATACACCATTTGTCATATATTCTTTTTAATTTATAAAATTTTAAAATTTAAAATTGATAATTTATTTTAATAAATATATGGTGTTAATTAGCATTTTTATTTTTTTATTTTTTGTTAAAAATTATTTGGTATAATTTTTATTTTTTATTATACTAAATAAATTCACGTTTTCTATTATACGCATGATGTGCTCTTCTATTTTAATATAATAAGTTGTTGCCATTAATATTCAAATATTAACTCTAATGTATTATTTATTTTGCATTTGAAAATAAATGTATTTCAATTTTGCATTTGAAAATAAATTTATTTTAATTTTCTATATAAGTTAATTATTCTATATGTTATGTTATTTTTTCAGTGTTTTTTTAATTATAATTTAAATCGTACACCCTTTGTCATGTATTCTTTTTAATTTATAAATGTTTAAAATTTAAATGTGATAATTTATTTTGATACATATATGGTGTTAATTAGCATTTTTATTTTCTTAATTTTTACTTTTTTTTATTAATTATTTGGTTTAATTTTTAATTTTTAAATTTTTTATTTTTATTATACTAAATAAATTCACGTTTTCTATTCTATGCATGATGTGTTCATATATTTTAATATAATAAGTTACTTTTAATATTCGAATATTAACTATAATGTATTATTTAAAAATAATTTTTTTTTCAAATTTTCATTTAAAAATAAGTTTATTGCAATTTTGCGTATAAGTTAATTATTCTGTATGTTATGTTTTTCTTTTCTTTGTTTTGTAAATTATAATTTAAATAATACACCCTTTGTTATATATTCTTTTTAAAATATAAAAGTTTAAAATTTAAATGTGATAATTTATTTTGATACATATACGATGTTAATTAGCATTTTTTATTTTTTGTTAAACATTATTTGGCATAATTTTTATTTTTTATTCTTTTAAATAAATTCAAGTTTTCTATTATACACATAATGTGTTTTTATATAATAGGTTGTTTTGAATATTCGAATATTAACTATAATGTATTATTTATTTTGTATTTGAAAATAAATTTATTTCAATTTTGCTTTTGAAAATAAATTTATTTCAAATTTTCATTTGAAAATATGTTTATTGCAATTTTTCATTTGAAAATAAGTTTATCCTACACATCCGTTATATCAAGTTCCACTCTCCTTACAATTTGGCCAAACCGTATGGTCCGACCGAATTGTCATTCGGGTTGGGTTTTTTGACCAATTTCAACCAAAAATTAGCTTGGGGGGCTGTATTATGTTAAATTAAGTATTTAATTTAACGGATGTATAAGTTTAATTAATTTAAGGACCTAATAATGAATAAAATAAAACTTGATGTAACTAAAGTGTATTTATTGTTTAACCCTTATCCAAAGAACAAGTCTCGTGGCCAGAAAAAGCAATGGCGCTGGCTATAGCTAGTTAGTAGCTAGGGAGGGTATACCAACTTAGCATGGAATACCAGTATTTCATTAAACTAGCTGGAGGTTCTTTGACGGGAATGTTCAGGAATATAATAGAAGAAACGAGCTCACAAAGTACATACAAGGTCAAGGAATAAAATCATTAGAGTTTATCAACTAGGCTGTACGAGTAGTGGAGTGGGATTCAATGTACTGTGGTATGAACCTTTAAGTTGTGGTAGGCCTAAAGTAGGATCGTCAATTTATAGTAATAGTGCTTGAGTTTGCTTCTCCTTTTTTCCCTTGTTTAATTGTTATCAAGCTTTGATCAATTGAAATAGGCTTGAATCTTGATGTCCGGCCGGTCACAGTATTACCAAACTCAACAAGAATTTAGTACATTAATTAGGTTCGGGATGTGACACATATTATCTTTTTTTTTTCTAAGTAGCCTAAGGCCCTAAAGAATGAAATCATTCTTCTTAGAATTTGGAAAGAGAAAAAGGAGTGTGTAAGTGGTATAGAAAACATTTGAAAAAAAGAAATGGGTTTCAGAGGAATGGCATTTAGGTGCGGATGCTCCCTCCCTGAGAATTTGAGATTTTTGTCTCTCCATATATTACTTATTATAAAGCGTTTTTTTGAGCGGTTAATATCGATGGTGTAATCGTATTATATTATATTTTTTTCTCTTTTATATTTATAAATGTAGTTATATTACTCTTTTGTTCTTTTTATATTAAGTTTTATTATCTATTTTTTTTTTTTTAATATTATAATTTTTTTATTTTATTCCACATAATTTACGTATGGGTACACGACCGGCCAATATATATGAACAGATAATTAGGGTTTGGGAATTTGTGGGGTCCATATACATATTGGAGAAGGTAATTAGTAGTGGTGCACCGAGGAATGCGGGCTTGACCTAAGTCGACCCAATTGCTGCCGAGCCTGCCTACCTTGTATACTTTTATAGCGGTTGGTCATTGGTGGCAGTGACACTCTTCTTTCTCACATGCCCCCAACCCCCATCAATATCTTATTGCTTATCTATATAATTACACACCACCATCTTTTCCCCCATTAACTAGCATATTCAACTCAAACCCAAATTTGAAATACTACCCAAAATTATAATACTCCCTCTCTTCAAAATTATAATATCACTATTAATTTTTAAAAGTTAATTCAAAATATTTTAAAATTCAAAAATTGAGATACTTTAAAAAAAATAATCTTTTAATAAATAATATTTTTTAAATAGTTTATAATATTTATTATTATATTGATTAAAACTAAAAAAAAAATTATATCAATTTTAAGTTTAAAAATATCTCAAAATAATTTTAAAAATTAATAATGATCTTATAATTTACAACATAAATAATAATAATCTGTCTGTTCATATATAAGCTATAGTGAGTAATAATTTTTCATTAATTTACAACAACCATATTACTTTAATAAAATCAAATAATTTCACATCGATTGTATGTATTAAAATCTCACCAACTGATTTAAAAAGTAAAAATATATTTTTAACGGATAATTTTACACACACTATAACTAAATATTATTTTAAATACTACATACATTTCAATCATTAAAAAGTAGGACCTGACACATATTTTCTTATCAGGCGTTATCTTTCAATGATTAAAATTACAATATTATATTTACTATTGTCATTAATACTATGTACTTATAGTTATCCATTTTCAACAGTCGCTAACATAACTATCAATCATATTGTATATACAAGACCTTGATATAACTCATGAATAAAATGGCATATCAGCCCGTGTATTCTTAATAATTAGTCCTGACGTTCCTCCAACTGCAATCATTATATTTTGCTATTCTAATCGTTCGGTCTTAGTTTACTTGTCACGTTTTTGTAGGATACCTTCGACTAAAGAAAGAAAAAGTTTTCATATAAAAGAATTCAGTAATGAGTAAAATATAATGATGTTCAATTGGTTTTTGGCCCCACTTATTGTGTTAAGAGATAACAATTTGAATTAATTCTTCTTAATCAACCAATCACGATCCTAAAAGCGATCTTAAGTTGATAACTCATAACAGAAATAAAGATAAGAGTATTAATGATGTGAACACGAGGACGGACATAGATAGTCCGCCTTCTTTGTGGACCCTTAATATTAATTCTTCATCATCCTTCTCTTCTCAATCATTAACCTGATGATCTTATTAGTCAAGGATGGGCCTGCAGGTTTACTCCTTTCAAGACTTGATGGAAGTCGAAAGTAGCATCCATACAAGAAAATTTGCAAATGCAGAAAAAGGCATACTGCAAAAAGATAGGGACGGTGATTAGCTTAGCTACCTACATAATTCTCCACATTAATTCATGAGTCGTTGCGATAAATTTGTATTACATTATATTTATAAAACATATATATGATTTAATATAATTATTAAAGAGTTTCACTTATTACACATTTTTAAAAAGAATTATAGTTAATATTTATTCACCTAATTTACAATCAAAATATCCGACCAAACTCGCCTTGAGACTTTTTCTCTATAGACCTTTTCATACTTTTAATCCCAACTGTCCATCTAACTAAGGTACAAATAATGGCTAAGAATTTATGTGGTCACTTTCTAATTTTTTTTAACTCCTTTTTACTGACTGAGTAGTTCTTCGCTCATTTTTATTTTTATTTTCCTGTTTAACTTATCTTCGTCTTGCTGTTTTTTTTTTTTTTTTTTCATCATTTATCTGCCGGTCAAAACAATTAAATATATGTGAGTGGTTGTCAATTAGGTAAGCAAGGAGTGGAGAGCTAGATCAATTTCTCCTTCACCTGAAGGGTTTTATGATTTTGGGCAAGTTTGTGATCGATTGAGAGGAATTTCTCCTTCAATTCTTGTTATTGGTGGTGACAGTGCTGGTTGTTGTGGTGATAGTGGTGGGTGGCATTGATGAAGACTTTGCTGGTTATCCTCGTCGGAGACAAGTGCAGGGGTTTGTTTTGGGGTGCAAGATGAGAGTTTTCTAATTTTTTGGGACCGTTTTGGGATTTTTGAAGAGTTTTAATGATTTTTGAGGAAAAAAGGTTTAGAGTAAGAGTGCAAACAAGTCGAACTTCTCCAAACATAAACTTACTCGAATTCGATTCGTAAAATTAAATTCTTACTTAAATTCAAATTATATTTAAAATTTTTTATTCAAATTCGACTGGACTAAAATTTTCATTACTCAATTCGATCCTACTCGAATCGAGTTACATTCAAAGTACTCGCGATCTTCGAATTTAATCTTTAATTCAAATCTCCACATAGTAACTACCTTTATTATACATATAATTACTAATTAAACTTATTATGTTACTTAAAAATGAAAAAAATATAATTATAGTTATACTTTACAAATATAAAATTATAATTAAATTTACAAACAAAATAAAAAAATAATGACTAATTATTATAATTTTGTGTAATTGTGTATATATTATAAGAGATTGTATCAAGTATCTATTTGAATATATATCAATTGAGTATGTATCGAATCATGGCTAAGAATTTGAGTAGTTTAAATCATAAATGAGTCGAGTATAACTTTACTCATATTCTACTTGTATTTTTATTCGAACTATTTTTTGTGCTCAAATTTGGATTATATTAACTAATTTGAGTTTCACCCATATTTTTTCGAGTCGAGCATGAATCGAGTTCTAATCGTTTGGTTCGATTTGCAGCCTTAATCAAGAGAAAAGTTTGGTCCAAAAAAATTGACATAAATATTTGTAATATATATTATTTTTCTTAATTCATTCAAAGTTTTGAAAGAGAAAAATGATTATTTAAGAATTTCTTGTAAAGCCAAATATATATGAAATTATTACCTTTATTAGTATTAAATAATGCACTGAAAATGATCACTTAATTGGAGTGGGCTCCTCCAAGATTTGACGGAGCAGTATTTTCAGAGTCTGAAAATGCCCAGTATTTTTCTTCTCCCCACCCCCAAGCGACCCAACGTGCACAATCAATCATAAAGCATGGTGAAGCACATGTTCATCTGCATGCGCTTGGGTCATTTCATACTAATACCATCAAGATTTGAGCTTTGAGCATGAGGATTAATTGCCATTGCCATTGCCATGGGAAATGGACTCCTTAAAAACTAGGAGGGAGAAATAGTGAGCAGCCCACCCAAGGATTTGTTCCCAAGTCCATTAAATAAATTACTTTCACTTTATGGCTGGCTCTTCGGGTGGAATTGGTTGATGCTATAACTGGGCCATTAGAATTATTTTGGGCCTGCTCTGAAATTCTAGTTAAAGAGCTATTAAGTAGGAGAACTGGGATTGTTAGAAGGAGATGATCCTTGAGAAGTCAAAAAAAGACCATGCCTACATCTTTTGTTCCAAGTTCATGAATAGAATAAAAATATCTCAATTCGGAAGCACAAACAAACAAAAGGTGGGCTTGAATAAGGTAAATTTTTCCAAGTTTTCCCCAGTTTTTTCCCTAGACTTTTGGATGGTTAGAGTTTTTTTCTTCCCCTTTTTGATTGCTCATGAGTAGGTACTTGAACAATAGTCTTGGTAATTCTGCTCTATTATGTTTGGGAGGAAGGCCTGAAGTAAGAGGGGTACCCCACTTTTTATTGGGTCAGTCCATGGGTGGAGCAGTTGCTATCAAGGATCATCTGAAGGAACCGCATGAATGGGACGGAGTAGTTCTTGTAGCCCATATGTGTAAGGTAAAGCTATCTTCAGTCTTACTCATGTTTACATTTGCTCAGCTTCGAATTGCTCACTTGTTGGAATTCTACAAGGATTTGTCGATAAGCAATAAAAAAGGATGATAAATAAAAAGGTCTTTCGTTGTGATTATATTTTTCTCCTCTTTGATAGTCACCTTCCCCTACATTGACTGATACTATGCTTTAACTTTTGATATTGTTGGCTCATTATGTCCTAGTCAAGAATGTGTTGAAAATAGCATGGTTTAGCCATTTTTTCAGAACCACGTAATATGTTTTTTTTCCTAACAAGAATTGCTGACTTTAAGTTGCTGCCAAGATTGCAGAGGACGTGATACCTCCAGAACCAATTGCCAATTAAGGTCTTAAGTATGTTGTCCAGCGTTGCTCCGAAAGCTAAGCTTGTACCCCAGCAAGATTTGCATTCAGAGACTTGAAGAAAAGGAAACTGGTCCGTTTATATTTACTGATCTCTCCATTTGAGTACAATTTCAGTTATTTAAAATTTTGAATTCAGATTATTGAAGCATGCTAATCATTTAAGATAATCAATTGAAGCAATAGATAGTGATAAGAAAGTTGAGTGAATAGAAAAAGGATGATCTGTTGGTCTCAATGCCAAATGTGAGTTCAGGTTTCAATTCATTGATGTTGTTTAGGACGTTTTGAAAAATTTGAAAGAAATCAGCGCACAAACCAACCGATCGATGTACTAGCAATCTATGGAAGGAGTTGAGAAAACAAATGCAAATTATTTGTTACGGCTTCTATAATTTGCTTTTAAACTTCTGTGGGCTTTGCTCTTTGTATCTATTTCATTATTTGTGTATACTGAGGACCTATTCCTGAGAGATGACGCTTAGGTACTTCACTTTCAGGTTTCGTATAACGTGATCTGCTACAACCATCAAGCACGATTCAAGACCGCTGTAGAACTGCTAAAGGCTACAAATGATATTGAATCACAAGTCCAGAAGGTATGTAGTGCGTTTGTGGTTTCTGTATAGTCCTTTGAATCATAAGATAAAAGGGTAAATTACCATTTTTGGGAAAAGAAGTTGACTATTTCTAGAGAGTACATATTTCTTTGCCAATGCTTATTCTTCATGCATGGAGCTGCTGATAAGGTGACAGATCCCATGGTAAGCCAGTTTCTGTACGAGAAGGCTTCCAGCAAAGACAAAACCCTAAGGCTGTATGAGGAAGGATACCATTGCATTCTTGAAGGATATCCCGATGACAGAATTTTACAGTAATTCATGACATTATCACTTGGCTTGATTCTCGATGTACTGCGCTGTTCACTAGGACTTTCATTTTATGATTGGAGTTTCTTAATCATATATATTTTGTTATGAATATAGCCTACTATAAATAAATAAATAAATAAAAGACTAGAATTAAAATAATCCAAGGATTGAGATTAGATTAAATGATATTAATATAAATGGCTAAGAAGGATTGTATTGCCTATATAAGCCATAGTTTGTACTGAAAAGAGAATCATGAAATATCATAACAAATTCACAATCTTTCTCTAAATTCTTCTCTTTCTTCACTTTAATTTCTGGAGTTTGCAGGAGACTAGAATATCCTGTATCATTGGTGCTTTCATTGAGACTACCATGGTTGCGCTTGTACTAGAGATTAAGCAACAACTTCGTTATACTTCTACAGAGTATACCGATAATCAATTGCAGATCCAACAAGAGGATGATCGAGTTATTCCTATGGTTGGAGATCATAAGGAATTGCTAACAAAAATTGAAGACCAAAGCTCACTTGTCAATCAAGTTTACGTACAATCAGCTTGCGGTAAGGTAACCTCTATTCCTTGCACTGATTATTCATCTCCTAGCTTGTCCACTAACACTGCAATAGGAAAGTTTGGTACAAACGAAAAGCAATTTACTATTGCCGACAAGGTGTTCAACAAAAGTCCTAAAACAAATGGATACACTGCTTACCTTAATCTGAAACCACCAGATGTTTATGATTTTTTTGATGATCTGAATAATTATGGGTTCAATACACCAGCTTAACTAAAAATTAAAGGTTCAGTCACAACGTTACTAGAAGTCTAGGTTGATTTAGTCTCGTCTTTGAAGTCCTCGAGAAAGGATGCCCCTTCGATTGAGCAGCAACAATCAGTTACTAAATAGATGCATGTTGTTGTTGTTCTCTACAACTATTTCAATTGGAAAAGACATTCAGAACTAGAGTTTTTAGGTATATATTAAGTCAGTTTACAAGTTGGTTGTTAACCTTAGACCAAGTATGAGTGCATATAGGACATTCATACATTAATATGAGTATGAGGTTTTAGATGATCTAGAAAATCAACTTACATTAACCGAAATGGCCACTATAGATGCTTGTATATTGTGTTTGGTTTTAGATGTTTCAAAAGATGTTCCGAGTACAGAGGAATGGCGCGCGCCTATTTCCAAAGTAGCAGTTTTATTAATTGACTCAAACATAAAGAATTGTGCATTGGTGTTCAGTTCTGTCACACATGGGGTTTGGTTTATTTTAGAGACATCTGTCATATCAGTTCAGGGAGTACACATTGCTCTAAGATCCTAAAAAGGAAAATCTTTGCCTGTATGGATTTTCTAGCGAGCAATGGGAAATTAATTTGTCTGTTGAAGAGGTGCCTCTTGAGTTCCCTGAGCCTGCTTTAGGAATTAACTTTACCAGAGATGGAATGTAGAAGAATGACTAGTTGGCTCTAGTTGCGATTCACAGTGATGCATGACTACTTTCAGTGGCATTTTATTTTGGTGCCAGATTTGGTTTTGACAAAGCAGACAAGAAGCGTTTGTTCAGTATGATAAATGATTTTCCAACAATTTTTGAAGTTGTCACTGAGATTGCTAAGAAACAAGTAAAGGAGAAGTCAACAGTCTTAAACCATAGCAGCACCAAAACTAAGTCAAACATAAAAATGCAAGGTTCTGAATCCCATGGATTTTCAAAGATGCAAGCAAAGGATGATGATGATGATGGAAACAAGAGAAAAAGAATTGATAATAAAGATTTAGGAGACTTGGTGGTAAGGTGTTTCTTTGCTAAGTATAAGCTTGTTTGGGAAGTTCTTGATGACGGTCTAAAAAATAAGATCGAAATTCAATGATCTGACATTGTGGCTTTGCAATCAACGTATTCTGATGAAGGAACTCAAAATTTCTTGGTTTTCCATCATCCTATCATGTCACAAGATCAAGTATACTCAGATATCAATGTTCACCGCCCTAGATAATACTGGGATTACAAGTCTTCAGCCGTTCAATGGGGTGACCAAAATGACTATGAAGTTGTTCTGAAAGTTGGAAGGGGAAAATACAGTGAAGTCTTTGAAAGAATAAATATCCTTAAACTTGTCAAAAAGAAGAAGATAAAAAGGAAAATTAAAATACTTCAGAATCTTTGTGGAAGAAAAAACATTTTGAAACTGCTTGATATTGTTAGAAATCAGTACTCAAAAACTCATAGCTTGATTTTTGAATATGTCAATAGTACTGATACACTTTACAGAATTGATGGCCAACTGACTATGAGTTGTTCTCTTCTGTAAAGCTTATTGATGTGGTCACTGTGCGTAATATCCAAGAAATTTGTAAATACTTACATTAATAAATTAAAAAATTATTTAAAAAATTATTTGTGTGCTCATATATTTTTGTATTATGTTATAAGCATTAATAATTCAATTAAATATGTGATAAATAATAAATTAAGTGATGATGATGGTAAACTTGAATTAAAATTAATTTAAGTTTATGTAATATGCCTTGTGTAGCATAATGTGTAAGAAAGATTGATTGATTAATTAATTAAATTAATTGTGAAATGATTAAATAATATCATAGATTAATGAGTGTAATTAAATTAAGCCCAATGTGAATATTATGAGGTCACATGAATTAATGTGACATAGCCCAATATGTTAGAAATTAAAGTCCATGTATGTATGGATGACTAAAATTAATTAATAAGCCCAATAGAAAATAATTGTTCATGGCCCAATGAAATTTTAATTAGTGACCCAATGAAACCTAGTTGAATAAGTCCAAAACATAGTCCAGTTATATGATCTTAATGATCTATTTTCTAGAATGCTTTATAATATATTATATATAACCCATCATGAAGCTAGAATGCTAATTTTATTTTTAAAATGAAGCTACATAGGCTATCATGAAGGAGGATCATGATTTATTCCTTAAATTAGGGAATTGTACAAACTTTTCCAAGTTTTGTGGAACTAATGGCTAAAAACTTCCTAGATGGATAAAACCTAATAGATTAATACATGTATTTATACATGTATATGTAGTTTATATGTATGAGAATTTGTTTATAACTAGGGTCATCCTATTTCATTTTCTAAGTTTGCTTGATTTTTTTTTTCTAAGTATAGAGTCTTAGAAAGAAAAGAGAGAGCTTGTAAGAGAAGTAGAAAAATTTAGATAAACTCTTGCCTATTTGTGGTTTAAATGTGGTCTAGGAGAAAAAAAAGATAGAGAACTACTACAAGTTTATATGTAAAAGGAAGAAAGCTTCTAAGAGGTATAACACTTCCTAACTTAAGTTTAATAATTTTTATAGAAAGTTATGTAGTAATAGTTATATATTTATGTTTGGGTGTTGGAGATCTTGTGTGTGGAAATCATAGTGGATTCCGAAGACATAAGAATGGTGTTATGAAGGAGGTTATGTGTTTTGTATGTCTTCATATGTGTTTTATGTCTAAGTGAACAAAAGAAATACATATGAACATGAAAACCCTAAGAAATTCATTTACTAAATTCCTGATATATGAATCCCTACACATGAACACTTACTTTTATTATTTTTTATACTTGCTGAGCAAACTCGTTGCTCACCCTTGCTTCCCTTAAACATTACAGTTAAGTCTGAACAAAGCATCGGCTCGGGAAAAGATAAAGGCAAAAGTAAAATTGCTGAGTAGTCTTATTAAGATGTAGTAGTTAATTTTATTCAGTGTTGTATTAAAACTTATATGGTACTTGTTATATTAAGTGATGTCATGTATTAGTAACGGTTGCGAGACTTGAGACGCAAATATTTATGTTAACTCGATGTAAATATTTATATTATTCCACATTTAGTTGTTATTAGTATGTTGTATGAGTTGAATCATGAACACTAGATTCAAGGCATATGTAAGACCCCGAATTTTATGAAATACAAAATTTAATTTTTCTTCATATAGATATTTTTTTTAAACAGTAAGTGGTTAAATCGATAAAGTTAAAAGTTAAGGATGTTATGTGCAAATTTTATTTTGTCGGACAATATTCGCTTTGTCGGAGAATATTCGTTTGGTCGGGGAATATTCGTTTGGTCCGACGGCGCCGAAATAACAAATTATTGGTGGACCCCACATCGGAATATTTGTCGGATATAGAAAACGACAGAAATAACCTTTTTAAGTAAAAATAGTCAACGGAACTGTTAAAATACCGGTGATAAAATAATAGTAGCATACGATAGTTATTGGTATTTTCTGTAGCACTCGGTACTCTACAGTAACACACGGTATTGCATAGTGTCTCATATTTTTGGTCTGATAATTGACACCGTAACTGTTACGCATCATTTCATCGATAATTGTCACTGCATAATATTTTATATTATCAATTCAATAATTGTTGTTACACAATATTTTGCATTATTGATTTAATAATTGTCATTACACTGTATTTTATATCATTGAGTCAATAATTGTTGTTGCACTGTTTTTAAAATTATTGAACCTAATAATTGTCACAGTAACATATGCACAGTAATTCACATTATTGAATCAATAATTGTCATTACACAGTAACGTATGCTTTATTTTACATTATTGTTATCTCTATTATGATGTTATTTAAACAGTTGTATTTCATTAATTTATTGACTTGATATCTAAGAGCTAACTATACTGTATTTATAACAATTAGTCATAATAATTGAATTGATAAAGTTATTTGTTTATAATATAAAGTTAGGTGATTATTAGGTGATATAAAATGAATGGTGTAGATTAAAGTGTGAATTATTGTTGAATAATTAAATTGATTTGTTTATAATATAAAGTTAGGTGATTATTAGGTGATATGAAATGAATGGTGTAGATTAAAGATAATATAATATTTGAAATGGATGGTGTACATTAAAAGATGATCTTTAAATGAATGGTTTAGATTAAATGAATGATAAGATTTTTGGCTATAAATAGAAGCCTTAACTTAAGGATTTTTCATAAACTTCCTTACTTGTTCTTTCTTTCTCTCTCTAAATACTTCTTGTGAAAGTTCTCTCTAAGTGTGCTTAAGTCATCTTGAGTATTTGTGAAGATCTATAAGTATACGTGTACTGTTCAAGTTAATCAAACCTGCTACGGTAAGGAATATCATCTTCTTTCATATTCTATTATTTAAACTTACTACGGTAAGGAATGTCATCTTCTTTCATCTTCTATTATTAAAACTTACTACGGTAAGGGATACCATCTTTTTCATCTTCCATTATTCAAACATACTATGGTAAGGGATTATCATTATTTGATTCTCGATAATAATATTGTTTCTTCCTTACTCATAAGACGTGCCTTTTATTTCCATGTATTAAATTGTGGGAATAACCTTACGGAGCGGATTGCCGCCTGTTGGTGAATAACCTTTCGTATTCATTCATTATTAATCTCTGAGAATAACCTTACGGAGCGGATTGCCGCCTGTTTGGTGAATAACTCTTTGTACTCAAATTCTATTAAATTGTGGGAATAACCTTACGGAGCGGATTGCCGCCTGTTGGTGAATAACCTTTCGTATTCATTCATTATTAATCTCTGAGAATAACCTTACGGAGCGGATTGCCGCCTGTTTGGTGAATAACTCTTTGTACTCAAATTCTATTAAATTGTGGGAATAACCTTACGGAGCGGATTGCCGCCTGTTGGTGAATAACCCTTGTATTAATTTCCTTCACCTTTTGTTAATCAAACCTGCTACGGTAAGGGATATTATTTTCTTTCATACTCCTAAATCGAAATTTATTATGGAACTATTGCTTCTATAATTCTTGAAAATATTATATGTTCCATAATAGTTGAACTTCATTATTTCAACTGAACCTTCCTATTTACGTGAACCTTTCTATTGAATTGTAACCGTTATTCTGAACTGTGGATCTTGAATATCATTTTTAAATTTCACTCCACATCATGTTGACAATTTGGACATTATTTGAATCTGTACAAAGTAAACTTCCGATACTTATTGTTATCCTATTTCTTCTGTTCATCATTTATATCATTCTAATCATCCAAAAATCAAGCTGTTGTGAATATCTGTGGCGGGGGGCACAGATGTGATATATTTGTTGAACAGATGATAGGTTAAAGGCGATATAATAGGTTAAAGGCGATACATCTGTTCGGTGTCTTTTATGGCACGTGGTGAATGTTCTCTTTGGCCCGTAGTGCAAAGATGAACTGTTGTTTGGTATGATTATGACCAAAGGCTGAATCTGGTATAATCATGACCGTTGGTGTTATATTGAATGTCTTTGGCCCGTAGTGCAAAGATGAACTGTTGATCTGCATGATTATGATCAGGAACTGTGAATTTGTATTATCTTGACTAATGATATTTCAGATGATAAAAGTTGATGATGTTTTTCCTAAAAAGAGAACCGAGTGGACATTATAGTCTGCATTATTCTTCTAATAGATTACTCATTCCGCTGCTATTATTGATCTGAACGTTGTTTAAGAATTTAACTGCAGTTTTTGATATAAACCTTGTAGTCTATTGTATTCTATCAAGAACTCAACTGTTGAAGACTAATGATAATTTATTCGTCATTATCTTAGTCATGATATTCTTTACTGGGCTATTTGAGCTCACCCTTTCTTTTGTTCCATTGTTTTTCAACAGGAGATGAAAACATAACAGGGTCTAGCCGGGGAATGGAGTGAGGGTCCGAGGAATAGTTATCATAGTCTTCACGTTTTGTAAAATAGTGTGACAATAATAGTGAAGACTTAGTTGTGTATTATTATACACTGTATTGTTGTACGTTGTGCTTTGTTGTAATAATTTTGTTGTAGTATTTTGACGACTCAAGTTTGGGCTGTGTGGGCCCAAATTTGGGGGCGTCACAGTTGGTATCAGAGCTTAGGGATATGGTCTTTAATGGAGATCTGGGGTTAGAACTAGGAGGGGAGAGACGAATAGAATCAATCACTAGTGTGTCCTACCTAAATTAGATTTATTTTTTTATCTAATGAATCGATTTGAATGTAGGAACATGAAGAGATGAGTCAGTTTATTTGAACTAACATTTATTTTGTGACCACAGTTAATTATGACATCTGGAAATCAGGAGGTTAACTATGAAATTACCGAAACAAATGTAGCTGCAAAACAAGAGGCGACGAATAATCTTCTTACAAACTCAGAGTTGAATCATTTGCCTAAGGCAAAAATTATGCGTGTTCTATCCAGTAAGGATGAAGGTGAAAGCTCTGCTACAGTCGTTCCAGATCCATTCTTAGAAGCAATTAAAGGAAGTAACGAACTTGCGAAAATTATTGCCTTTAATTTACTCACTAATTGGGAGAGTGATATCACCTGGTTATGCTCTATAACAAAGGATCAGAATATATGGACTTTTCATATTAGTCTTTGGGATTTATGGTGTTCCAGCTATGATTTTCAAGATTATTTAAAAATGATGTTTCTATACTTTTGGGCGTTACAATTTAGAGGAATTCAGGTTAAGTTAGTCACTATCGTGGAAACTGCAGTCTATCGAAAATACTATTTTAATGGAAATCATTGGTACCTTACTACTGATGAAGTTGATGAACCCGAGAAACAGTTTGCTAGAAAATTATTCAGTGGTATTCCCATGGTTGAAATACGTGAAGATCCGAATGAAGTATTCGGGATTCGATTTGACGATAACAGTCAAGAAACCGAATGAGGTGATAACCGGTAAGCTATTTATAAATTCGTGTGAAGTTTATGCCATGTTAGATACTTGCTCTACCCATTCTTTTATCTCACATACGTGTGCTCAACGTTTAAATTTGACTTCTGAAAACTTTTACTTTGACTTATCAGTTGAAACCTCATTGGGAGAAATATCTATCACATCTACTATCTATAAATCTTGCCTAGTTCAAATCAACAACCTCACATTACCTGTTGACCTTATTTCTTTGGAGATGCATGAATTTGATGTGATTTTAGGAATTGATTGGTTGACTACCCATCATGCAAAAAAATTGATTGTTTTCATAAGATTATTAGTTTTCATATTCCTAATCAACCTGTCATACAAGTTCAAGCAACTAAACCATTGAAATCTATAACTGTTATTTCTAGCCATAAAGTCATTCGTTTATTGAAAAACGGATGTCAAGCCTTTTTAGCTCATGTCACTGATTTGAACAAAAATACGTCAAACTTGAATGATATTCCCATTGTTAATGAGTTTCCTGACGTTTTTCCTGAAGAACTTCATAGCTTACCCCAAACCGTGAAAATGAATTTTGTATTGATCTTGAACTCGGTACCAAGCCCATTTCCAAAGCCCCATACCGAATGACTCTCATAGAACGCCAAGAGTTAAAAGTTTAATTATTAGATATCGGTATCATTCGTTCTAGTACAAAACTTATATCGAGCGAGGAATGCAAGAAGAGTTTCCAAGAACTCAAGAGGAGACTTGTTTTAGCTCCTGTTCTGACCATACCATCAGGATCAGGAGAATTTGTTATCTACAGCGATGCTTCTGGCAAAGGTCTAGGCTGTGTCCTTATGCAACATGGAAAGGTTATAGCCTATGCCTCTCGACAACTCAAAGATTATGAGAAAAATTATCCTACTCAAGATCTAGAGTTGGCAGCAGTCGTTTTCGCGTTAAAGATCTGGAGACACTACTTGTACGGAGAAAAAGTGGATATCTATACGGATCATAAAAGTCTCAAGTATTTCTTCACCCAGAAGGAACTCAACATGCGACAACGACGTTGGCTTGAGCTGTTGAAGGATTATGACCACACAATCCGGTATCATCCGGGAAAGGCGAACGTTGTAGCTGACGCTTTGAGCAGAAGATATTATGTGAGTACAAGTGCACTGCTGACAACACAAAAGCGTATTTTGTACGACTTGCAAAAGATAGGGATAGAGCTAAAAACACCAATGACCCACTTGAAGATTGCGCACGTACGAGTAGAACCAGCTTTAATCGATAAAATTAAAGTTGTTCAAGCTACCGATCCGGAGTTGATGAATATGATGAAGAAAGTACAAGAAGGTGCTATTCCTGATGCAATAATCGACGAGAAAGGAATACTTCGAGTCAACTCTCGACTCTGTGTTCCTAACGATCCTGAATTGAAGCATAAAATCATGATGGAGGCACACAACACGCCGTTTGCAATCCACCCAGGAAGTACCAAGATGTATCGTGATCTTCGACATACATTTTGGTGGAACAATATAAAAATGGAAATTGCAGAGTTTATCTCAAGGTGCCTAACTTGTCAACGTGTCAAGGCAGAGCATCAAGTACCTAAGGGTCCATTACAACCACTTGAAGTTCCTGAATGGAAGTGGGAATATATCAATATGGATTTCGTGACGGGTCTTCCCAAAGTTTCTCAAGGCTTAGATGCAATTTGGGTCATCGTAGATAGATTGACCAAATCCGCTTATTTCTTGCCTATACGAGAAAACTTTTCACTTGAACGTCTTGCCGGTATGTACATAAATGAGATCGTGAGATTGCATGGCATGCCAGTTTCCATAGTTTCTGATCGAGATCCTAGATTCACTTCACGCTTTTGGATCAGTCTACAAAAAGCTATGGGCACTGAACTACGTTTTAGTTCTGCATACCATCCTCAAACGGACGGACAATCGGAAAGGACGATCCAGACCCTCGAAGATCTTTTGAGACTTTGTGTATTAGACTTCAAAGGAAGTTGGGATAAGTACTTGCCGTTGGTGGAATTTTCTTACAACAACAGTTACCAAGCAAGCATAGGCATGGCTCCATTCGAGGCATTGTATGGAAGGAAGTGTCGCTCTCCAATATGTTGGAATGAGGTAGGAGAAGCAAAATTGTTGGGACCCGAGTTGGTACGCTTGACGACCGAAAAGATCCAAATGATCCGACAACGAATACAGACCGCACAAGAACGACAAAAGAGTTATGCTGATCTTCATCGGAGAGACGAAAGTTTCAACGTCGGAGATCATGTATTCTTACGTGTTTCTCCATGGAAAGGGGTTACGAGATTCGGAAAAAGAGGAAAGCTCAACCCTCGATTTATTGGCCCATTTGAAATCCTCGATCGAATAGGAACCGTAGCCTACAGACTAGCCCTACCACCAAGTATGTCTCGCATCCATAACGTTTTTCACATATCTATGTTACGTAAATATGTGAAGGACCCAAACCACGTCATTGAGTTAGAACCAGACGTTATAGCAGAAGATTTAACATACGAGGAGGTACCTGTTAAGATCCTGGATAAGAAGGAGCAGATCCTACGCTCAAAGGTTATACCTCAAGTTAAGGTTTTATGGAGGAACCAAGATACTGAGGAAATGACCTGGGAGCTAGAATCTGAGATGAAATGTAAGTATCCTTACCTCTTCGATATGTCAGGTACGTCAATTTCGGGGACGAAATTTCATAAGGAGGGGAGGTTGTAAGACCCCGAATTTTATGAAATACAAAATTTAATTTTTCTTCATATAGATATTTTTTTTAAACAGTAAGTGGTTAAATCGATAAAGTTAAAAGTTAAGGATGTTATGTGCAAATTTTATTTTGTCGGACAATATTCGCTTTGTCGGGGAATATTCGTTTGGTCCGACGGCGCCGAAATAACAAATTATTGGTGGACCCCACATCGGAATATTTGTCGGATATAGAAAACGACAGAAATAACCTTTTTAAGTAAAAATAGTCAACGGAACTGTTAAAATACCGGTGATAAAATAATAGTAGCATACGATAGTTATTGGTATTTTCTGTAGCACTCGGTACTCTACAGTAACACACGGTATTGCATAGTGTCTCATATTTTTGGTCTGATAATTGACACCGTAACTGTTACGCATCATTTCATCGATAATTGTCACTGCATAATATTTTATATTATCAATTCAATAATTGTTGTTACACAGTATTTTGCATTATTGATTTAATAATTGTCATTACACTGTATTTTATATCATTGAGTCAATAATTGTTGTTGCACTGTTTTTAAAATTATTGAACCTAATAATTGTCACAGTAACATATGCACAGTAATTCACATTATTGAATCAATAATTGTCATTACACAGTAACGTATGCTTTATTTTACATTATTGTTATCTCTATTATGATGTTATTTAAACAGTTGTATTTCATTAATTTATTGACTTGATATCTAAGAGCTAACTATACTGTATTTATAACAATTAGTCATAATAATTGAATTGATAAAGTTATTTGTTTATAATATAAAGTTAGGTGATTATTAGGTGATATAAAATGAATGGTGTAGATTAAAGTGTGAATTATTGTTGAATAATTAAATTGATTTGTTTATAATATAAAGTTAGGTGATTATTAGGTGATATGAAATGAATGGTGTAGATTAAAGATAATATAATATTTGAAATGGATGGTGTAGATTAAAAGATGATCTTTAAATGAATGGTTTAGATTAAATGAATGATAAGATTTTTGGCTATAAATAGAAGCCTTAACTTAAGGATTTTTCATAAACTTCCTTACTTGTTCTTTCTTTCTCTCTCTAAATACTTCTTGTGAAAGTTCTCTCTAAGTGTGCTTAAGTCATCTTGAGTATTTGTGAAGATCTATAAGTATACGTGTACTGTTCAAGTTAATCAAACCTGCTACGGTAAGGAATATCATCTTCTTTCATATTCTATTATTTAAACTTACTACGGTAAGGAATGTTATCTTCTTTCATCTTCTATTATTAAAACTTACTACGGTAAGGGATACCATCTTTTTCATCTTCCATTATTCAAACATACTATGGTAAGGGATTATCATTATTTGATTCTCGATAATAATATTGTTTCTTCCTTACTCATAAGACGTGCCTTTTATTTCCATGTATTAAATTGTGGGAATAACCTTACGGAGCGGATTGCCGCCTGTTGGTGAATAACCTTTCGTATTCATTCATTATTAATCTCTGAGAATAACCTTACGGAGCGGATTGCCGCCTGTTTGGTGAATAACTCTTTGTACTCAAATTCTATTAAATTGTGGGAATAACCTTACGGAGCGGATTGCCGCCTGTTGGTGAATAACCTTTCGTATTCATTCATTATTAATCTCTGAGAATAACCTTACGGAGCGGATTGCCGCCTGTTTGGTGAATAACTCTTTGTACTCAAATTCTATTAAATTGTGGGAATAACCTTACGGAGCGGATTGCCGCCTGTTGGTGAATAACCGTTGTATTAATTTCCTTCACCTTTTGTTAATCAAACCTGCTACGGTAAGGGATATTATTTTCTTTCATACTCCTAAATCGAAATTTATTATGGAACTATTGCTTCTATAATTCCTGAAAATATTATATGTTCCATAATAGTTGAACTTCATTATTTCAACTGAACCTTCCTATTTACGTGAACCTTTCTATTGAATTGTAACCGTTATTCTGAACTGTGGATCTTGAATATCATTTTTAAATTTCACTCCACATCATGTTGACAATTTGGACATTATTTGAATCTGTACAAAGTAAACTTCCGATACTTATTGTTATCCTATTTCTTCTGTTCATCATTTATATCATTCTAATCATCCAAAAATCAAGCTGTTGTGAATATCTGTGGCGGGGGGCACAGATGTGATATATTTGTTGAACAGATGATAGGTTAAAGGCGATATAATAGGTTAAAGGCGATACATCTGTTCGGTGTCTTTTATGGCACGTGGTGAATGTTCTCTTTGGCCCGTAGTGCAAAGATGAACTGTTGTTTGGTATGATTATGACCAAAGGCTGAATCTGGTATAATCATGACCGTTGGTGTTATATTGAATGTCTTTGGCCCGTAGTGCAAAGATGAACTGTTGATCTGCATGATTATGATCAGGAACTGTGAATTTGTATTATCTTGACTAATGATATTTCAGATGATAAAAGTTGATGATGTTTTTCCTAAAAAGAGAACCGAGTGGACATTATAGTCTGCATTATTCTTCTAATAGATTACTCATTCCGCTGCTATTATTGATCTGAACGTTGTTTAAGAATTTAACTGCAGTTTTTGATATAAACCTTGTAGTCTATTGTATTCTATCAAGAACTCAACTGTTGAAGACTAATGATAATTTATTCGTCATTATCTTAGTCATGATATTCTTTACTGGGCTATTTGAGCTCACCCTTTCTTTTGTTCCATTGTTTTTCAACAGGAGATGAAAACATAACAGGGTCTAGCCGGGGAATGGAGTGAGGGTCCGAGGAATAGTTATCATAGTCTTCACGTTTTGTAAAATAGTGTGGCAATAATAGTGAAGACTTAGTTGTGTATTATTATACACTGTATTGTTGTACGTTGTGCTTTGTTGTAATAATTTTGTTGTAGTATTTTGACGACTCAAGTTTGGGCTGTGTGGGCCCAAATTTGGGGGCGTCACAGCATAGGTATCTGAATTTGGGGGCGTCACACTATGGTGATGTGTCCCAATGATGGTTGCTTTCCTGGGCTTTACTGTTCAAACATCCTTAGTAACCCATGGCTTTCTGATGGTTATACCTTGATTTTATCTTTCATCTTGTGCAGTGCACAATCAATACTTGTTATGAATGTGTTAAGTGGAAATGTTTCACTCATCATTCCTTATAACTCAAAATTTTCTTGGAATGTTCTTGCCCTGGATGAGGATAATATTATTATTTTATGTAGTAGCCCATTAGATGTTCCTACACACAATTATGTTTATCGTGCTGGGGAGGCATCTATTGTAGCTGTATGGAGTTGGTTAGATGTTTCAAGCACTATATTTAAATACTCTGAAAAGTTTATATCTTTGTTATCAGCTTTGCAATTTAGTATAACAAAAATTTCAGTTAAAAGTGTTTTAAAGAACCTTCCAGAAGGTGCTAAGAAGCCTTTTGAAGCTATATTTGTATTATTTAATTTGAAGAATCATGATGTATGTGATCCACTACTTGTAAATCCTTCACAGCAGGCCTCACTTTGTCTCGTTGTCAAACTTTTCAAAGTCATTGGCATTCATTGCTTCAACTAGATTCAGCTTACTTATAAGAAGTTCACTGGGATTTGGTGAGGAAGCATTACAATCTCTTCTAGGAAAAAATAGATCTCAGGATGTTAAGGATGTTCTCACTGCTATAGATCATGTCATAGACATGGGACTTGCAAACCATGCTAAAATTTATATGTGGGGTGGTTCCCATGGTGGCTTTCTTACAACACACTTAATTGGTCAGGCATTAGATAAACTTGTTGCAGCAACGGTACGGAGTTCTGTTTGTAACCTTGCACTGATGGTCGGTATGAGTGACATCCCTGATTGGTGTTATGTGGAGGCATACAGAAGAGAAACAATATCTAGCTTTTACAGAAGCTCCTTCATTTGACCATCTGTTTTTTTTTTACAACAAGTCTCCTGTTTCACACCTTTCAAAGGTCAAAACTCCTACTGTTGATGGAAAGAAGATTATTGATGCATATTTTCTAGTTTTCATAAAGCACATTCACCTTGAGGACAAGGTAAATTTTGAGGGGATGACAATGTTATGAATATAGCTTAATATATATAAATAAATAAATGAAAGGCTAGGATTAGAGTAATCCAAGGGTTGAGGTTAGACTAAATGATATTAATATGAACGGCTAGGATGGATTGTATTGCCTATAATAAGCCATAGTTTGTACTGAAAAGAGAATCATGAAATATCATAACAAATTCCCAATCTCTCTCTAAATTATTCTCTTTCTTCCCTCTAATTTCTAGAGTTTCCAGGAGACTAGAATATCTTGTATCATATTTCCCTTCTATTATTTTTTTCTTTAAGGGTTTATTGTTTCAGATTTTCAACATCTTAGTTAAGCAATTGTTTTATATCAAAATATAGACTTGAAATAATTGTTCCCATTATTAAGAATTGATTAAGATTTTCCCTTGCTAAGCTGAAGAATCTGTTACCTTTCTTTAAACATCAGTGTTTTCATATATATATATATATATATATATATGGGCAATAATTTATAGTAAATGTTTGTCATGTGAACTTTTTCAGCAAACGCATTTGAGACCGTTGAACAAATGATCCATTGGTTTAAAATCCACCCAGCTGTTACACATGATAGTGGGTAGAGCAAAATTTTAAAATTAATTCTCTTAAGTCGCTATCTAGGATAACGGCTAGCATTCTCCCCTGATGGGCTGTCGTTTAAGCCCCAGCAGCTACCCTTGGTGCCTGACAATGAAGAAGTCTGATGTATGGATTGACATTACTATTGATTATAACCACACCACATGCAAATGGAAATGCTTATATAAATATTTTGAATACCACTACCATTGTTACTAACCTACTTAATTTGTCTAGTAATCAATCATTCTATCTCCATTTCTCCTACCTAGTTAATTAGTATTTTTCCCTTCTCAAATTAGAAATCCATTTACAAAATAATCATTTAAATTTATTTAAAATATTAGTTAAACATAAAATATTATATATATAATTTTTGAATAAAGGGATACTCCTATGTAATATATATATTCCCTTTATTAAATATAAGAAGGGAAACAAATACTAATTAACTAGGTATGAGAAAGGGAGAGAGATTGATTAATTACTAGATGAATTAAGTAGAGTAGTAACAGTGGTAGTAGTATTAAAAATATATATAAGCATTTCCATTTGCATGTGGTGTGCGTGTAATGAGTAGTATTGTCAATCCATGCATAAGACTTCTTCACTGTTAGATCGCTACCAAGGGTAGCGGCTAGGGCTTAAACGACAGTGCGTTAGGGGATAGTGTTAGGACTGTTAGCCGTTATCCTAGGTAACGACTGGATGGATTTTAAAATTTTGTTCTACCCACTATTATGTGTAACGGCTGGGTGGATTTTTAACCAATGAATTATTTGATCAACAGTCTTTGATGCGTTTGCTAAAAAAAATTATATGACAAACATTTGTTATGGATAATTGCCCTATATATGTAAGTTTTTGAAAAGAAACTACACTTGTTTTCTTGAAAAGTTTTACTTGCAATGGTGACTCTGGTTTGGTATAAGGGAAGACAAATAAGCTAATCCAACAAGATTTTTAAAAACTTACAAAACTACAATTAACTACATAAATTCACAGGATACGAAATACTCTTTGCTAGAAGACATTATAAGATACAACTTTTAACATCTTCAAAATCAATATTGTATATATAAAAATACGTATGACAATCTGGACAAACGGATTAAGTTGGATAGAGTTAAATTTAATTCAATAGAAATTTAATACTCCCCTTTGTTTATTCCTCTCCTTCTATCTTCATCTTCTCCTAAATTAATTATTAATGTATGGTTTAATCTAATAAATAACATAAAATTATTCACTTTGCAAACCCATTATTTATACTCAATAAGTATTAACAATATCTACAAACAATAATCACAGAAGAATGACAAAATAATTTTCAGATCTGAACCAAAATCAAAAAATCAAAACGAAAAGAATAAGAAGAAGAAATAAAAAGAAAAAGAAGAATTATTCAGAAGAAACCGTAGAAGTTATCGTCGGAATCACAAATCTGAATTTTTTGCTGCTCTTTTGTTATTTAGATTAGTTCTCTACCTTATACTTAATTATTAATGAGTTCTGATAATGAATTTGGTGGGCAAAAAAATTAAATTTTGGTTAACAGATTTAAATTTTAAAAACTCCATTGATAAAACTTCATAAAAAGGATAAGAAGATGTTTAGAAATCAGAGATCTATGTGTTGTGTTTTTTATAAGAGAGAATGTAAAGTAAATGATTCCCCCCCCCCCCCCCCCCCCCCCCCCCCCCCCCCCCCCGCGCGCGTATAAAATCAAAAAAGTTAATTGGCTTAGCATGTTAGCCAGCTAGACAACTTAACCTTTTTTTTTTCTTTTTTTGGCGTTAAATAGAGTTGTACGATGATATTGTTTTGTATTTTGATATTTTTATATATGTAATATATGTGTGTGTAACTTTCGTAATAAGACACAATTATTCTTTACAAAACATGATATCAAGTTGGTGTAGGGAAATATTATAAACATACTATAACTATATATAAAAAAATTAATTAAAGCTTTCAAATTAGCCCAAAACACGACCTATCAAACTTGTTAGTACTAATTATACAAACTAACTAACAGAGGGCAGATTGAAAAAAGAAATATTTACGATATTTTTAGACGGTAGGATTAAATGGCAAGATTGACAAAACTAATAAATAAATAAAATTTGGTTTTTATTAATTTAAAGTCTCTTACTATGAAAATATTAATAAGTCATTCTCATAATGATCACAAATACTGAGTCAGATAGCTTAATGATCTACTGATTTCCTTAAGAATTTACTTGTGAGGTGAAATTCAAAATAAAAAAATGTCAATCTTTTTTACCGAATAAGTATAATCGCACAACAACCAAACACTATATCAAATACTATATCCGTCTACACTATTAAAAAGTGCCATTGCTTCTAAATTATATGACCAATATTAACTTTTCAAAAGTTAATTTTAAATATTTTTAAATTTAATATTGACATGAATTCATTTAATTTATATCAATATAATTATTAATATCACAGACTACTTAAAAAATATTACTAGTTATAAGGTTATTGTTTTCAAAACTTAAATAAATTATGTTAATTTTAAATTTAAAAATATACCGAGTTATATTTTAAAAAGTCAATATTGATAAAGAAAATAAAAAGAAGTTCAATGAAGAAAAATTAAAAGAAGTGAAAAACGGACTACACCAAAAAAGGTATATTCACATATCAAAGCCAGGTTTCGATCCTGGGACCTGTGGGTTATGGGCCCACCACGCTTCCGCTGCGCCACTTTGATACGACAACAAATAATAATTTATAATATATTCAAACTATAACTTGTTCATGAGATGGGGGACGGGACGGATTGCTTCAAATTACTCTGAACTATCAAACATATTTTTCAATTAATATAAGCTAACATCTCAATTGATCGGCGACGATGTCACTGTTAAACCAACTCTTCAACAGGGGCCTTCTTGGCGCAAAATGGTTAGTTGACTCTTATTCTTCCCCACCTCTTCAATTTGCATCGAATTTCCATTTTTTTAATTGTTTGAAGAAGACTTTAAGTATTTCAATTTGTGTAACTTTCATATCTGATCATGTAATTTAGATTTGCCATACTCAGCTCGAGTAGTTGTTTAAGACCTACTAAATTTATTAAGCTGAAATCAGTATCTGATCTGGGCTTCTATCAAGATTCCCTTTTTATCATCACACTCATAATTTGTTAATGCCTTAATGGGTTTCCATGTAATTAGGTTAGAAATTAGAATAAATTGATTATGTGATGTTTACCTGTTTCTATTATGTAAGTCAGTAATGATTTTAGCGATTTCGGTGATTCTTTTATACCTGTTCTTATGTGGTTTGAAGATGAATGGATATATCATTAATGCTTCGGTTTTGAATTTGATGGTGATGGGTGGCTTTGTAGCAAAACTTGCCTTACTCTGGCAATATCACGCATGAAATTACTTCAAAATAAGCGAGATGTGCAGCTCAAACTTATGCGCAAGGAGATTGCTCAATTTCTGCAAGCTGGACAAGAAGCCATTGCTCGAATACGGGTACCCTTTATGATTTTGCCAGTTGCAATTATGATGGTTGATTGATTGGGTCTGCTTCTGTTGTCTTGTTCATTTGTTTACATTTTGAGCATATCTTCTGTCAGGTGGAACATGTTATACAAGAGCAAAATGTATGGGCAGCATATGAGATCTTGGAGATGTTCTGTGAATTTGTTCTTGCACGTGTTCCTATTCTTGAAAGCCAAAGGTGAAATCGAGATGGCAGACGTTTTCTCTTGTATATAACAACTATTTTTTATATTCTTGGGAATTCTGGAGTTTAATATAGCTTACTACATAGTACACCAATTATCTTTTAAAAGTTTCCACCTTTTTGGTTACATAGCTCATACATTGCATGCCATCATTTTGTCAAACGTCCCTTAGTTTGGTAGAGATTTCCAGGGATTTGGCTAGCTGAGGTCTGTAGCTAAGATGAACGAATTTACCTCACATTACAGATTGTTTTAATTCTTCTAGTTCTTCAAGTCTAGAATATCTTCTTTGGTGCTACTTATAGGATACTTCTGTATTTGTTAAGCTGCTTCTACCTTTTAAACATACATGATATGTTAAGCTGATTAAGCTCTATTATATGTATGGAGATAGTTGTCAATAATATGTAACTAGATATCAGATAAATCTGCATTGTATATTTGCATGTATCATTCACTAAATACTAGAAATGTATAGGGATCACTAAGTAAGCGATAGAGCAGTCCCCCAACCCCCTCCCCCCCAAAAAAAACAAGAGCGAAAGACCAGACATTAACTAGTGCTTAGGTGGTTCAGTTGCTTGCTAGGTTGTTGATCTTGAGATTGCTTGTTAGCATTTGTCTCCTTTTCATTTCTTTCTTGGATTTATGTTTACCTGAAAAGTCTCAAGTTTATGTTATGATATATAATATGAAATATTTGGAAATAATAAGAACTTCATATCTAGTAAGCTATTGTTTAGACCCTAGGAAATATATGATAATTGATACATCTTACTTTATCCAATGCCATATACCCTTAGTGCGTAATCATTTCCCTTTTGTCATTTTCCTTATCATGATTGCTGAAATATTTTCACTTTTCAGTCATGAACACTATATAGTGAAAGGTTTATAATGAAAATATAAGTAGCTTTCTACTTTTAAAAAAAAAAAGAAAAAAAGAAAGAAAGGGTAAGGGCTTTTTCTTTGCTTTGTTGTGATGCAATTTGGAAGCTATAATATAAATGTGAAAGACCCAGTTTTTTTTAATATTTATAGCAGGATTATGTATAATCACTAATGACTAATAGATTGGAAGATATAATATAAATGTGAAAGACCCAGTTTTTTTTTTAATATTTATAGCAGGATTATGTATATCACTAATAACTAATTGACCTTTTTGCTCACAATACTCAACAGGGAGTGTCCATCAGAGTTGCGGGAAGCTGTTGCAAGCATAATCTTTGCGGCTCCGAGATGTTCAGATTTACCAGATTTGTTGCAAGTTAGAAATCTCTTTACTGCAAAATATGGGAAGGAGTTCATATCGGCTGCATCTGAGCTTCGGCCTGATACTAGTGTCAACCGTACAGTTAATTTGTTCTGCATTTTTTCTATTGAATAAGTACATATACCGGATCAATCTTGTCAGTGGGATTTACTGATTGAATACTTTTTGCTTTCCTGTTTCAGATAATTGAGATGCTTTCAGTTAGTGCTCCATCAGGTGTAGTAAGGCTCAAAGTGTTGAAGGAAATTGCACAGGAGTACAATATTGAATGGGATTCCTCCAAAACTGAAGCAGAATTCAGTAAAAGGCCTGAGGATCTTCTGGTATGTGTTTTATTATTTCTTGTTTACTTTCTTTATACTGTAATACTATCATTTGATCCATTACCAGCCATTTGTTTCGTGTGCTGAAAGAACATGATAGTTTTGGGGGACCTATTGCAAGATAATTCTTGTTTAAGATACTAACAACGGCACCTATGTTTATAAGATTTTTGGCAGGATCCTGATTAGATTGTTGGCACGATTTTCCAAACTAATAAAAAAGATAGAAATAAATATGATCTGAATTATGAGTGAGTTATGCATAATTAGGTGCGATGCGTACAAGGTAGGTGGTGCTTATCTATTTGTGGGTATCTTTTTTTTTTTCTTTTTTAATCATTCATCCTTTTGGTCATTATAATCAATTTACAGATGCCAAGCGTAAGAAAGACTAGATTATCAGGGAAGCAGGTACAAGACATATTATTGATATCAGAAAAGGGTGGAAAAGTGCTTGTTAATCACTTTGACTTGGTTATATTTATTACCTCCATTCCAAAATAAAGATCAAGTTTGACTTTTCAAAATTAATTTAAGATGTTTTCAAATTCAAAATAGTGGTTTCATTTAACATTTGAAAATAATAACTAATATCATTTGTAGCACTATTTTGATAGTTTTACAAATTTTATATTTGTATTTTATTGTGTAAAACTAATTAATTTATATCAATTTGAAAATATCTTAAATAGGCTTCAAATCCTATATTTTCAAATGGAGGGAGTTTTACCCAATTCTGCTCTCGATCATCATGAGAAAAATTAGTTAGTGCTTCCTCTCCTCTGTGTGGGTGGGTGGGTGTGGGGAAGAGAAGTGGTGTTGTGGATGTTGTACATGCACGTTCATGTTTTGTGTAAGAATGCAGGAAGTGAATCAATTTATCTTCGTCTTCATTGTTTTCTATTGTGTAGTAGCTTAAGATATAACACACTGCTTCGGCATTCTTATTGCAAAAATTACTCGGTTGTCATAACCAAGAAGTTTCTACTGTTCAACTTTGTTATTGTCTCTACCTTCAATATTCGTGTGGTTAATGTAACCTGTAGGATGGACCAAAGCAAATAACAGTTGGAAATGCAGTCTCTCGAGCTCAATCAAAACCCAAGATTCGTCAACCTCCACCTCCTGTTGTGGCATATTCCACCATGTCCACGAATAATAAACAAGTGGCCTTGGATTTTGAATCTCCCAACCCTTCCAGTAACACATCCCTTTTTGGTCACAATGGAATTGAACCATCAATTAAGAACCATAATACAGGACCTACCACTGACATTAAGGAGGAGACAGGATCACATTCATCCGATGTCTTGCAGAGAGCTCGAGCTGCTATTGCTGCTGCAGAGCGTGCATCAGCTGCTGCCCGTGCTGCTGCTGAGTTGGTTAATGTTAACTTCACCATAGGGAAACTGGAAGGAGGGAAGAGTTGATGGTCTGGTTTATGTGTTCATTGAGCTAATTAATGGATATCTCGTGCTTGTATCTGATCAGCTACATTGTTTGATTATGAAGAAAGAGCTGGAAAATCAGAAAGACGAAACTGTATTACGTTGGTGACTTGCTATAACTTAAAATTCCCTCCCCCCCCCCCCCCCCCCCCCCCCCCCCCCCAACCCAAACAAACCAAACCCAAACCCCTTATGGGAGTCTTTTAAATTGTCACAGTATGTACTGTTTTAGGCGGGGTTTGATTTGTGGAATAGAATGTTGATGTCTTTGTAATGTATAGAGTTGTAATGTAATAATAATATATTATTACGATAGATTTGTTTGGTTGATTCTTGGAATTTGTGTAATAATTGTAAAATTATTATATTATGTCTAAAATTATGTTTGGTTCACTAAATTATATGATTGTATGTAGTGAAAAAATAAATTGTAAGTCAAATATCAAATTAATTTTAGTCATAATAACATATCTAGTTAAATTGCACTCTTCGCATCATAGTTTTTAGTCAACTCTTTTTAGATGTGGACAATCATGTTATCAGTTAAGAAGTCATTCTCCATCTTATTGCGCAACATTGTTTTGATACGTTTCATAGCTAAAAATGTTCTCTTTGTAGTTGTTGTGGAAACCGGCAAAGTCAAAACAAGACGAATTAACCAATCAATCATTTAATATGTTGTTGAATTTTTTGTTTTAAATAATCTTTGGCATAACTCAGCAAGAGTAGTAACATTCTTGAACACATCATCATGAGGTACATTAAACTCATAAATTGTCAGCTCGCTTCTCTAGCGATGCAACTCTTGTTTAGAGAAATTTCGAGAATAAAACTTCTCTGCAAGTTTGCAAATATTATCAATGTTTGCAAAGATGAGCTAAGAATAAGAAGTTCCTTTGTTCTTTCACTGAACCTGTCATTCAATTCCACCAACTCGAAATCTATTGCAGCATAAAATAGGTCAACGCGATAATGATGCTCAGTTGTTATGTTTCTTTGTTGACAATTACGATGACGTGAACTCATACTGAATTGACCATCCATGTCAGGAATATCTATATCATGTTTTCTGCAAAAATACATCACTTTTTCAAGAAAATCTTCCTAACCGTTTTCTCTTCATTTCTGAAGAGAATTCACTGTAATTTCCACCAGATTCATAGCATTCAAAATATCTTGAGATTTTTGCTGCAACTTTCGACATAAGACATCAGTAAGTCCCATCATGTCTTTCAACAAATGCAAGATAAATATGAATTGAAATGATCTAATTGCATTGTAAGCACCATCAACTTCCACACGTAAAGACTGTGGTTTTATCATCCATAATAAATTCAAGAACGGTATAAGTTGCATCATATTTATCTATCAAGTCACAAACTGAAGTAAAATGAGAACCCCAACGAGTAGCTCAAGGTCTATGTAAGGTACCAATCTGATGTAGTCCTCTACTTGTTCCATGCTCACTTGCTATAACTAATTCTGTAATATGCATAACTTGAGCAACATGAAATTCAGTATAACGTTTTAGAGAAGCGCAAATGACATTAACAATAGAACTCAAGGAAGAAAAGAATTTTCAAATATGATCAACTTTTTTTGAAGCTGCAACCAAGACCAATTGTAACTGATGGACGAAACAGTATACATAATATGCATATGAGCAATCCCTCATAAATAATGCCTGTAACCTATTCCATTCACCTCTCATATTACTAGCACAATCATACCCCTAACCTCTTAATCTTTCAACTTGCAAATTATGATGGAGAAGAACTTTAGATATCTCTTGATGAAGTGTCTCAGCAGTATTGTCTTCAATCATCACAATATCAAAAAACCGTTCTCTTAGAAAACCCTCTTTGACGACAAATCTCAAAATAATAACCATTTGCTCTTTATGAGCTGAGTTTTGTGCTTCATCAACAAGAATACAAAAGCCAGAATCCCCAACTTCTCCTCGAATGTGCATTCTCACTTTGTTTGCTAGAATATTAAAAATCTCCTTCTGGATTGTGGGTGAGGTGTATGTAACAATTTGTGGGGCATTTCCTAAAACAATTTTAGCAACTTCCGGACTAAACTTTGTTGTATGCTTTATAAGTTCAACACAATTGCTACGGTTTTTGGAATCTAAAGACTCGTCATGACCCCAAAAAGCACACCCTTGATATGTAAGATAATGAATAGATTCAATGGTTGTCTTGAGTCTTAGCCGGTTCTTCAAAATCTCATCTCTACTTTGTCGGTTCAGAATTATGTCTACATATTGAGGTGCTTTCATCAAATCCGCAACGCATTTTTCACAACTATTATGTAATGAGCACGGACCTCCAATGTGATTTAAAAATACATAATTCTTTCCATCTCAAACTTTTTTCCAGTCATTAAATCCATCAGTAGTCAGTGCATGATTAACTTTTGGACCCTTTGCAAAAAGAAAGCAGGGGAAGCAAAATACTTTATTCTTAAGAGGTGAATGCTCTAACCATGGCCAATCTTTGAACCAAGAATAATTGAATTGAAGATTCTGGTTTCCTGACCGAACTTTTGGATACTCAAAAAGTTTATAATGATATGGCCCCAAGTTTATATAAGCACGTCGAATTCGGTCACGCTGATTAATAAGATATTTATATATTTGCTTTCGTTTCCCCAGATCTCGTTCTAAATTACCAACATCAAAATCTATATCTTCAAGAGTCTCAGATATAACATCAGGTTGCTCATTGACCATTGTATTGTTAACATTGCATACTAGCAGAGTAGGAATAAATTCTCTAGATATTGAATCAAAAGTAGGGACATTCTCTCTAGTCTCTGGTATTGCTGATTGACTCGATTCAACTATAGGAACAGACTCTTTGTCAGTATCTGATGCAAGTCAAGATTGTCCAATAGGAACAAACTATCTAGACTGGAGTATAGGGGAATGAACATGTTGATACTTATCAGATGCAAGAGGTGCACTGCTATTTGGCCTATTCCGTTCAATTGACTGAGCTAAATCTTTTTTTTTTGTAACATGTACTAAAAAAATTTGCTTTCTTGACTTGTCAATCATGATCAGACATGTTTTGAGTGCCTAATCATTGTTAATTTTCAATCAATCATGTATTATAGCATACAAGTAAATCATATATTATAACAACAATTCACAAATCACAAACGTACAAACGCTGAGACCCATATGGCCATATATTGATATATAATCCCAATTCAACTAGTAATGAGAATCAATGAATCATGATATCTTATTGAATTCAAATCAAATTAATCAATTTCACTTAAAGCCATCAATTAATTCGTACCTGGTCACTGATGTGAGAAGAGTAGCTGCTTTAGATAGGCAACGAGTAAAGAAAAAAGAAGAAGAAACGTTGACCTAATTCTCTATAAAAAGCAAGTCCAATTATTAACTGAATTACTTAATAAAAAGAAATAGTTTATATTTGATAAAAATATAAATGAATTAGAACAACATATGGGTTAACTGCTAAGTATTTAAATTTAAAGTGGACTTATTAGTTATTATATTAATGTGATGCGAATCAAATGCCACCTTAGAATATATTTTTTACCAGAAAACAGTAAACTGTAAACCATTTTCCAAAAACAACTTGACCTCCTCTCTGAGTTCCAGTATTTTACTTGAGGTCAGGCCTCTTCAACCTGTCTCTTGAGTGCGGTATGTTTACGGTAAATACTTTTTGAAATTTGTTGCAATTTAAGATTTTGTTATCCTAAGTGTGAAATTGGTAGGATCCCCTTCAATATATTTTTAGTCAATTTTTCTTAATATACATACAAATATTGTATTTAAAGGACATAATAAAAATTATCGTAAATAATTGTGTCCTTAAAACTATTGCCAAAAGGATATATCATTAGAAAGACGACAAATCAAAAATATTTGAAAGAATGCTAGAATGCTAAAACTTAATCATTAATTGAAAGAATGCTAGAATGCTAGAATGCTAAAACTTACACATGTTCCTCTAATTTTTTCCAATAAATATTTAGTGACAAAAATATTATTTTTAGCAAAAATTTGAACAAAATTACTTTGCAACAAATTTTATTATGTTGTTGATTACTTGTGACAATATTATATTGTATCGTTAAATGTAATACTTGTGTCGTTAAATGTAATACTTGTGTCATTAAATATGTATTAAGAGAAATTAAAAGATAAATATAATTGAAGAAATCCTCATACCTAAAAGATGCATACACACCTAAATGGGCCTAAAGTGGAAAAAATTATTTTATGGTTCTAGAACATGGTCATATAGTGTATCATGATTACTTGCATATTGTCATTTTAGAACGTACAATTAAAAAACTCACTATATATGTTAAAATAATAATATATTAATGACTTGGTGGTATCCCAAAACCCTTAAATAACTTCTCCTGAAGTGGCAAATGACATTCACCAAAATGTGACGGGACAAGCTAGCGACAATTGAAAATTTATGTCCCCATCATGACCATGAGATATCTTCATTTGATCATCAGCAGTGGCGGAACCAGAACAAGATTACAGGGGGGTCAAAATCTCTTAGTAAAAAAAATTCAAAATGACCTTACTTCAATCAAAATCTATTATTGTTGGCTTAATACTTAACAATAATAACATAACCAGCAAAATAAACACAAACAAGGAAAACTCAAAATGGCCTTACTTCAATCAAATACCTGAGAAACAGACAAATTCCTTTAAATGTGACCAAAAACTTGAAATCAGAAAAAACTCATAGAAATCCAAAAAAAAAAATTTAAAAATTGGAACAAACTTAGAGACATAAAAACAAGATATAGCACAACATTAAAGTTTTCAAACTAATAGCAGCAGAAAAGATAAGTTTAATCAATCAATGAATTTTCCTTTAGATTCTTGAACATATAAATTGGTTCTAGAAAGAAAATGAATGAATCCTAGAAAAAAAAATAGTAGTTAAACTAATCAGCTAAATCCAATTTACTCCCAATCTGCAAATGTGAGTGGATTACACAATATACAGAAATAATAACATAACTATCAAAACAAACACAAACAAGGAGAGCAAAGATTTGGTCAAGCATTTATAACATACCAGAGAATAAACCTTGAGGTGGTTTTTTTTAGAGACCCTCTATTTGGTAAATGGATAAATCCAAATCTTGAAGAAGGGTGAGAAAGAACAAATGGTGGATATTTGCCATGGCCCATCACTTCTCTCTTCGGCATATGTTTTTTCCTCAAAAACAGCATACTTCTACAAAGATTAAACAAAACAAACAGTACAGTGCATACAAAAAAACACTCTCTCTCTCCAATTTTGATTCCATTTACTTAATCAGAGGCCTGAATCCTTAATTTTTTAAAACCCTAAATCAAATATTTAAGTAAATTTACAACTACAATCTACAGAAACCCTTACCGGAGAGGATCGACGCGACAAAGGAGAGGAGAGCCGGAGAGGATCGACGCCGGCGAGGGCGAGGAGCTGCTGGACTGGCGAGGCTGAGATTTTTTTTTCTGCAACTCTACAAGGACCGAAGTCGGCGTCGGCGATCATGGAGACATAGAGTTACTGGAGTATCCGGCTACCAAAGTTGGGGGGTCAACAAAAGAGTTGTTTACCTTGATGGCCGGAGCTACCAGGGTCAATTGACCCCCCCCCCCCCGCCCCCCCTTCGTTCCGCCTCTGATCATCAGCATTCAATAGCAAACAGAAATGTTCTTGTTACTGTCTTCTAATGTTTGTATATATAATATACCGTATACATGCATGATGGACACATAGTATATGTACCTTTAATTTGTTTAGGCATGTATATACGAGAGGTGTATGTATAACTGAATATATATAACTGACTTTACGTACCCATCTCAACTCGAGCCCAAGCCCAAGCCCAATAACGTTGTATATACAATAAACTTTGTCAATAAACAAACATTACATGGCTTATGGAAAATAACATATAAAGTGATAGTAAATTGAGATAAAAAACTGAACAAGAAGTTTTAATTTCATTTCAACACCATTACTTCCCAACTTCCCGTGCAACTCAAACCCACGTTTCTTTCCAAAAGGACACACTATACACACATACATACAAGAAACTTCAGCAGACAGTCGTTTAAGAAACCTGCAGTACATATTATATATATATATATATATATATATATATATATATATATATATATATATATATATATATATATATGTGTGTGTGTGTGTGTGTGTGAGCTTATCTATAGTAACTAGTTGCTATGCATCCTTATAGGGCATACACCATTTACACTCTTCAAAATAAAAATAAACGATCAGGATTAAAAATTGAAAATAAACGTCTACTACTAGTAGTAACGGACATTTAAAAAAAATAAAAATCATCCGTTAATAATAGTAATTGACACTCTTTCGCTAATAATAGTAGCGAACGCGTTTTTAGAATTTAGTATAGAATTTGACTTTTAAATAAACGCCCACTACTATATACATATTATAGATTACTCTCTTTTATATATATATATATATATATATATATATATATATATATATATATATATGTTGACGTCTGATTTTCGCTCTTGCAGTGATCACCCGTCAGCAAGATACCTGTACAAACAGCAAACCGTTATCACCTCACAGAACAGTCGTGGTTGGGACCGTCCGGAGATGCTCCGGTGTAAGAGTAAGTTCAGGGGAATAACGTCACAATGGAGGAGCTTTATCATTAGCTGGAATCTCTCAGACGTTTGATAAATTAATGTTAGTGATGTAAAAAGATTCAATACCTCTGAAATTGAGAGGTGGCCAGTATATATTAATCCATGCATCCTTCGCTGTCCAGTCATACTCTCATGGGTACAAGCAAGTAGTTCTCTTCCACCTGCTCCACTTGGTTCGTTGGGAGGAGATACCAGCCTGGGTTCCTTCCAGTGTCAGTCCGTCAAAGTGGACAAAATAGGCCCGGACGTCCTATCAACCGCCTGGGTAAATAAAGATCTGTGAACCCGGGCCCAACAGGAAGGGAAAAAACCCAACCCGGCCCAAGCCACATGAAGAGAAGGGATTCATGGCCCAGAATGCTAGGCCCAAAGAATCCACACCCCAACATTGCCCCCCACCCTTCCATTTTATTTTTCGAAGATAAAAAGAGAAATAGAAGGGTAACCCCTCCGAATACACAGGAGTTTAGCATAAAAATAGGGATATTAAACCTGGTCCAACGTAAGAGGGATAAACTGATATGACGTTAAACCCTCGCGCCTTCGAAATAAATATTCAGTTTTCAAAATAAACTCTACCGCAACAGTTACCTTCTTCACAACAATACACCGTCTTCTCTCTCTTTATCCTCTGCAACTGCCCACTGCTTCCCGTAACCGCCTAATCGATCGACGAGTACCCTTCATTCTTCTCTCTTTCAAAGATCTCCATACTGACTTTCGATTACTCAAAGCCCCATAACCCGAATCTTTCTCTCTCTCCTGCGTAAATCTAAAATGACATCATCAACTAGCGCTGCCGCCACGACCTCCTCATCTTCTGAGGCGAATCCGTTCCGGCCTGCCCCTTTAAACACCACGATTCCCAGCCCGTCCGGATCGACGACCAGGGCGAGGGAAATGGAAATCAGAAAACTATTCGAGAACACTGCCATCTACTCGCACGCTAACACCCAATCATCAGTCAGCAGTGAAGCCGTTGAAGGCTTCAAATCCGAATTCCAGTTTCCAGGGGAGTATTGTCTGAGAGCCCCCAACCCCGATGAAAGAATGTATTGGAGGCCTTCCAGCCCTCAACTTGCAGTTCCGACCCAGGTGCTCCGGAATGGGGTCAGATTCCCTCTCCATCCTTTTATCTCTGATTTTCACGATTTCGTCGGGATCGGGCTCGCTCAGTTGGTCCCAAACTCATACATTCACCTGGTATGTTTCATCGCTGCCTGCAAGCAGTTCGGCATTACTCCCAGTCTCGACTACTTCTTCCACATCTTTTCTCTAACCAAAACCAAGGAACAAGGATTCCGATCCCTGAACCGCCTCCCTAACCAAAGGGCCTGGATGCTTCCCCCTTCTAGTAACAAGGGCTGGCACAGTAACTGGTTCTTCGTGTCTAGCCTAGACACCCACCTTCTTCAACCCTGGGGTAACCCAGAAAGGCCGGTGATCGACGACATCGCTGAAGACAGGGAGGAAGAATTCGAACGGTTCTGCCAAAACATTCCCTCAGAGCCTTGGGACATCAACCTTCTTTCCAACCTCCAATGGCTGCACGACCATGATCGTAAGTTCTTTCCTTTCTTTAAGAAGTCCATTTCGTTTCGCTATTTATATTAATCTCCCTCTACTCCTCGGGTTTCAGTAGTGATCTACAAGACTCAGCCAAATGTTCCGAGGTCACAGCTACGCATCCGGCCAGCCCCCCAGGTTCCATCCCAACGCGCCGAAGCCCCTCAGCCTTCCAAAAAACAAACCGAAGCCCCCCGACCTCCCCGGAAACAATCCGAAGCCCCCCAGCCATCTACGAAGCAATCCGAAGCCCCCCAGCCATCCAGGAAACAATCCGAAGCCCCCCAGCCTCTTCGAAAGAATGCCCTGGATTTAACTGACATCGAGAAACAGCAGCTTCGAAGGAAGCGCCGAAGACTGACCAGAGTCTCTGAAGGTAATCAACCTATCGCCGAACCCATCTATGTTCAACCCTTGAACTTTGTCCGACCCCCCACTCCATCTCCACCTCGCTCTCCCTCCCCCAATATAGGGGACAGAGATGCACCGCCCCTTATTCCATCACCCCTTAAACCTCCATCTACATCACACAGAGAAGTCAGACCTTCCCCTACTAAACACACCCCACCCGAACCGAGGTCGCACGGCAAGTCCTCCGACTCCGAACCCCCGCCAAGCGAGCCCCAACCTCCTCCCGACAAAACTAATCCACCCCCAACAGCATCCCCTTTCTCCCAACTATCCTTTTTCCCATCGGACCCTACCTCCCCTATTCCGAAGGAATTGTACAATTATTTTAACCTCCCGACTGACGATCGGTACTTCGATTCATCCAACCTTAACAGCTTGGTGAGGGCCACCAATCTCCACCTGGGCCAGGTATGTCTATTGCGTGACTTATGACTTCCTTTTACGTCCTTTTGAAATCTACTCATATCTTGTTGTGTTATTCAGGCATTGGGAGGCTTTAGCCGCATACTGGAATTTCAAGAGCAGAACCTCCATCAAGCCGAAGTCATCCGCCAGCTCCAGGCTAAAATGCAGGAGCTGAACTCCCAACACTCCCAGCTTCATCAAGAGCACAGCCAGCTGCAAAACGACCATTCTTCCCTCCATGAGCAGAATGATCAGAAAGAAACCTTCATCCAGTCCTTGCAGGTTCAGCTGATCGAACTGAAAGCATCCAACCAATCTTGGGAGGACAAGCTGAACGATGTGATGAACGAAAGGTCAACACTTCTGCAGGAACGAGCTGACCGCAACAAGTTGATAGAAGGGCTTAAAAAGGAGGGATCAGATCTGGCTGGGCGATTGGGAGCCTTGACGAAAGACAATGCTCTTAAAGATGAAGCCGTCCAGGCGTCGATGGCGGCCAACAAGCTCCTGGAGGAAGAGAACCTCCGACTGAAGGCCCAAATTGAATCAACAGGGGAGAGCAGTCGTCAGAGGATTATTGAGGAGTACAAGAGGTCTAGCGAGCTGACCGAGGCCGTGGTGGACCAGTACAACAAGGGATACCTCTTCGCCAAAAACATGGTGGCCAACGCTGGGGTGAACCCAATCACGCTGGGCTTTTCTTCAGATGAAGATGCCGATGAGGAGGAGGAGGATGACCCCCCTGTAAACCCAACCCCACCAGACCCCACAATCTAATATGTAATATTTTCATTTTTCAATTGTACAAAAACAAGTTCGAGTAAATTAAAGTCAGTTTTCTTTAATCTGTCAAGTAAATTTTTCTTTTAGGCCGTAACAACCAAACTAGAGAAACATAAGCAGGAACAGAAAATATTTTCATTAAGGAACCAAAATGTGATATAACTGTGCTACATCAGGATAACAAAATGAGGCTTACAACAATGAGGTCCGATGCTTTCAAACGAGAACGATAGGCGTTATCACTACTGATAGTACCTTTTCAACCTACCAGCATGCCAAGTGTTCTTTACATCCCTTCCCATCATGTCCCGAAGTCGATAAGTCCCCTCCTTGACGACTTCGGTGACCTCGTAAGGCCCTTCCCAGTTGGGCATCAGTTTCCCGGTACTACCAGGTGCCGAGGCCTCCACCTCCCTGAGTACCAAATCTCCGGCCTCAAACCTTCGAACTCGAACCCTTCGATTATAGTATTTGGCTGTTCTTTGTTGGTAGGCGGCCAACCTCAGCAATGCAGCATCCCGAACCTCACCCAACAGGTCGAGGTTCAGTCTGAGCCCTTCCTCATTGTATAACTCTTTGAAGCATGATACCCTGAACGAGGACGATCCGATCTCGACAGGGATCAAGGCATCAGTCCCATATGCGAGTTTGAAAGGTGAGTCTCCCGTAGTCGAACGCGGAGTGGTTCGGTAAGACCACAGAACACTAGGCAACTCCTCGGGCCAACGCCCTTTTGCCTCATCCAGTCGCCTTTTGACCCCTCTGAGGAGGGCTCGATTCGTCACTTCTACTTGCCCGTTGGATTGGGGATGGGCCACCGAAGTCTTTCGATGCTGGATACCCAGATCGGAGAGAAGTTCTTCAAACCTTTTTCCAACAAACTGCGTACCATTATCAGATACGAGTACCATCGGGATACCGAACCGGTAAATAACCGATTCCTTCATGAACTTCACGCAATTGTCTTCGGTGATGTGACGGAGTGGCTTAGCTTCGACCCATTTGGTCATGTAGTCGATGGCCACAATCACGTATTGGAGCTGACCTTTGGCCTTGGGAAGGGGTCCCAATAAGTCAATTCCCCAAATCGCGAAAGGAATAGGAGAAAGCACCGATGACAACTCCTCGGGAGGTTGGTGGGGAACCGAGCTATTCATCTGACATTTGGGACATTTCTGCACATACCCCTTTGATTCCTGGAACATAGTAGGCCAATAATACCCCTGCCGAACCAGTTTGTAGGCTAATGACTTAGCTCCCATATGGTCCCCGCAAATCCCTTCATGGACCTCCCTAAGCACGTAAGATGCTTCGGATGGGACTAGGCATTTCAACAAGGGAGACGAGTACGATTTCTTGTATAATTCCCCATCAATTAGGCAGAAGTAAGAGCTTCGGTACTTAATTTTCTTGGCCAAGATCTTATCTGTTGGAAGCTTCCCGTCAGCTAGGTAATCAAGATAGGGTGTCACCCAGCAATTAGACCTTTCTATGCACAGAATTTCCTTTCTATTGACACTTGGTTCAGTCAGGACCTCCAGATACACCGATCCCGCAAAATCCTCCACTTGCGTTGTAGCTAATTTTGACAGGGCGTCGGCAGTTGAGTTGCCTTCTCTTTCGATTCCCTTGACATCATAAGATTCAAATTTGAGGAGCATCATCCTTACTTCGGCAACGTAACCGGCCATCCTCGCGCCTCGAGCTTCAAACTCACCCTGGATCTGCTTCACAACCAATTGAGAATCACTGAAAATGATCAAATGACGAACTTCTAAGCTTCTTGCTAAACGTAGGCCAGCCAAAACTGCCTCATACTCTGCCTCATTGTTGGTGGCTCGAAACTTAAATCGTATAGCCTGCTGAACCTTGAAACCTTCGGGGCTTAGTAATATAACTCCTGCCCCGCTAGCTTCAGCATTAGTCGATCCGTCGACGTACATGGTCCAACAAAAAGCAGGGCTCAGCTGCTCCCCTGCTATATGGGCGACGTCGAGGGTTGGGTCGCCCCCCTCTTTAGAGAAAGTACACTCGATTATGAAATCCGACAGAGCTTGTCCCTTGATGGCAGTCCGAGGATGATATTCCAGATTGTACTGAGTTAATTCAACAGCCCATGCCATCATCCTGCCAGAGGCGTCAGGCCTTCCCAAAACTTTCTTCAGGGGCTGGGTTGTGTAGACAATAATAAGTCGACCTTGAAAATAATGTCGGAGCTTCCGACTGGCTACCACTAAAGCGTACACACACTTCTCCAAGTTCGGGTATCTGACCTCTGCATCACGCAAAACATGACTGACATAGTACATGGGTCTCTGAACACCTCCTTCCTCCCTAACCAAGGCCGCACCAACAGCCGAAGAGCCTACCGAAAGGTAAAGGAACAATGGCTCTCTCGGGATCGGTTTCTGCAATAGAGGGGCTGCCATCAAATACTTTTTGATGCCTTGGAACGCGTCCTCACACTCTGAGTTCCACTGGAAGGTTTTCTCGTTCTTAGGCCCTTTCAATGTGTCGAAGAAGGGAAGGCACCTTTCTGCCGATCTGGACATAAACCTTCTCAGAGCTGCAATACAACCAGAGAGTCTTTGAACGTCCTTGAAGCTTTGAGGAGATCGCATATTTAGAATTGCCCTGATCTTTTCAGGGTTAGCTTCGATCCCCCTCTTACTCACCAAATACCCCAAAAATTTGCCTGAACTAAGACCGAAGGTGCATGTCGACGCCGGGATTTTCGCCGTCTCGTTTTTTAATAATTAAAATGTCCCTTTCTAATTTTAGCCTTTTATTTGAGATGTGACTTTTGAAAAGGGTCGGCTTAGTGTCGACGGGTTTTGAAAGATCGATTTTTTTATGAGCCAATTGACCAGAGTCGCCAGTTGGTATATTTGAAATGGATGTACCAACTCATCAGAATTTAGTTTTCGTAATTGCTGGCTCATATGTGACTCCGATTAATTGGTCCGCAAACCAAGATTCATAGAGTTCGGGGGCTTGCTTAAGCGAGGGGAAGGTGTTAGGCACCCCCCGACTTCCGTGAAACACGGTTACCGCAATCTCGATGTTTTCCTATCCTTTTAAATCCTAAAATGTGTGTGTGTGTGTGTGTGTGCCTAAATGGACGTTTGTGGTGCGTTTTGCATAAAAAGTTTGCTTTATTTTATATGGTAAAAGTGTTTATCTGGAAAGTGTTTTGGATGCTCTTTGACCCAAATGACGAGGCTTCGCTTTTTATAAGAAATGTTGATTTTAATTTCGAAAGCGTTGAGGGTTTTTTATTTAGACGTCTTTTTAGAAAACAATAGTTTTAAACTTTTGTCAAATAGGAATCGAGACTATACATTGCCTTCTAACAGTTAATATAAACAAAACGAGGGCAACTTCTAGAACTCTTTAACCCTATGCACAAAGTTTAATTAAAACATTCATTTATTTTACGAAATCATTTTTTGTGATGTTTTTAAAACCAACTAAAGCCTATTCATCAATCATGGATTAAAGTTCGCCCAAAACACTTAACCTTTAAACCTCGTGAATCTAATATCCTAAATTTGATCACTTTTACAAAATCTTCATTATTTGCCTTATTTTGAAAACCCTTTTTGTGTCGTAAATTAAAACAAGCATCCACAACGTGTCGGGGCTATCCAAGGGCATGTGAGCCATCCAGACAAACCCCAAACACCCACAATCACATATTTTTATTTTTATCACGGGGCCTTAACCCGAACACAACTCGGTATCGTTTTAAGGCCCGATTTTACAACATACACATACATGGACCCTATATCATGATTACATATACCCAAAACGTCCATCATCGGGATTCGACCGCTAGGATCTCCTCCCTAGGCTCACAATCACCCAAATAGATACATAACCGATAATAAGCTAAAACTAAACAATATTAAACATCACTATCACATCCCATAACCCAAATATCATGACTTAATCACTACAACCCATCTATTATCACAACGAACAACATATCGCCGTACGGATGTCATCGGGGTGTTAGGAGGAGTTACTTTCCGATGGAAACCTCACTAACAACCCCTAATCCACGGATCATTATCAATATATAACAATAAACTATATCCAATAACTCAATCACAACATTATACTAATAACAACACAAAAAAAAAAACCCAAGAACACACTTCTCTTTTCACCTTGCAATAAACCAAACGAAGCTTTATATTCCACGAAATGAGCCTAACCACAAGAGTATACAACTATCTAGCAAAAGAACAAGAATTTTCACTCCATACAAGCCAAAACCGAGCTCCTCTCTCTCTCCCTCGCGTATTTCTCTCTCTCTTTTTCTTTCTTTTTTTCTTCTTTCTTCTTCTCGGGTGGAAAATGGCCGCATATAGGCTTCAGCAGGCAGCCGCAGATGCATCTGCGGCTGGCCGCAGATGCATCTGCGGCTGCCTGCTGTGGCCGCCTGGCCGCCGCCTCGGCTGCCGTGTGCCGTTCTCGAGCCTCGTGCCTGTCACTTCTGTCGGTGGCAGCGGTTGCATTCGCGGCCGTCCGACTTGCTTTTTTGATTTTCGTGCCACGCGGTCTTAATTCGCCAATTTCCGCGGTATTATTTTGTAAGGCTGTATTTTTGCAGTCCGAAAATCCCTGGAAAACGTGCCATATTGTTCTGGGAGGCCAGTTCGGAGGGCCGCGACTTGATATGGAATTTGATAATTATGCTCGGCTTCCAGGGGGCGCTGCCCCCTTTCCACCCCCGCCAGCTCACCGGCGAGCTGGGCAGCCGCTCGCTCACCGGGGAGCGAGACCCCCGAACATTGTAAGCGGAGTGGCCATCAGTCGTCTTTTGTGGTTGGCTCAGGCTTTTCTGGATCCATTGTTCGCCCTGCCTCAAGTGATCGGATTCTCGTTGTCCGTGGTGGCGGCTTTGATCGTAAATCGCTGGGGTGGCTTGGTGTTGGGGTCCACCTTTCTTTCCGCATGTCAGGTCAAATGACGCTTTTGCCCTCCTGCCAGGATTAGTAGAGAAGTGCAAAATTTGGGTGTCTACAGTGCACTTGGCAGGGTTCAGACGCAGGTTGTGACGTCGGACCGTTTCAAAACACTCTTCCAAGTCTCGAAGATGATCCTGCATTCGAAGGCTCTTAACAATCATATCATCCACATACACTTCCATGTTCTTCCCTATCTGTTTCCGAAAGACGGTGTTCATCATCCTCTGATAAGTGGCTCCGGCGTTTATCAAGCTGAAGGCCATTCTCCGGTAGGCATAAACGGCCCGATGGGTAATGAATGCCGTCTTAGGGATGTCCTCTTTAGCCATATTAATCTGATGATAGCCTGAGAAAGCATCTAAGAAACTCAACACCGAATTGCCAGAGGTGGCATCAATCAGCTGATCGATATGTGGAAGCGGATAGAAGTCCTTGGGACAAGCCTTGTTTAAATCTGTGTAATCTATGCAGACTCTCCACTTTCCATCCTGCTTCTTGACCAGAACTACATTGGCCAACCACTCCGGGTATTCAATTTCTTCAATAACCCCCGCATCCAAAAGTTTCCCTAGTTCGAAGTCTATAATCTTTTGGCGCTCGGGCGCAAATATCCTCCTTTTCTGCCGCACTGGTTTCCTGTCGGGGTCAACGGCCAACCGATGTACCGCTATGGCCTCTGGGATCCCGGGCATGTCTCGGGGGGTCCAAGCAAAGATGTCAGAATAGTCTCGTAGTAGCTGAACCAATTGCGTCTTTATGCCCTTCGGTAACTCGACACCTATTTTCATTGTTTTGAATTTGTTGCCGGGTATCAACTCAACTTCTTCAACGCTCTCGGCGGGAGTTGCTAGGGGTTCCGTATCCCCCTCTGCATAAGGCTCTACATCGAAAACCATGGCACACTTCTGCCGACTGACCCCAACGGCCGATGCCGTCACGGCGTGACGATAACACTTTCGAGCGATATCGATGTCTCCTTTCACCTCTCCCACCCCCTCCGGGGTCGGGAATTTGATCTTGAAATGGGGTATGGACGTAACGGCATTCAGAGCGGTCAGAGTGGTTCGCCCTAAGATTGCATTGTAGGCAGAATCCACTTGAACAACGAAAAATCTCACCTGCAAGGTGACCTGCCGTGGGGCTGCGCCAAAAACCATGGGTAATTCCAAAGTGCCGATCACAGGTACTGCTTCATTTGCGAACCCATACAACGGTGACTCTGTCCCAACCTGCAACTTCACACCCTGGAGATCCATTCTCTGATAAGCATGGCTGTACAACACGTCCACTGATGAACCATTGTCGATCATTATCCTCTTCATATCCACCGGTCCAACTTGGGCAGTGATTACCAGAGCTCCCTCATGAGGCTCAATGGCCTCGGTTGGGAAGTCATCATCAGAAAAGGAGATGACCGTCCTGGGATAAGGTCGAGGGGTCGACGGGCACGGGCCTGCCAGCGTTGATATGGAGCCGGAAGAACGGCGCCTCTTGCCCGACCCTGTTGGAGAAGATCCCCCTATTATAACGTCAACTACTCTTCGAGGAGGGTTACTTGGTTCGACCCCCTTATCGGTTCCCGATTTATAATTATCTGTTCCCCCTCCTCGGCCAATCACAAACTGTTTTAACTCCCCCTTCTGAACCCTAGATTCGATCATGTCCATTAGTCCGGTGCAAGCCTCCGTGGTATGCCCGACCCGACGATGATATACACAATAAGGCCCCGATCCATTCGGTCTATGGATCGGCAGCGTCTGCCCCGACCCCTCTTCCTGTCTGATTGCTTCCAAAATTTTGACTCGCTCGGCACTCAAAGGAGTATATGCACGGTTCTCCGCCTTTGGTTGGAAGGGTGGTCTTCCCTGATTTGGCAGCCCACCTCTTTGCTTTACCCGATCAAAAGAGGGGGGTCGGATGTCCCCACCTCGATTTCCACCATAAGCTTTACTCTCTAAACCTCTGTTCTTGGGTATCAAACTATTCATAGCCTCCTCAACCGCTATAAACTTCTCAGCTCTGTCGTATGCATCCAAGAGGTCTTTTGGAGGGTTGAACATTATGTCCTTCATCATCTTCCGGTTTTGGGTGACATCCATCCCGGTTGTAAAGAATCCCAACGCTTGTATCATATTGAGGTCACTGATAGTTCCCACCGCATCCCGAAACCTTTGAACATATTGGCTCAGTGACTCATCCGATTTCTGCTTTATCTGCATCAAAGAAGCCGTCACCTTGCCTCTCCTCTTATTACTACCAAACCGCTCATGGAACCGCACGCTCAACTCCGCCCATGAGTGGACACAATTGGGGGGCAATGACATCATCCACTGCTTGGCTCCCTTCTTAAGCGTTGTCACAAAGATCTGACACATGCCGGCCTCTGAATGGTCATAATACCTCATCACCCTTTCGTATGAACTGGTGTGGTCATAAGGGTCACCAGAGCCATCGTACATCTCAAGAGGTGGCAATTTTTTCTTGGGATCGGCCTTCTCTTGATCAATAGCTGTCGAAAAGGGGGATTTCGGATCTAAAGGCGTAGTTCTGGACGCTTCGGCTCCGGATCCAGCCATCGGCCTTGCCTCCGCCGCTACCAACCTCTTCTCCAGTTCAGCTATTCTTTCCATAACTGGATCAACCGCAGGGACATACGGGACCATGCGTTGATCTTGCCGACCCGACGCTGTCACTGGGGCGCCCTGTCCCACTTCATAGTCTGGGGTCTTCAACCTTTCTCGAGAGAAATGACCGAGGGAGGCGGGACATGCTCCTTCTGACCCGTCCCTACTCGTGCGGCCGATGTGCCCCAAAGAAACTTGGGAGGGGGGCGCACCCCTTATATCTTTCCGACCGACCCGGTCGTGTCTCATATAACCCTGAGACTGGTGTTTGTCCCTTATATCTTCTCGACCATCCCGGTCGTGGCTCATGTAACCCTGAGACTGGTGTTTGCCCCTTTTATCCTCTCGACCATCCCGGTCGTGTCCCATATAACCCTGAGACTGGTGTTTGCCCCTTATATCCTCTCGACCATCCCGGTCGTGTCTCATATAACCCTGAGACTGGTGTTTGCCCCTTATATCCTCTCGACCATCCCGGTCGTGTCTCATATAACCCTGAGACTGGTGTTTGCCCCTTATATCCTCCCGACCCTCCCGGTCGTGTCTCATATAACCCTGAGACTGGTGCTTGCCCCTTATATCCTCCCGACCATCCCGGTCGTGTCTCTTCCTTCCTTGCTCTGACCTGGGTCTACTTTGCGGGGTATCGGCCCGCTCCCTACTGCCAATGGTTGCCGACGGATCCTCTTGTAAATTCATTAGGTGGTTCTGCCAGTCTACCTGTCTGCAACGCAAGGCTTCCAATTCTATCTCAGCCTCTCTAATCTGGGACCATTTATCTCTTTCAGCTCGTTTGCCCTGGGGACTCCTCTCCAAAGGAGATATTCCAAGCTCCGAATTCTCCCGATATGATTCGGCCCTCTCCGAAGCGGGTGGTGTAAACAGACGCCTCCTAATGGGTTCAGAATGGGCGTGGGCCCGAGCTCGCCCCGACCGATGAACTCCCAACCAGTGTTTCTTTGAGGGTCCAGTACTCACCTCATGGGGGTCAAAGGAAGACCCCTGCCGACCTTCATTAGAACTACCTCTTCCTTCCATAAAAACGATCTTTATTCGAAAACAACAGGGTGACTTAAGTATCAAACAGCCCCTCCTTCTAGCGCCAATGTTGACGTCTGATTTTCGCTCTTGCAGTGATCACCCGTCAGCAAGATACCTGTACAAACAGCAAACCGTTATCACCTCACAGAACAGTCGTGGTTGGGACCGTCCGGAGATGCTCCGGTGTAAGAGTAAGTTCAGGGGAATAACGTCACAATGGAGGAGCTTTATCATTAGCTGGAATCTCTCAGACGTTTGATAAATTAATGTTAGTGATGTAAAAAGATTCAATACCTCTGAAATTGAGAGGTGGCCAGTATATATTAATCCATGCATCCTTCGCTGTCCAGTCATACTCTCATGGGTACAAGCAAGTAGTTCTCTTCCACCTGCTCCACTTGGTTCGTTGGGAGGAGATACCAGCCTGGGTTCCTTCCAGTGTCAGTCCGTCAAAGTGGACAAAATAGGCCCGGACGTCCTATCAACCGCCTGGGTAAATAAAGATCTGTGAACCCGGGCCCAACAGGAAGGGAAAAAACCCAACCCGGCCCAAGCCACATGAAGAGAAGGGATTCATGGCCCAGAATGCTAGGCCCAAAGAATCCACACCCCAACAATATATATATATATATAGAGAGAGAGAGAGAGAGAGAGAGAGAGAGAGAGAGAGAGAGAGTACATGTTCACCCAGAGATATCAATGTATTAAGTATACTCCAATATATATTTAAAAGAATTTAAAATTAAAATGGTGGGAGTGTGACAAAGATGTATCATTGGTTCGGAGCAGGGGGCGGATCTATATGTAGGAGGGGAGCAAGTGCCCACCTAGATTTTTTGGAATTATTTACAAGTATAGGGGTACTATAATAAAGTGGTGCTTCTCTTTAAAAAAAATATTAGGCCATTTATCAATAATTAGGTATTTGTAATATTTTCTTTCAAATTCAAAATTTAATTTTTATTTTCATGCACCTATTTTATTTTTCTCCATTTTTAAGGTTAAGATTAAATATCATAAAAAAATTCTCTGATTTTTTTTTAATTATCTATAAGTAGTTAGTTATTTGATTTTGAATTTTATTTATTCATGCTAATTAGTTGTTGTATTTAAATCAATAAATATATGAATTGTTAATATATAATTTTGTTTTAGAACCGTACTAGTGGGTGATTGATTTTTTCATATTATTAAATTTATTAATTTTTATTATTATTATTATGTTATGAATTTGTATATTATATTTTGAAACATGATAAATAGATATATAGAAAAATATTTTTTAAGATATAACGCTACTAAACGTCATTGATTCAAATTTTCTTATAGTGAATCTACTCAAGAGTCAATTAGGTATGTCTTGATTCAAGAAATAAAATTTTGAAAATTAATTTTGTAATAACTTTTATGTATTTATAGTTAAAATTTATATTTAATAAATTTTATTATTTTTTAATTATAAGAGCGTTCGACTTACGAAAATCCTACATCCCTCCAGGTCCGGAGAAATAAGGGGCAGAAGTAAACAGTAAAAAAGGAAAAAAGAATAAAAACCTGTACGTTGTATGTGTATAATATGTGACGACGATGATGATAAAAACGTGGGGATCCGGAGCACTCGATCTATATGAAAGAGGACTGATCATCGATCAGAAGGGTGATCTCCATTTGAAGCCACGTAGATTTTGTTAAAGTGAAGGGTCATTTTCTTCTTGATTTTCGTATTAACACCAACACATTAATTTCCATCGGTCAATAGATATTATACATAGATGATATATAGATCTTCCAATCTATATATGCTAGCTGTTTTCTTCTTTATTGGGGGCATTATTAATAATAATACTAGTAGCCGGCTTTATAGGTTAATAACTGCGAAGCAGCTGCATGCATGCTTTCTGTAGCTTTTTAATTACCTTTATCTATCTGGTTAAGTAATTAGCTACTTAATTTCCGCTGTTCAAGTCTCTCTCTTGGCGGTGGTCAATATATGACACGCGTAAAGCAAACATCAAACAAGATGTTTTCAAGCAGGGTTTTCCTTTTAATTGGTACTACTAGTGTTCCGGAAAAAGTTGAGCTAAGAGAGGTACGGTACTGCCACCCGGTACAAAGGAGTGGAGCTGCTACGGGTTCAAAATGCATAATGAAATTCAACATGCCAATACGTACGTACATTATAATTATAATTATGTACGATAGGGAATATCGATACTTTGAATTCCATTTTCTCTCCGATCTAGTCTTGCCACCATTACTAATTCTATCTACTATACTATGTTACGTTTGAATTTAAAAAATTAAAATAAAAAAAAAAAAATTATAAATGTATGTTTGATTGTTTGATGATGATGGGTGGTGTAATATGATAAATTATTAAATATATTTATTTTATTGAAATGAATTTATTATTCCATCACCTTTCATATAAAATAAAAATTTATCGAAATTTTTATTCTATATATTAGAATGATTTATTTTTCAAAATTATCATCAATACACTATTTTGTTTCAAGTTACAACTGTGTTTTCAATTCTAGTTTTGAAAATTGCATGATATTGAGTTGCCAAACATAACAAAAGCCTTTTTTCTTATGAAGACTTTAAAAGGCGAATATAACTTTTGATTAAATATAATTATCAATATATATTAGCCATCCAAAAATGAAATCTCATTTAATTTTTATCTATTTCTAAACAGATCGATCGATACTCCCTCTATTCCATACGAAGTGTGCCATATCTTTTGAGTAATATAAAATCACATAATATAAACTCAAGTTTATCACAGTTACAGTATTATATCAATTATACTTCACTCGATAATTCAAGGGTAAAAATGAAATAAAAATATATTTTATATATAATTTTTAAAATTTACAAATAAAACTCTTTTTATTCAACATAGATAGTATTAATTAAGTTTAACGTAGGATCCACTTAAAACATAATTTGCATTAATAATGTTTTCTCAATAACAACTTGTGTCTAATACTTAATATTAAAAACTTATCAAATAAAGAAGACCTCATTGGCATGCACCAACATAAAAAGAAAAAAAAAAGGTAGCTATAGTTAAGTTGTAATCATTTATTCAAGTGAAAACTGAAAATGTATTATAGTCTACTAAATAAAATTAAGAAGTAGGAGTGGCATGCAATAGTTCAAACCATATTATTTTAGTTAATTGATAAATGCACCCCAATTTTTAGGTACAGCTCTCACTCCACAACATTAAAATGGTACAGATATTATTTTATAATGTTCGTGGAGGGTGGTACGTACGTCCTCTCCGGCATTCAGCGAGTGTATGGCTGAAACAGGAAAAGAGTAAAAAAGACGGCATTTATCTTCTTTAACCTTTTTCCATATTAGGAGTGTTCATATCAAATGGCTATAGACCGATCAGGGCCGGCCCAACTTAATAAAAAAAAAAGCCTGCGCTTTAGGCCCCATTTCAAAGAAGGCCCCAAATTTTTTAAACATCATAAATAATTCATATAAAAATGTCTTATAAAAATATAAGCTAAATAATTTTTTAGGGCCCATAATCCAATTCAAATATTAAATAAGTAAAAAAAAAATTAACAGTATAAAAAAAGCCTCATTTAAATAATAATTATTAATACTCCTTCCGTCCCAAAATAAAAGTTCTCTATTGATTTTTGTAGTCAAATTGACCATTTTTAAAATTAACAATTAAACATATATATTTAGATTTTTAAAAAAGTAAACATTTAGATTAGTACTAAATTTTATATAATTTATAATTTTTATAGGCTTTTGACATATATATTAAATAATAATAAGCTATATTTATTCAAAAAATGATCAATTTGACCATAAAAGTCAATGAAAAATGTACCAAACATAGAAGGCCTCATTAAAAATATCGCTTTAGCATTATCCAAAAAAAAAAATATCGCTTTAGGCCTCATATTGTCTTGAGCCACCCCTGAGACCGATTGTAGGCTAGCCACTAATTACTTATCAATTCCATGATACATAAGAAGAATCAAAAGCATATTTGAGAAAAACCTAAATTAATCAACAATCACGTATAATATATATGAACATTTATATCTAAATTAATTAAGTATAGTGAAATATTTCATTCACCCAAAAGCTTGATGGGTCAAGACTTGAGAGTTTATAAATTACATTTGTGTCAGTTATTATCTGTGATTTCAATTCATTAAGCTAATTCTATGGCCATGTACACAAAATTGGAGTTTGCCAAATATGTTAAAATAATAGATCAGTAAATTTGAAACGTGATACATCTTGGTTCAGCCGCGTCCAACCTTGTTCTATACAGATCAAAATTCCCTTGGCTTGTTTTAAATTCTTGCCACATTTATAGCTAGTTGTGGCAGTCATAACATATTTTTTCCAATATATATCATTCTTTTTCACTTTTGGCTGAGCTTTTGTTCTGGGGGTGCTTATGCACAAGGCATGTAGCTCGTACTGGATGTAGCCTCACGCCTGTATGATCAGACCCTTGAAAAAATAGCATATGAAGTAGTGTATTTAACTGAAGAGCACTAGCTTGATCCACCGTGTTTTTAATTTTTAACAGACTGTACATGAAGATGATCATTCTGAATGTGATTATGCCCTTAAAATGCGCCCTTACTGCATGTTTCAGATTAAATTTCTACCAGTAGTATTAGTTGTCCTACCAGAGAGTACTGTATATAAATACAGATTTAAATACACGTACAGAGAGAGAGAGAGAGAGAGAGGAAAAGGTGGTATAAGGTAATACCTTGGTCACGTTTGGCAAAGATTACTTAATAAAATGAATAATTTTTATCTCTTAGGATTAAGTTTTTCATTTTTGGGTTTTAGGGTTAAAATTTAAAATTATAGATTTTTTTTAAAAATAAAATCAAAAAATCAAAAACTTAACCTAGAGATAAAACTATGTCAATTTGTTGTCTGCCTTAGATAGTGTATTTCAAAATATAAAATTTTAACCTCAATTTTGGACATTTTAACTATAAAAAATATATCAACAATAGATCTTGTTTTGAAGATCTTGACGAGAGGCTTCCAACGATATATAGATTGATAATTTTGAATTTGTAATAAAAAAGTAATTGAATTTTAGAATTTGATCGAAGAACGAGAAAAAATTGGGTTAAGAAAGAGGATGAATGGTTTGATTTTTTGAGCTTTTTAAAGTACAAAATTATTCGCAAGAACTTGTTGCGGATATACTAATTAATTCTCTCACTGAGATCAGTTGGTGAAAAAATAATCTATAACTAACGGTGACTATGAATCACTCATATCTCTCTCTCTCTTTATATATATGTTTTCTTCACTAACTAAATTCAGACCGAGTAACACAAACTCAAGATTTTTTTATAAAATTTTGATTCCAACAAAATTTAATGCGAAGCTTCAATTTATAACATTTTATGAAACAAAATATTGAAGGACGATGCAGTAGTTAGGATAGTTGATTGAATACCTCATATCACATTTTTGGGCGTGGTTCGAGAATACCATTTGCACAATATAGTAACTCTCCTTGTCTATATATTTGTTTATATTGTGGGAGTAGATGATCAGTTCAATTTGATCAATTTTAATTTCCCTAAAAAAAGAGAAAGTGCTGGGAAACAGAAGTCATAAGTTAACTTCTAACCCTGTTTATATTCACCAAATGATGACATTTTTTGTTGAGATGCCAAGTTGTTGATCATCAGGGAACTCTTTTTATTTTTATTGGCACATAAGTTTGTTTTTATTTATTTATTTTTTGTCTTTTGTGTGCATTTTTTGGGCACATAATTTTGGAAGACTAAATCATAAACTACACCTTATAGATTATGCATGTTCAAATTCACTTTCCACCTCATCACATTTTTGGGCGTGGTTTGAGTATTTACCATATGTAACTCTCCTCCTCTATATATTTGTTTTAGAATAGAAACACTTAAATGGATATCTTTCCCCCCCCCCCCCCCCCCCCCCAACACACACACACAACAACCCGTATATGTGTGTGTATATATATATACACACACGGGTTGTGTGTGTGTGAGAGAGAGAGAGAGAGAGAGAAGGGGTTCATAAAATTCCTTTCCTAAGGTATAAGAATAATTAATAAAACTGTTCTCATAAAAAAGAAATTTTGGATTTTAATAGGTGATCGCATGCATATTTTTGAACATCTAATCATAACTAAATTCAAAAGTTGGCCTGTCCACATACACTTGGAGGCTAGCTAGGGATTTACTAGTAAAACAAACATGCAAGTAGTAAGCGACGCGGCAGCTTTAAACAATATACAATCCTCCAAATTAATGTGATTGCATGAATAATTAAGCTGACTCTATACTCTTTAGCCGTCAACTTGTACATATTGTATTAGTATTGCTTCTCTCTCTCTCTTTTCTCTCTCAGATTTCGATGTAAAATAGATTTTTAGGGCAGGAGTGCAACTTTTAAAATGTTGTTGCTGTTGTTGCCTAATGCCTATATATATATACTTCACTGCTCCACTATATATATATATAGCTATCTATATATGCCAGCTTTCTCTCTCCTCTCTCTCTCTCCCTGAGGAGAGGGGAGAAGAAGAGAGCAATCTTTGTCAACCTGCTGAATTTGTCCTGCCAGCTTTCTCCGATTCATCTCGGGATCAACCCTGAAGAGAGAGAGAGACCCAACACTTGGTGCTTCTATGGTTCTCTTCTAGTGCAACAGTTAACTACATCAACTACGAGTAGTACCGGATTCAAATTGCCGATTACTTTCTCCATTCTACAAATACATTTTTATTTTTTTACCTTTTTTTAAACTCATTTTAATTTCTAATATTTTAAAGAGCAAAATTGATTTAAATTTATTTGATTTAAATTAATAGCATAACTAATACCATAAACTATTTAAAAAATATTACTAATTAAATAAAAATTATTATTTTAAAAATTAAAATAAATTTGAATCTCAATTTAAATTTTTAAATTTTGCAAATTAATTAGAATTAAAGTCAAAATGAAACTTTTTTTCCTTGAATAGAGGAAGTAACAAACATTAGGGAAAATGTGCTCCTCTGCATCTCACTTTTGATAACTTTAAATATATATATATATATATAAGAAGCTTAAAACACTGCACAAGTCCACAACTGAATCTGGCCTAGCTTCACAATATTACATGTCAAACACTGTTAACCTAAGGACAAATTATTTCAACTTATTTCAACTATCATGAGGCGACTTGCTATTCTCTTCTTCTTCTTCTTTTTATTTATGATTTTTGACATTATTTTCATCCTCAACTAAACAAACTAAAATATTCACATAGTGCCCTTGTACACTCGCAGCATATATTGACTAAATTTTTCAAGTTAAATTTATCACTTCATGCATGATTTTAGTTGATAAAATACTGATTCGTATCTCTAGGATTCACTGAATAAATTTAATTTTTTTTTTTAGATTAATTAACTAGGACCTTGATCGAATGAGTGGATCATTATATAATTTGGTTGATGATTTTAGCATAAATGCAATATTGTCTCTCTATATTTTTGTCCTTTTATGAATGGCCTACTTTCATTTTCAGATTGCAATAATTTCATATTTTCTTAACAAATTACTCTTTTCTTTTCCATTATTATATTTTTCTTATTCTTATAATTTTATAATTCCAAACACATTATAACACACATTATATTTTTTCCTTCTCACATTTTATTAAAATTAATTATTTCAGCACTCTATTGTGTAAGAAAGTATTCATATATATGATATTTTTTTAAATAAAATAAAATAATCGTGCAAATATAGACACACATACACTTAAAGAAAAAATCTGAATGATAAAATTCCTTTCAAGTGCTTTGGCTGTCTGTATATACATGGTAGAGTTAGTAGGGTTGTAATTAACTCTGTACATGTTGGGGCTACGTTGAGGTTTACTTTTCTCTCTCTATACATATAGATAACTCTTACTAGAGTCAACCTACAAGAAAGTAGAGTACGGGGTTCTTAATGAAAAAAAATATACATTAATAAATTAGAGTTCAAATTACTAGCTAGTTCGTTAAAGCACAGGTCCTAGTTTTTGCACTTCTGGTAGCCGAAACTTTGTATATATAGTCCTAGAAATGTTGTCTTAATAGAAACTTGGTTCTAATCTGCTTTTCGTTAGAAAATACTAAAATCTTGATGTTACAAAGAGTAAAAAATTCAACTCGAATAAAATGAATATTATTGAAATAAAATTTATAGTACAAACAGGATCAAGTCCCCGCATTGAAGTTGAATTATTCAACAAAGATGTCTAGTATAGATCCAATAATCCATTACTGCAGGTTTTAGGGATTTTCTAGTACATAAAGAAAAATGGTGATCATGATGCACTGTAAGTAGCTAGATCATAATTAAATTATTGCGCCATTTTCATTTGGATATTCACATTTACAAGACAGTGTATGGTGTACGTATTAATTTGCAAGTAACCGATTAGATAAATTTTGCCGTAATCTGACACGGTGAAGTTCAGCTTCTTCCTTCCTATTATTAATTACTTAATTCTTCTTCTTCATCTTCTTCTTCTTCTTCTTCTTCTTCTTCTTCTTCTTCTTCTTCTTCTTCTTCTTTGGGTGTGTACAATTATAATGTATATTTCAAGATGTAATGGTATAAAAAACACACAGAAATTCAAAAATAAAAACGAATTTTTGAAAAAGAAAAAAACAAATTAACTGAGTGATCCCCAGGCCATGTAAAAAGGTAAGGCGAAAGGCAACTAATTAAATCTAGATGTAAAAACTAAAAAGGGGTTGGGAAGTTTGAGTTGAAATCTAAATCTCCTAGTTCCATTCTCATTGTTTGGAAGAGAACATGCAAATCAAGAGTAGCAATACCAATACCAATACCAATACCAATATATGAATCAAGTTGATGATCATATATATATATATATATATATATATATATATACACATATGCCCTCCCTCATCCCCACTCCACTCCACTTCATGACAAACCCTCTGGCAGCTGAGTGCGAGTTTATGTATAAACACAGAAAGCTGTTCCCAAAACCAAACCCTACTATTGTACGTTCGTACAAAAACCAAAACTTCTCATATATTATAAATGAGTATGATCCCCATTTGTCAGCTTGTTAGGATTCCTGTCCCTTTTTCTGTCTAAGAAAGAAATCTAGTGGCGTGTCATGGTAGATGATCAAACTGGAAAATATTCTCTAAAACATATATAGATACATACATATATACTAGCTAGTACAACATACATAATACTAGCTAGTATAAATAATTAATAATTAGAATCCATGATCTTGATACCGATTGATCATGGATGAAGAATCCAAGCGCTGCTGTGTCACTGTCCCTGATGCAGCACCATAGCTCCGACCCCTATTCACATTCATGTTCATATTCATTCCACCAAATTCCTCCTCCTTATCATTATTATTATCCTGCACTGATGATGATGACATCATGTCTCTACCACCACCACTTCCTCCTCCTCCTCCAAGATTAGCATATCCAAATCCATGTTCTACCCCCACCGGCGCTCCAATGCAGGTGTAGTTACTCTCTGGTGGAACCGCCGTGTAGTTTGGATACGGTGTGTTGGCACCGCATAGCACATGGCCTGCGAAATACTCATTAATGGGCGCCTGTGGATTATTAATGTCATAGTGTGATGGAGGGTAGGCATTAACGAGACGTGACGGTGAGGGGTACATATATGACGGTGGTGGTGGTGGTGGTATGATGTTGGATGTTGAAGAACCAGAAAATAATCTGGGAGCTGCCGGATAAACTGATGATCTGAACGGATCACTAGCTGTTTGATGATGATGATAGCCTCCATGTGGGATTGGCTGTCCACTGCTCATGTATCAAAATTTGTACCATATAGTTATTACAATACTTCAATAACCCTCATCTATAAAAATCAAGAAAGATTTTTTATTTTATTTTTAAAAGTGAGCAACTTTAGGAAATGTCCGTCTGAATTCTTGTTTAATTTGAAAGGAACAAGTGGCTAGGAAAGTTAGACATGGAACCAAAAGGCAAACATGCATGTGTTTGTTGTTGAAGATTTAGTTTCAAGGATGATTAGTTGACCATCGGGCCGGGTATATATCTTTTGTTGCTAATCAAAAAGTAACCAGAAAAGGAAGTGAAACAAAAGGAAACATATACATATATATAGGTACGTACCCTAGTAGATGGTGATGAGAAGGTGGTGCGGGAGGTATTACGTTATCGTTAGTGAAAACCAGCTGACGGGCCCGGTTCAGTGTTTCTGTCTCTCTTTCTGCATGTCCAATTAATCCACCAAACACAAATCAGGTCAGATCAAATAAAAATCAAGTCTACACCCCCAAGCCCAGCTAGCAAGGATTTCAGCGAAAACCAAAAACTTTGATTCAGCGAGAAAACCTAGAATATTGACATGACCACGCTACCCTAGCTATTGTCCGTCAATTCATCTTTCCTTACAATTAACTTTCAAAAGTCAAGTTTGATTTTATATGAAATGGAGTAAATATAGCTCTTCGGTAAGTATAGTTCAAACTATATAGAGAGAGAAAGGGAAGGATAAAGAGAGAGAGATTGGGTTGCCTTGGCGGTGGCGGTTCATGTGTCCCCCAAGGGCTTGAGACTTGCAAAACTTGAGGGAGCAAAACCTACACTCGTACACCTTCACACTTTCATCCTTTCCTCCTTCCCCGCTATTTTTCTTTTTCCTATACCCTCCTCCTCCTCCTGCATATATACACAATTAAAAATAAATGCCAATTAATTAATTAAAGCAACTTTAACTTGTTGAGAGTAAATAGCCTTATGAATGCCAAGAGCCAAACCCTAATTTCCCTAATCAAAAAATAATTAAAAACATATTAGCTCAAGCCCAACCCCCAATCCCACCCTAATTCTTCTTTCTCAGTTCGTCTATTTTTAGCTAGTATTTTTTTAGGGTTTTTTACATTTGAAGCTCAATAACAGAAAACCAATAAATATAAGAAAAGGAAATCTAAGAGGAATGAAACTAATTTTCACTTGATGTATTTAGCTTCAATCATCCAACTATTGGAGAGTACTGACATTTTTTCATATCACACCCCTTACTAAAGAAGTAGGAGTCTAATTAATTTTCTCTTCTTCCATTTTCTATTTTCATGTATCTTAGTACTAATGTACAAAAGAAAATTTATCAAAAAGAAGAAGAAGAAGAAGAAGAAGACTGATTTACACAAATAATAGAGGCAATTAAAGGGTTATACATACCGGCTGCAGAGGAAGAAGTGTCATCAAGAAGCCGTCTGCCATGATCTCTTGAAGAATAATCATCCCCGGGTAAGTTGTTTAGGTCTAATGGATCTCTCTCTGCAGCTGCTTTCCTGAAAAAAAATTAAACCCCGTCACAAAAAAAGAAGATAAGAGAGAGAGAGAGCTGAACTAAAACAGCTGGTGTAATGAAGAATAAGAGATAAAAGAGAGAGAGAGAGAGAGGGTAGGTATGAAGTGCAGTGTGTTTGTGGGGTGAGACCTACATGGTACCGACAGAGAGAGACAGCTGAAAAATATATTAGCTAATCTTCAGATGGGAGATCGATCTGTTATTATAACTAAAGCTTGGAGAAATTTATATCTGTGACTTCAGTTTGAGAGTGGAAAGGAGAGATATTGAAGTCGTTGAGTGCTTGTGAAAAAATTAAGAGCTGCTGCCGCTTGAAAGTTCTCCATCACTTTCTCTGCCACCTCCTCTCCAGACATCTCTCTAAGCATATTTTAAGAGAGAGAAATTAAGAGGCAGTGGGTCTCGTGACATTAAAGAAAGGAAGGGTGCTGTGGGGGAGAGAGGTTGGCTATGGTTGGGCAGGAGGACCATAGATGGTGGTCATCATGTCATGTTGTTAGGGTTTAGAGAGGAGGGAGGGAATGAGAGCGACATTGCTTTCAGGTTTTTGTTCTTACTATGCCTTCCTGTCCCTTAGCTTAATTACCTAGCTAGCTCTTCCTAACTAGCTATTCCATTTAGGAACTAACTAGTGCTAGTATTACTACTAGCTTCATTCATGTCCAGTTATAATTAAAATGAAATGCAATGCTACAGTTGCATATTTATAGTCACGTTTCTACAGCTATCTTTGAGGAATAAATTTTTAACTTTTAGGATTTTTTTATATTATATTATAGAAGACGGGATCTTGAATTATATTATGTACAACATTCCAAAAACAATAAAACTTATTTGTCACATACCGCATGCTAGTCCAACTTTTTAGTAAACCACACAAACTTCGCTACATTATTATTCGCTAACATGTTTTTGGTTAAGTTTTAATTACCCCCCATGTCACGTGGGCTGAGATCCTATGATAGGGCCTATATATGTTTATCATCTGATGGGTTGCTAATTTTTGAAATTTACAATAAAAAAAATTAGTTAAGAGAATATTTATGTTATCTAGACCTTAGAAATTAATCAAATGAAGATTATTATACTAAATTATATCTATATAATAAAATAAAGTGACTCAAATTTCAAAACTTTAATATTCAACGGCCTCAAATTAATTTATACTTCAATATCCAACAATCTAACATCATTTAGGGTTTCAACATTCAACGGGCAGTAATCTATCTCTCATTTTTCACTTCAATTAACATCTTTTTTTTAAAAATCTATCTACTCACATTTTCCGCCCAAATCAAATTCAACACTACACTATAATAATAATAATAATAATAATAATAATAATAATAATAATAATAATAATAATAATAATAATAATAATATAATAATAATAATAATAATAATAATAATAACAACAACAACAACAACAACAACAACAACAACAACAACAACAACAGCAACAACAACAACAACAACAACAACAACAATAATAATGTAAGACCTCGATTTTTATGAAATACAAATTAATTTTTTTTCTTTATATATTTTCTTCTGAAAATGGTAAATGAATAAATTGACAAAAGTAAAAATTAAGAAATGTTTGTACAAAATTGGAGTTTATTTTCGACTAAAATTCCGTCGAAAATATATTTTCACAAGCGGGAAACTTTGGCACTAATGCAATTCACTGTAATTGGCATATTTTCGACGGAATTATTTCTAATGAAATATTCTGTTGAAAAAAACTTAAATTCGACGAAAATATTTTCGTCGAAAATAATTCCGTCGGAACTATACGGTTTTCTTGTAGTGTGTTATATTAGAAATCGTGTATTTTATGGCGTCTCAAATTGGGCTATGTAGGCCTAGATTTTGGCGCGTCACTAATAATAATAATAATAATAATAATTTAATAATAATAATTATTATTATTATTATTATTATTATTATTATTATTATTATTGATATGATTGAATTATACGATATTTTTATTCTCTAATACTTAGTTTTTATATTTATTGTGTGCTTAAATATTTAATTATTTAGCTTATTTTGGTTTTAATAGGTTTTATAGGATTTTAGTTAATTTATGTTAATTTTATAATATTTTTATATTTCTTTTTATTTATGTGTTTTTATTTATTTTAGGTGTTTTATTTATTATTATGTGTTTTTAGGATTTTTAGTATTTTTATTTATTTTTATATTTTATTTTGTAGGAAAAATAAGCTTGGGGGCAAATCTGTAAATTCAGCAAAAATCTGATGGCCCTTTGGTAAATAACCAACACTGATGGCAATTTGGTAAATAAGTTGAAGTTGGCGACCGATGGCATTTTCGTAATTAAACGGAAATCTGGGCCACGCGCAATGCGTGCAAGGAATTTAGGCAACGAGCTGAGACGATGTCGTTTCTGTCTGGGCTGAGAAAAGAAAACGCCGCGCAATAGCTCGGTGACGTCAGCAATACGCGGAGCGCGTTGACCGGGTCAAAGAATGGCGTTAGGGCGGGTTTGGCGCGCAGAAATTGCAGCAGATCGGATTATTTCGGGATTATTGCATTAATTTGATTCCAAATTGAATTTCTTTTCCACATTAGCTTAGGATTATTATTGTATTTCTATAAATATATTAGGAGACTCATGTTTTCAGGAGTTTTTATAATTATTATCAGAGTATTAGAGTTAATTAGGAGCTCTCTCTCTCTCTCAGGTTTTTCTTATCCATTATTTTTATTATGTTTGACTAATTTTATTATTCAGTTCTAGGGAATTTCAAACCCAATTATAATTAATGATTTAATTAATTCAGTAATATTATTTATTCTTCCTCATATGAAATTATTTATGATAATTTATTTTAATTGTTTATTTGATATTGGGTTTGATTGATTTAGTTTTGGCCTGTTGAGTTGATCAAATTATTATCAATTGCTAGATTGAAGAATTATATTACGTGTAATTGATATTGTTCCTAATCGTTGGTAATGAATAGGGATAGATGATTATGGTCAAACTTTTATTTATTGCTATGGTTATCATGATGTAAGTAAAACAATCCGAGCTTATGAGATTGTTGCTTAGAATAATCTAATTTTCTTGTGATTAATGCTTTCATTATATTAAATTTAGAGAGCTTGTTCTAGGTTGTATAATGGTTAGAATCTAATGAAGAGCTTGTTTTGTTAGAGTAAAATTATGAAAAATTTCGGATAACAGAGCTTGTTGTTATCTAGGGTTATTAGTTTCATGGAAGGATAAAAATATATTTTGATTGATTGATCTATTAATTGTAAAGGTGAGATTGAACCAAAGAACTGAAGTTTTTAATTTATTAATTAATATTATTATTTTACTTTTATTTATTTAGTTAATTATAGTTAGTTCAAAACCCCCAAATCTAGTTCACATTGCATAAAAATAAATTAATTATTCTATGTGGGTTCGACCCTTACTTGCTATTATACTGAGTTTGTGATTGAAAGTAAGGATTAATTTTGGAGTGTTAACGACAGCTACCAATTATAACAACAACAACAACAACAATAATAATAATAATTATTATAATAATAGAAATAATAATAATAATAATAATAATAATAATAATAATAATAATAATAATAATAATAATAATAATAATAATAATAATAATAGTAATAGTAATAGTAATAGTAATAATAATAATAATAATAATAATTATAGTAATAATAATAATAATAATAATAATAATAATAATAATAATAATAATAATAATAATAATAGTAATAATTATTATTATAATAATAAGAATAAATATTATTATAATAATAATAATAATAATAATAAAAAAAAAAAAAAAAAATTTACACGTAAATAACATGGGTCACCCTTTTAGCATTGACTCCCTTTTTCTGTTTTTCGGGTATTGCGGTCGTTATGTTTCCACGTGCAAATTGATTTGGACGGGAAATCACAGTTACGGTTCATATTATTCTAATTGATTTATAAGTTATTTTAGGTTTCAAAAAGTCTTTAGGTAATAGAGTATTTTTGAAATTTTAATCTACGTCGTGCCTTCAGGCATGAGCAATTACGTGTCATCTTTATGTTATTTTTGCAAGCTATATCAAGAGCAACTATTGTAGTAGGCTTTGACTCATGGTATGAGAATCTTTTGTCTAATTTCAAGAAAAAATATAGAGAAAGAAATGTTATAGTGATGCGATTTAATTGGTGTTATGACAATACTTTTTTGTTTGGACTTAGAAGACTCATTTTATACGTTGGGTATATATGCAAAAGTCTTTCTTTTGGATTTTTACTTCTTTTTTTTCCTCATTTGATCTCATCAAATAGCTTGCAGTACTACTATTTTTCTACAGGAAATACTGTTTATGGATCATATTGATCAATGGTTAGAGATACTGGAGACAAATAAATGCTGTCAAACTTCTCATTATGTTTTGTCAATTAAAGAAAAGTGTGTGGGATACCCAAAAATATTATATTACACAAATTTGATCCCGCTATTGTCAATCAATTAATTACTCAAACCTGCCAAGAACTAATTTTAAGTTAGAAATGAGTAACATATTAATGTTTGCCTCAAAAAGAACCTATGAGTGGATTGAATATCAATCTTTTTGTATTAATAGTTGGACTCTCGGTTTTATTATGAAACTGAGAGTCCACAACGATTTTAGATTTTTCAATCTAAAAATATTAAACACAGTATTCAACTGTTATATTAATTATATTGTGCATTCAGGCACGAATTATGCCTAGTTAAATAACAAATAAAAACACATAGAATATCTTTAAAATCCCCATAAAAACATCAAGTATATAACCAATCTTGACTGACATTTTGTCACGCATTAACAAGAGCTAGCTAGAGATGATCATGCATGTCCCTTGAGCATGCATCGATCATATATATATATACATACATACTCTTTTAGCATCAAGAAGCAACTCCCCAGCTAGGCAAAAAGATAACATTTATATCGTGAAGGTAATCGAGACAAATGAGCCAAGACTCATTCATACGCATGGTATTTCAGAAGTCATTATGATCGAAAATCATATACATATATATATATAGTAAATGGTTACTATGACACTATTCAGTAAACATATCTCTCAATGTCCAACACAAAATCTAATGAACGAAATTATAGAAATTAAAATATTTCTGCTACTCTCCGCTGCTAAGAGTAGCGTCAGGCAAAAATATTTAAAGATTTATCGTTACTCTTAGTAGTTGTATATAAAAATATTTTAAATACCCCACTAATATTAAATTTTAATGTATTTATTTGTAATATAATTTATATTAATTAAATCAAATTTTATTACAATATGGAGTTTAAATTTTAAATAATCAAATTGTCACAATAATTGATAACGTTAAATTTTATTACTTAAGAAATTATTTATACAAATAAATACGTTCAATATAATAAACATGTTAAATTTAATTATTTAAGAAATTATTTTTATAAATAAATACATTGAATATAATTGACAATTTTAAATTATATTACTTATTAATTATTTATAAAAATAAATACATTGAAACTAGTTTACAATGTTAAATTTTATTACTTAAAAAATTATTTATATAAATAAATATATTAAAATTATTTAAATCTAACATTAGTGGAAATATTTAAAATATTTCTTCATATAGCTACTAAAGTAGAGGCAGCCTTCTAATTGTTTTTGCCTACCGATACTAAGAGTAGCAAGAGAGTTTTGCCTGCCATTACTTTTAATAGTAGAAGAATTTTAATTCTTATTAATTTAACTCGTTATATTTTGTATTAGAGAGTGGGAAATGTGTTTACAAGAATAGTATTTATAATATCAAAATAATCATTTATTATAAATCACTTCTCATATATATATATATATATATATATATATATATATGGTATGTCAGATTATGATCCACAGGAAGCCTAGCTGAGTCCTCCCTTTGCATCGTGTACAGTTGTACCCTTAGCTTGCCATGTATGAAAGAAGAGTTCCTATCACTATGATCTAGTACTTGTATCAATACCCTTTTTTCATGTCTAGCTTTTGATATAATTAACTCAACTCCATTCAGCTAGATGTGTTGTATTCTTCTTTGGAAGTATTAATTCATCCAAGTGTTTTTTTTTTTATTTAATTCACATTGAAAACGAAATCTCATAAAATATAAATTCAGATTCTCGTTCATTACTCACGGCTGAAGATGATTGGATTGGGTATATATAGAATCCTTGGTAGGTCAGTCAAAGCAACCTTTAATTTGGTAAGACTATGGATGCATGGATAGCACTGATGATGAGGAAAAATTGTTCTTTAAAAGAATATCATATTTCTTTCAAAAAAATTAAAAGGATTTAAGGAACTCTCTCAAGTATTAGGAGACCAGACTTTAAATTTATTTAACAATTTTTTTATAAAAAAAATGATGCACAAGATTATATGTATATGATTTCACTTTTTTGACTTAGATTCACTTGGCCGAAAAGAAAGTAATCCGTTAATTATAATAAAACTTGAGGAGCACAAGCCACAATGATTTGAAAAAAATATTACAAAACACCTAAATATAATAGGGAGTACTTATTTTCACAATAAAATTTTTATATTTCGACTAGATCTTATTCCATTTACTATTGATATGACCCTTAAATATATCAATTTTATTAAACTATCAATATTATTTACACCCAGCAGGCCTCCCCACATGATCTCATCTGTCGGGCGTGCAGAAAGAAACAACTGGACTGAGGGCTTCTAAATGGATCAGGACCTGGCCCAAGTACATCATAAACACTCAAAAGAGAAACGATAGTAATGGACCGACATTAAATTGTAAAAGACAAACCTATCCGTTACATTTCCTACCACCATACTTGGTTGGTTGTATCAGTTATCACCCATGGCTTCTTTTTTCGCTCCTCAACTAGAACAACTGCATTAGTTCGTCATCTCCCTTCTTCTTCATTCTAGGTATTCTTTCTATATCATTTATGTATGTTTATGAGTCAATCAACTGTATATATTTTTATGACATGATTGCTTTTATATTTATGTTGGTACCAATCAATCAATCAGGGAAATGTGAGTCATCTCAAGGCAAACCCTTCTCAGTTTCTCTCTCTAAAACTACACAACAATCAAGAGAACAGAACAACGCCACTAATTATACTCAACCTAGCTGCTTCTTTATCACCAATTCCTGCTTCTTCAATTTCCAATGTCCGGTTTAGGCTTGACAATCTGGGTCCCCAACCTGGGTCCAGAAAGAAAGCCAAGAGAAAGGGCAGAGGTCATGCTGCTGGACAAGGGGGAAGTTGTGGGTTTGGGATGAGAGGTCAAAAATCGAGGTCTGGTCCGGGGGTTCGCATGGGCTTCGAAGGGGGCCAGATGCCGCTTTATCGTGGACTCCCTAAATTAAGGGGCATTGCTGTAGGTAATCTCAATTTCCATATTTTATATTCTATCATAATTAGGATTACGTTTTCAGAATTTTCGCATACACTTATGGATTAAAGTTTTCTTCTTTTATGTGGCATTGTGTTAGTATGTTACCTCAAAACCAAGTGACCTGTTTGTGGGTCGTTTAGTATGACAGTCATTGGGCATTGTTTTAGGTTTGTATTGGGGCTTTGGGATTAGTTACACAGGATTTAAAACACCACTTCTGTTTGAAATTTTGTCTCAAAATTAAAAGTTTGATCCTGTCATTGCGTGAATATAAGCTAAAAAGTAGAAATACGTAAATTCTTATCTTCTATGTATGAGTGATTTTCTTCTCTAGTTAGTTTGTACTTGCCATTTACTTTTCTTTATAAGGATTCAATCAATAACACCTTCCCCTGTGAAGGAAGGCTAAAAAGTAGAACCACGTGATCCTTATCCTCAATCTATATAATTGATATCTTCTCATCTCTTGTGTTTGAAAGTTTTCTCCATGTCAGCCAAACAGTAGAAACACACAAATCCTTATCTTCTTTGTGTGTCAGTCGTTTCTTCTTTTGTTGGTTTGAGCTTGCCATTTACTTTTCTTGATAAAGCTACGATCGATAACACCTTCCCTTGTGAGCGTAGGCCAAAATGTAGAACCATGTAGACCCTTTATCTTCTTTGTGTATGAATGCAATATTCGCACGTTGGTTTGTGCTTGCCATTAACTCTAATCTTCACACTCTTCAATCTATAACACCATGTTCCCTGTTAAACATAAAGAACATAGCAATTATGTTTGATTGTTTATAATATTGTGCAAGTACCATCTGAGGACAAAAAAAAATTGTACGCCATATAATTCACCATCTAACATAAGAGACCTTTTTTGGGAATAAAAAAAAACTTGTTCAGTTCTACAACTTTGTTTGGATAAAATTCAGGAAGCCACACTGCCCAAATGCTTTCTTTTTTAGAAATTTTGAGTTTCGCATATCTTAACTCCAAGTTGAATTTGGGTTGCTTGAGTGGCTTTTCACCGAGTGTTACACATATCCACAAAGTTGCTACTGTATAATTTGAGGGTATCCTAGTTTTGTTTTTTCAGTTACTTGCTGGTTCATTTGGAAACTTTTCTATCCTAATATGTTATTCGTCTATCCCAATCCTTTATTTTTATCTAATTACTCTCTAGGAGCTGAATTTCCTTGTTTGAGAATGCCTTTTTCCTAACTCGTCCATATGACTTTAAATTATAGTGTAACTTGTAGTTCTCTTCTGAGGGAGGTTCTCATTCATTTGACATGATATTTGGAAGTTATAACCTTGTCAGCATTCTTGGAATGATTGAAAACCATCAACTCCATGCTGTGTGTCACATTCATTTTTTGTTTTCTAATGCAAGATTGTTTCTTGTTGAACCAAGGTATGCATGCCAAATAACCAAAATATGTCCCAGTGAAATTGAAAGATATAGATGCCGCAGGAAGAATAAGGGATTGATCAACCCATCTGGAAGAGAAAGGAAACTACCTCTAAAGGTAATGACTTTTACCTGAACATGTCTTGGGCATCAATCTTTTCTCTTTCTGTTTAAATGACACACAAAAGGTCAAGTTTTTCTCCATTCTGCCACATATTTACATCCCCACAACTGAACTGTAATTATTACTTCCTGTTAATGCATATCTATACTTGATAAGGAACTGTTAATATGGAATATGACTGCTTTCTTTATATAGAGCTTGTTACCCTTTTAGAGGCTTAAAAATACATTTTAAACCCTCAAGTTTTTCGCTTTTTACAACTTAAACTCTAATGTTTTAACTTTAAGATATTGAACCTTAATGTCTTTAAATTTCTATAAATTAAACCGAATGAGGTTATTATGGATAATTTCACCCCTAAATATCTTTGGAAAACACATAAAATTGTAAGCACGTGATTAGTGTGTGATGAAGAAAAAAAATAAGAAAATTGAAGCCAATATAAATGATATATACCCTTAAAAACTTAATTTCCCAGATTGTTAGAGAACCTTAAATATCTTTGGAGGTACAGAAAATTGTAAACACGTGATTAGTGTGTGATGAAGAAGAAAAAAGAGAAAAAATCGGAGCCTATATAAACGATATATATCCTTAAAAGACTTAATTGTCCTTTCATATTGAGTCACATGACTTATTTCGGTAAAAAATGCTAAATTCGTGGCCGACATGTTCAATTTATAAAAATTTAAAGACATTAAGGTTTAATGTCTTAAAGTTGAAACATTAGGGTTTAAGTTGTAAAAAGAAAAAACTTGAAGGTTTAAAGTGTATTTAAGCCCCTTTTACATGAACACATTTATTTGTCTTTGCTTTATGTCTAAAATGACCCTCAAGGTTTGAAACTAAATACATCGCGGAACCACTGGTCTGGTATCCTTGTTTATTAAATGTAGGTCTTATAGTTTAAGTTTGTTAAGTGTTTATCGAACATGATAATAAATGTAATGTCAATATTGTGGAATGTTCTTTCCATTCAGGGTTAAGTATTTGGCACAATGAGTTAATCTTGAATTATGTTCTGGTATTGTTTAAATTTCGAACTTGTATCCCTTTTCTGTGATAATAATCTTTCTCATGCTGTCGTATGATGCTAGACTAGTGTATACTTTTACTGCCCAAGTTTGGTCTAAATTCTACCTTATACTTGTATCAACACAAAAATGATAGCATAGTAGATTTGTGTGATGCCGCAAGTTGCATGATTCAAAATACTGAGAACCCCTGGTTTGAAGAGCTCATTTCTTTAAGCACATATTGATTTGCATAGTTTTCTATAAATAGCCTTGAATTGATTTACGGTTACTTTAGTTTAAAAACAAATGAAACACCTGGTTATCTGAAATATTTTCAAAAATCTTTTTACAGTTTCTCTGTAGTCTTTGACGGTGTTGTCAAAGGTAACACGTAGTGACTTGGACATTGAAACTAGAAGCAAAATTTGGCCAGTTCAGCCATTTAGAAATGGTTTTGTTTGATAAAAGTGATTTTTCATAGCTACCTAGATCCCGTCCTTTTTTTCGCAGCATAAGTTGTGTTGTCTTTTATTAGCACGATTTTGAAGGAGAAATTTTGACTTAGGTTATAAGACATTAGTTTTGTCCACGTAGTTTTTTCAGTAGCTCTTCAAATTTCCAGAAACTCCTTAGGTCTTGGACCACCACATTCATCATCAATGTTTGATTTAGTTTATGGTTTATAAGAACTTAAAACAATTGATTGAGCCTCTCTACCTCAAAAACTATGCATGTGCACCCTTGCGTTCTATTGTGGTTCCTATTTTCTTAGGCAAATTATGTTACTAGTAGAATGTGTGATTCAGAGTTTACGTAGGCATGATATTACTTCCTTCGAAATTAAAATTGATCAAAGATGTTGATTTATATATTTGCTTCTTTTTTAGGATCTCTATATATTAACCCCCCGTGGTTTTAAGATTCTAGGTGATGGGGACCTAATTGCGAAGCTAAATTTGCCTTCTTCTCAGCTGCAGCAAAGGAGAAGGTGGAGGCTGCTGGTTGTTCGTTGACCACATTACCTGGCCGAAAGAAGTGGGTGAAGCCACCAGTTGTTAAGAACCTTGCGCGTGCGGAAGAATACTTTGCCAAAAAAGAGCTGCACCTGAGTGGTCCGAACGGGCATCTGCTTGAGCCAGCCACACATTCCATTCTTTTCATTTTGGAAAGAGATGTAGAGCACCAAGTCTTTGGACCTTTCAGCAACCTCATTTTTACGCCAGAATATAATTTCTTTTGTTGGTCTCTTCTGGATTCTAATCGAGTGATGGTGTTTATTCCTATAGAATTTGGCAGGGGCCACATGATAGATATTTTGCAAATCTAGGAGTGTAGTGATTGACTGATAGGATAACACTACACAACTGCTTTTAGTCAACTTTAACTGTTACTCCCCTACCAGAGGGATAATTTTTTTAATTCGTTTCAAAATTAGTTATATTTTTTATTAAATTTTAAAATCAGATATATATTTCTATTTTAAAGTTATAAAATAATATGAAGTTCCTAAAGAGTATATTTTGTTATATTTCATCAAACAATATGAGTAGAAAAACAAAAAATTCATGAAGAGTGGTGATTTTAAAAATGTATTTATGGTTTTGGAAAAAGGAGAGCAATAAGACGTCACCCATGATTTCTTCAAAATAATCAACTCCGGCGATACATGTGCTTATTTACAAGCAGACACTGCACTATTAAGTTTAATGGCGTCAATTGGTAGAGTGATGGAGAAAGGCTTAACTTAATAGACTTATTGTACTAAAGTTATATTTTGACAAAGCAAACTGGTACAAAGTTGGTGACCAAGTTGGTGATACTTGCGTGCATTGAGGAGTGATTGCCTACGCATGGATTCTTCTGCTACTCAAGAGTTCCATCCAAGCTGCCTTCGGCTTAGTCCTTTGGACTAGGGCCGAGCAAGAAATCGAATTGTCCTCGAAATTGGATAAAATCGTATTTAAAAAATTGTATCGCACTATGCACTGTTAAAATAGAGCGTATCAAGAAATATTATTATAATGTACAAATATTTAGAATTATTCCAAATTATAATTATCTTTATTTAAAATTTTCATATGTAAAGATATATCATTATTCATATTTTTAGGTTCTATTTTATTTTTGTTTAGATAAAACATTATAAATAAAATTGTGTGTTATCAAAGTAATATTTAATATTGTGTGATGCTAAATTATTAATTTAAATTGCATAAAATTTAATTATTTCAATTAGTTTTGGAACCGAAACCGTACCAAATGAAACAACACTTCACGGCTCAAAAATCGCACCGCACCAATCACAAGCGATTTCATGTGCAGTTTTGAATTTGTCAAACCATACCTAAACGATTATATGTATAGTTTGAATTTCAAATCATACTATGCTCACCTCTACTCTTGACTTGTGGCCGTCCGTTAATTAGTATATTGTAAAAGGTCAAATTTTGACCAACTGACCTGCCTCTTAATTTTTAAAATAATAATTTTATATTTTGTAATACTTTTAAAGAATTTACGACTTTGGGTAGCTTTGTGGGTAAATTCTTCTCCTATATCAGGACTGATTAGATTGTTTTACTGGTCCCTTGCTTACCCTTCCAAAATTATTATTGCTTGTTGAAAAATTATATTTTCAAAAAGTTTTTGGAATGAAAAATTATCAAACATATCCAATTAATATCAATATTGTTATTAAATTATGTTTTAAGGTTTATTTTGAATGCCGGAGGGATATCAGTAAATGAATTACATACGCACATCAAGAAGATATCAAACATATCCAATTAATAGTCCACATACTCAATTTTAACCCAACAGACTCGTTGATAATTGAGTTACAAGGTTAAACTTAAAATGAGTTTGGAATTTCCCTTTTCTTTTTGGCTATGCTGAAAATGAAACTCTTGTTTTGGATTTTTTTTTTTTTGTTTTAGTACGAAATAAATAAACTCACAGACAAGTCTCACATAACCAATCAAACCTAAAACAAGTATATTAAAGGGAAATAAGTTTTACATAAAGAGAAAACAAATTTTCTATAATCAAATAAATAAACTCACTTAAGTGATAATCAAACTTAAATTTAAAAGTGTATATATATATATATATATATATATATATATATATGTATTCTTTTGGGACATGCATCCCACATGAAAAACGTGGTTTCGTGGCAGATTTCGTGAATGAATAGGCCCACTAGCGGGATACACGGCCCCGCATGCTATTTTGACATTTCCAAATTCTGAAGAGAGATTCATTTTTAAGTAGTAGTAATCTGTGGTGTCCCTTTCACAACGGTTGATTTTTTACGTTGGCAGTTTTACGCCGTCAAATGGAGTAGTAAATAAAAATCCATGGGATTAACCGGGAATAAAAGTTGAAAGATGTTCATATCATAATTAAATCCCATGGCCATAGGGTGGGATTAAAGTTTACTAAATTTCCAATAATGATAACTATTCATGAAAGGAATTTACGCGTACATTACACCCCTAATTATGCTAAATGATTGCTCATGTTATTATTGTCTAAAGGTGTTTCTAAATTTTAATAATATTTTATTATTGAGGTTTAATTAATGAGACTCAATTTTATACAAATTGTCAATAAGCTGTTGTTTTTACAGTATTCAATAAAAATCAGATAATTTAATATTTTTAAAAAAAAAATCTAATAATTTTGATTTTTTTAACTGAATATGTAATATTATTTATTATGGTAAAATTTACTTAATAATTTTAACACAATAAAAATTTCTTAATTTTATTTAAAATTGTAGAGTTGACAAATTCGTATTAAATAGTATAAAAATACCAGTCTATGAGCAGTCCTTATAGAAGCAATTGAAGTCCGAATACCTTTCTAGCAAAATCCCAACCGAGATCAGTTTATAGAGTGAGTTAGAACTCTTAAATTCAATTTCAATCCATTGAAATAACACTACATATGGCAACTGTGCAGAACGGTGCACACTAAAACTAAATGGTGCGGTGGCAAGGGGAAAGAGAGGGAGGGAAGTAAGTGATGAGTGAAACACGGTGAGTCAGTCGGGTCCGTATGGGATGGGATGTTGTTATTCCCTAGATTGGATCACGGCAAAACGTGCCCTTCCTCTCCCTCCACGTTACTTTACATATTTATCTATATCTTTTATTATAAAAAGTAACAGTCGTATGTGTTATAAATTTGGTTTTGTTATTATTTTTTCTTTTTAAATTTTAATTCTATCTCTAAAATTAAATAAAATTCTTATTAAATTCTTACAATATGCGTGTCACTCGAACTAATATATTATAAAGGGAGAGGGATATGGGTGGTAGTTATTTTTTTAAACTGTGTCATAATAACTATTTTATTTTTTCTCTCTATTTTTTTCATCCATATTTTTAAGTTTTGTTTAAATATTTATTTTTTTATAATCGCACATACATAATGTGTGCCTTGACTATAATATATAGTACTCCAGTAAAATAACCTAGGTACAAAAATATCTTGTTTCATGATAAATATTTTAAATACACAATTTAAATATGAAATAAAAAACTAATATTTTTATTTTAAAATATAATATTTTTATACGAGTCTCTCTTATATAAATATAGGATCCATTTACAATTTATGTGAGAGAAATAATATAAAAATATTATTATTTTTATATGAAAATATTTATTCTCTATGACATATTGTTTAAAGTCTATTTATCCTTAAAATTGCTTGGGTATAATCTATTACTTTTAAGAAATATAGATAATTTTGAGTGCACTTACGTAGGGTCCACATGCATTAAATTATAATTTATTTATAATTTTTTTGTGTAAAAAATATATTTAATATATTTTTTATAAGATGGAGTAAGTGTCTGTGTGTGTGTATATATATAAGCCGCATTCATGATATACGTTTGCCGAGAATACAGTGCGACAAGGAAGAAAAAAAATTTGGCCTTGCAAGCATCTAGTGGCACAAGCCAATTTTATATTTTTTACCTTACCACTAGAATATCTAGCCGTAGTATGTTCTAACATATACATGTTGTGATGCACACATATATATAGGAAATTGATATTTTTATAAAAAAAATTAATATTTTTATATAAAAAATATAATTATAAATTTATATATAAAAATATTAAAAAATTCTATAAAAATATCACTTCTATATATATATATATATATATATATATATATATATATATATATATATATATATATACTCACAGAAAAGATAATGTAAAATTTGAAGAATAGAGAATCAAAATCATTCCGAGCGTTATAAATTTTGATGGTCAGCAATCTTGTGATTTTCATTCGGACTACCTATAACCCGTTGGTCATTGGAGAAAAAGAACACAAATATCTGTACCATAAAAAAAGAAGAAAAAGGTGGATATGGAAGAGATTCTTCATGGTGAATGAGCTACAGCTATCAGCCCTGCCCATGCCCTTTTCATAAACAATATTTGTACTTATTTCTGCTGTGCCTCAGTAGGCTCTAATTTCGTACGCCTAATTTATGCCCTTTTTTATTTAATTTTTAGTAAATTATTATGCAAGTACTCCTTCCTTCATAAAAAAAAAAAAAAAAAAATATATATATATATATATATATATATATATATATATATATATATATATACATATATTTTTTACACATATTAAAAAAATAAAATATATTTTTTAAAAAATTTATCTTTAATAATTTTATAAAATTATATAAAAATGATTAATATTTTTATTCTTTATATTAATTTTTTTACTAAATAATATATTTATTTGTATTTTATATATGTTTAACTCATTTTTTTAAAGTCAATTTTTTTTATTTTTAATTATTCTTTTAAAAGCCGAGAAAATATATAAGAAATTGATATTTTTATATTTTCACACTGTAAATTTTATAAAAAATGTTGTTATAAATGTATAATAATAGTAAACCGTGACTATAAATTATACATATAGAGTTTATAGTGTAAAAATATTAAAAAATAATATAAATATATCAATTTTCAATATATATGATAAGGTAATATTTGATTCATATTAAATTAATATAATAACAAATTATTATATTGATGTGATATTTTTGTTTGACTCGTTACAGGTGTAATGATTACATTAATTCTGATGCTATTTATTAGTGAATGTATTAAAAAAGTAATTATAATTAATTTAATATTTTAACTTATAATTTATATTATTAATTACATATTTAATGAACAAATACAAAATTTAAATATCATATGATAACATTGTAATTAACAAATAAATATTAATTATAAACTAAATAGATATATTATAATAATTTATTATCATTATATTAAAACTATTGTATTGCATTAAAATTTTATTTGATGAACCAAACTCGATCTAAAAGTTAAATATAATCTCTAAATTCATGAGCTACGATGGAATTTGTGATAATTCTTACCTCCTTGATTTATAATTGAAAGGTCTTATAGATAACTACTTTGGTGTATTAAATTCAAAGCGATTCATTTAAATTTTAAAAATAATAATAAATTTTATATTTATATATTTTTTAAAATATTTCATAAATTTAAAATTTAAAGTAAATTAATTTTATTAAAATCTCAAATTAATTTTAAAAATTAATGTTAATTCTGCACTTTAGGAGGACAGAAATATGGTTTTTAAAATAAAATTAATAGTCTAATATACTTGGGATTACTTTTTCATGGAGGAAAATCATAAGATTTTTATTAGGAGGGTGGGACAGGGACGTAAGTAACGACTGGTTCTGCCTTCCAACAGGCGCCTAAATACGACGTGTCTACATACTACAGCGTGTACGTCTTTTATATACCCGAGCAACTGAAAGTAGGCCTGGTAGTTTGGGGTTGAAAATTTCAGGTTTTATTAAAGTAAATAATTACTCATCTGTTTCCTAATATACTATTACTCCGGTTCGGAGTGGGTGCGAAAACCGATGAGATTTTTCGCGAGACGCACCGCCAGCGTGAGTGAGTGAATGATTTATAAATTTGAATTATTGTTTTTTTTTTTGCAGCGTTGCAGTTTTTGCTCTCCCACATACATAGCAGTACTTTTATTTTCTCTCTCCTCTCGCCTTATTCGTCCCTCAACAACTGTCTCTCTCTCTCTCTAATTTTTTTTCTTTTTCTGATTCTTTTTCTCTGTACTTTCTCTCTCCTATAAATCTGTTAGAACCCATTTATTTCCTTTCTTTTTTCTTGTCTATCTCTGACCCATTTTTTCTCTTTATTTTTCTACCTTCCCAATTGAAATCCTCCCTCACACTTTGCTGTACAGCTCGCTCAGGTAAATTTCTCTCTCTCCCTTTGAGATCCTACCTTACTTTGAAAAAAATAGATGTTTGCCTCCAAAATTGTTGCTCTTTACCTCCCGTTGATTACACCTATGGTATTTTCTTCATGACGATTGAGCTTCTACTTTTTTTTAATAACTTCCCGTGTCTCATGCTTGTATAATATATTATTCCCGTTTCTATGCCGTTGAAGTCACCTAGCAATTAATGTTTCCCCCTCATTAACTTGTTCTTAGATGAATTAATATGATACTGTTTCAGATCTGACACATAATTTTATTTTTTGGAATTTTCCTACTAAAATCGATTTCTTTGAGAGTTATCTTCCACGCAGAATTGTGTTTTATGGCCGAAATTCAAGTTGTTCCAGCTCCAGAAACACTTTTATTTACTAAATTTGTGTCTATTCGCATTCTTTCCAAGTGATTTCATTATTTGAGCATGTGAAATTTTGACGAGTTCTGGTAGCTCTTATGAAAATTGTTAGTTTGATGTCTGTAGAGCGCAGAGCGACTCTTTTTAAGGAAAACATACAAGAATTTTTTTTATGTAGTCTGATGTTATATGATCTGCATGTATGGAGCATATCTAGATGTTCATTGAAGGCAAAATGCATAGCTTTTCACAACCGATCTGCATATCTTAGTTTATATAAAGAGTTATTCTACATGATATGCTGTGTTTGTCTGATATCATATTCACAATCCAACAACTGCCATTTATTTTAACTAATAAGTCGAATAAACTCAGCCGGCAAGTTCAAGCCTTAATTTTTATGCTTACTTTGACCAGATCGTGATCAAATCGGAGTCCACGATTTCAGATCTGGCACAAGAGAACAAGAGTGAAATATAATTTTTTTATATCTGGGAACTTTAGTGTTATTTTGAAGCTCATGTCTTATATTCTTTTTTGGCGTTCTAAATTTAAACAGGTGCTGTTCTATTTTGTTAAGGTAAAAATATGAAACACTGTGCAGTCCAAGAATACGCGGTTACAGCCTGTGAAGAAATGAGGACGGCTGGCACTGTTTCTGTTTCTATCTCTGACAAGAGGGACACTGTGGTTTGTCCAAAACCCAGGCGTCTCAACATCATTAACACCTCTGTTAACGAACCCATTAGATCACTAAGGTGGCAGATGAGGTAAGTTTGGTCATTTGTACACCTATTTCAACGGTTTGGTTGCTTTATTTAAAGAATCATAATTTTTAACTCGGGGTCTGTTCTGTTAACAGCCATCAGTCAGAGTTATGTGATTCAAAAGCAGGAACTGAGCTCTTGGACATCATCTTGTCTAAGGTATGTGTTTTCCCCTTTCCTTTTCTTTGTGGATCATAGTCCGTTGTAATTTAGTATCATTGTTTAGAATTTTCTAGATTTATGCATATTTTTGTTGTTAATCTATGGTAGCTACAATAAACAAGATCCTAACCCACGAGCAGTAGTAGTTGAATGGCTTGAAATGTTTGTTCAGTAAATTTTTACTTGTATTTCATCATGTATCACATATTGAGTTTAATTTTGAATGATGCGATGTAATTCACGTACCGAGTTTAATTGTGTAAAACTCATAATGAGTGAATGGATTTCATTTAATTAATATATTGACTAAATGTTTTGGTTAAACGTTAAAGTTTTATGTATACCGAGTCTTATTGGGCTCATTTATTATATGTATTAACATGTATATATATTTGATTATTTAATTAGTACATGCATCGAGTTGATGATATTTTTTCATAGATTTATGTTTCTTATATTGTGGGTTAAGTTGTTTATTTCTGTAACATATTTCTGTCAATCATAATTTGAGTTTGGTTGAAATTAATTCTGCAGGGTGGTTATACCGTGGAACAAACTTGCACGTCGTCGCCCCCTTTTTTTTGTGGGTCGCCGCCTAGCAGAGTATCTAATCCACTAATTCAAGACGCACGATTTGGGGATGTGAAGGTCACCCCAATATCACCTAGGTCAATTCCTATTCCATCTGGTATGTCATCGTCCCCTTCATCATCTGCAAGGAAAGGAGGATGTGCTCGGGCAAATTTTGGTAACAAACCGGCTGTGAGAATTGAGGGGTTTGATTGCCTTGACAGGGATAGGCGAAACTGCGGCATCCCTACCATGGCTTAGAACCCTTGAGTGAATACTTTTCAGTACATAGAAAATTTAAGCTGCAAACAAAGGAAAAAAGCTTGATTAGCAAGGAGAGAAACATTTTCAGCTAGGGGGAGTTAATGTCCTTTTGCTGTAGTGTAAATATGTCTATAATTGAGTCTGTATGTAATGTGTCTGTTGCAAGTAAAGTAGAGAGTTATTAACCAAAATAATTGAGATGAGGTTAGGTGTTGTTTGTGTTTAGGGTTTCTGAGAACAACCCTCTTGTTGTGATGTAAGTATGAGTGGAGGGGAATTTTCAAATTCATATCCGTTTTGGGCTCTTTAAGAATTTTATTGGGCGGCTTTCTGAAGAGAATTTGTAGAAAAAGAAGTTGGGTATCGAGTCATCTTCTGTAATCATTCACGTTGTAAATATATATCTATATATATATTCAAGAAGTTTTATACTTCAGTTATGATTATTGCATTGATTTTCTTTTCATTTGAATGGTAAAAGTTGTAAGGAGCCTATGATTTGCTTGTTTGCCACGCGAAAAGGATTTGGTGCAACTTTAATGTCGGCTACTTTAATATACACTAGTTGCTTTTGATGCTTCGAGAAGCATGTATATTCTTCCTCGAGTGTGATTTGTAACGTCGAGCTTGCACCGAAAATATTATTATCCCATTTGTATCTGTATTTTGAACCGAGTTTATATTCTTTAAAAAGGTTGGGATGGAAATGTTTGGTTATTTTTAAATGTAATCTTTTTCGGACACTAGTATTTTTTCTTGGAAAGAAGGGATAGGATAGCAAGCGTTTCACAAAAAATAAAGTTGGAAATGAAGAAAGGTCAAGTCGTCAGATAAACAGGCCAAGACTCATTCTAGGGGGTGGAAGAATTCGCAGACCAAAGTTGATGTTTCAATTAAAATATCTTATGGTTAGCTCTTTGGTCCTTCATCCTTCGTGATTGGCGCTACCTAGCTTTATGGTTGCGTAGTCAAATGATCTGTTTTGCGATTGGTTGGCAAGACTCGGCCACATTTCCTCCGTTCAAACATGTGATAAATATTTTGGACTTTATTATATATATATTTATTTTAAATATGCTTGGATTGTGGGAACCCTCTTCCGCATACCTGAATTTTTTTATTTTTAAATTTTTTTGGGTATAAATTAAGAAAAAGTTCGAATTTCTGAGATGACAGAGGAATGAAGGAAGTTCCTTTTATTTGGAGTTGTGTTTTAATTACCATGAATTGATGTTGTTTTTAGAACATGTTCCATGTTCCATGAATTGATGTTGTTTTTGCATGAGCTATAGTTGTTCAATTAAGTACTTCTACTTGAGATGCTGGTTTCGTAAATACTAATGAGACTTTACCCTTGGCTGGCTACATAACATAGTGAGACCAAACGGAACCCGGCCTTGCCAATATCTGAAAAGCCCAAAGAGCCGCCAGTCAGTCCCAGTTTGAACGTTAACAAGACGAGCTCAATCAGCTTCATTTATTATAATGATCCTGAAATCCGTAAGCCTCGTTGAACGCCAACCTTATCCGCCCTTTCGTTAAACCAGAAAAGCCTTACTGTTGGCCTCCACTCCAATCCAATCCAATCCAATCCAATTATAGACTTACTTTACACGGTTACAGCCCACTGCGCAGACACAGAACAGAGCTCAATAGTGTACGTCACAGCCAATTTTATAAACACACACAATAGAATAATTTTTTTATAAAATTTTAAAAACTAACGAGAGATAAAAAATATTAACATAAAAAGATTAATATAATAATATAATTAAATTTGAAGACGAAAGAAAAAATAATAATATGACACAGTATTACGGTTGGGGTCGGCAAACTCCAGGTAGCCGCTTGTATGATATTGATGTAAAAAGGTTCAATAGTGGCCACGCAGCCAGTAAATTTGTCACGTAGGTGTAGGTGTGGGCGTTCCAAGTCCCAAAACCACCGTTTAATCTCAACTCCTTTCTTTATATACCAAATTAAGATTAGCTTTTTCAAGACACAATTCAACTGAGAAATTTATTTGTTTTCGAGAAATATTGATATAGAGGCAAAGAAGCATGCCGGGAAATGGGACGTCAACCGCGGCGAAAAGGGCAAAAAGGAAGAGGACACATTAGCACAAAAAAAAGAAAAAAGAAGAAAAGGAAGAGGACAGATGAAGTGGCGGTGGTAGAAGAGAGGAGGGATTTTATGGCGGTCGCGCAGGAGATTTTAATGGATTGGGAAGAGTGGTCATGCTGCAGCAACAGCAGCAGCATGTGGGCGGTGGGAGATGAACAAATGTCATGGTGTAACAACTCGAATTTTTGTTAATAATTAAGTATTAATTTAAAATTTTCAAAAATCATAATTAATTTATTCCATGCAGGAATTGAGTGAACCCAAAGTTTATTTTGTGTATCTTTTCGAGAGCTGCAATTTTTTTGAAGACATGAAGAGATTTTGAAGATTTTAAAAGACCCGGAAGCCAAATCCCTTACTGTTGCGTATTGAAGAAACTGAAACAATTTTAGAACGTCAAGAGCTGATTATGAGGAGGAAGACAATCTCATTTGTTAAATTTTTGTGGAAAAATCATCCGAAGTGCGAAGGTACTTGGGAGTTGGAGGATTTTATTCGAGCAGAGTATCCGCATCTTTTATTTTGATTCCGGAGACGGAATTCTTTTTGAGGGAGAGCTAATGTAATATCCACTAAATAATTATAATATTTAAATAATTTAAAATATTTGATTTTTTGTTTGGGTCAAGTTTATAAATGATTTATATGGGCTAATGAGGTAATAATAAGTGAATAATAAATTAGTTTTGTAAAATTGAGCCTTAAAACTAATTGGACCTAATTTATGTTTGGGTAATATTTTATCTTATTAAAATTAAGAGAATTAATAAAATATATTAATTAATAAATAAATAATTAAGTCTAATGCTCCTCCTATATATTTGATTCAAACTGACTAAGGAAAAGGACGGAACAGGAGGGGGCAGAAGAAAGAGGCAAAGGAAAAGAGAGAGAAAAAGAGTAGGAAAAAAAAATTCCAAGCAAGGTAAAGTCCTTAATTGTTCATGAGTTGTGTATTCATTTTCCGTACCTCTTTTTTCACTGCATTGAATCTATCGAGTTTTTCCATATTTTTAGATTAATGGTCCTTTATTAATCCTCGCCGATTTACATGGGCAACTGTTATTTTCATTATTCACCAGTGCCTTTCATATTTGCGCACCCTCGCATGAGAATTAGGTCGTGTGATATTTTCTGACAGAAGTATGATTTTATTGTGCCCAAGTACAACAATACTATGAAAATAATTGCATACAAGTGAATGTAGTTATTCGCAACAAAAAAATATAATTATTCGTAAGCTATATTATTTTTTAAATAAATTTATATTAACACATATTTTATTCATTTTAAATTATAAGATTACTGCTTGTTGACGTCAAATTCTTTTTCCAAGTGAAATCACTCGTCAGCAAAATACCTGCGTACTTAACAAACCGTTAAACACTCCACAAAACAGTCACGACTTGAGCCGTTCGGGGATGTTCCAGTGTGAGAATGAGTACAGGCGATTAACATCACAATGAAGAACCAAAATATATGCAAAAAATGAATGTAAGATATTTGATAGCTCTCTTTTTGCATGTAGGAAAGTATTACTTCGTTTATTTGAGAGATTGTTTGTATATATTCATCCATGCACCGCCAAAAGTCTCATCACCCCTTTACGAGCAGAAACATGACATCTTCATCCACTCACCCCAAACGGTCCAATGAATAAAGATACTAGAATGGGCCATCCTCTGGCTAAGCCCATCAAGGTAGATAAAAACGACCCAATCCAATTCTCACATAAAATAGCCCTTGACCCAAAGTTAAGATGCAAAATCCAATAAATCACATTCCAACACTGCTAATTTTTTGAAGTCAATTCGAAAATTTTCAAATTCAAACTTTAGATAATTCATTAAAATATATTAAATAATAAGTTTTACAATGAATTATAATTTTTTAAATAGTTTACAAAATTTATCGTTGCATTATTCAAAATTAAAATAATTTTATCAAGTATAATATCTAAAGTTTATTTTAAAAAATTAATAATAATGTTATATTTCAAAACTGATAAAGTACAAATTATTTTTTTTAAAATAATCGTTAGACAACAAAAGTCTTACTTAACACCGCGGCGAGATTCCCGGTCAGCTACCTTCCCTCGTCCGTTCTCACGTTTCTATACAAATTTCTGTCTGAATTCTCGATGTTATCTATTACTTCTTTAGCCAATCGTAACTGTAGCGCGTGCTACTCCGCCACTACGGTACGGCTGCTACCTTAATCGGCACTCGCGTTTATATAGGGTGCTTCTTTTATTCATGATTATTTCACCGACAACAATTATTCAGATTTCATGTAATTATACTTTTACCCATGTAGTTTTATGAATTTGGCTCTTTGATCCCTATCACACTATATTGGATTTTTAACCTCTTTAAATTCTACTCCTGTGTATAAAACATCGTTTTAGTCAAAAATTTATTTGAAAACTCTTAATACAGTACTTATCAATATTTCATGTAATATCATTGAGACTTTATGATTAAAATATTTTTAGGAAACTGATATATGTTTACATGACTTCTCTAATATAAATAGTTAGCGGATTTTACATGCATCTATGTGATCGATTCACGTGATACTATTATTTTTATATATAAAAATATCAAAATTTTAATTTTTATATCCCTTTCTTGAGTTCCTTTTTCATAAACTCTCCTCTTAATTGTCACGTTGTTCTTATGTTTTATGTATTTACTTTTGTACTGATAATTAAATGAATTTAAAATGTTTATCAAATAAAAATATATATAATCTACTAATTTTTCTACTGAATATTTCATTTTAGAGCTAGGGATACCAATATAACCAAAAATGAGTTCATAATCATCATCAGTGACAATATAGATAAATTTCATACTCTATTGTCTGGGAAAGAAAATTTCACTCTAAAGAGAGAGTAAAGAAATATAAACTTTGACAATTGTGATATAGATGAATATAATAAGAGGATCAAGCTTTGATTAGACTTTTAAATTTAAGCAGAAATGTCAGTAGTGATTAATTAGATAGTGAAGTGAGGTTGTGAATGAAATTGGTGGTACATTCTCAGAGCTAGTTAAACAATATATATATATATATATATATATATATATATATATATATTGCTAGTTCTGTTTGTACGTTCTCATCACATGGACCCATATTCTTGCGTTACAATTCTCTCTCTCTCTAAACCCAACTTAACCATCACTTGGTTCAACTCCAATTCACTGCTTGAAACTGGAGACAAATATTAGAGCTAGAGAGAGAGTAAGAGCTAGTAGCATTTGTCAATAGGGAGCAAGTAGACAAAAATTCAGACACAAACAAAAGAGTTGAATCTCGCCGGAGAGAATTCAAAGGTGGTCAAGTTCTTTTATCGGCTTTATGTGGGTCTCCGGCGATGTCATTTTCCGGCGGAAAGAGGTCATCATCAATTATGTGCACTTCTTTGGTGGCGCTTCTGATCATCTTATGGGCCTCTAGTGATTCCAAAGTAAGGGCAATACGGATATTAGCAGAGGCGGCGCAAACAGAGAAAGACCAGACTATGAATAAGATAAATCAAGCAGATGAACTCTTCCATAAATTCTTCAACGCAACAGTCTCTGATCTCAACAACAACATTGACAAAGCTCTTCAAGAAAACAAACGAAGGGTGCCCAGCTGCCCAGATCCACTTCACAACAAGTAGAATCTAATCATTTCTCTCTGTTTGTTTGTCTTTTCGCTATTATTTTTGGGTCAAGAGTTTATATATCCAAAATACCCACGTTTTCCACATCATATTTGGATTTAGGGAGGCAAACCGTGGGTATTTTGGTAGTTAAAAATGCTTTACTTTCTTGATTAAGAAGTGCATGGATGATAATGATGCATATACAAGCTGATATTTTGGATTACATCCACACTAATAATAGACTATCATTTGTAATTCTTGAATTTCTACATATTAGTCCCCCTTTTTCAAAGTCAGACATATATTTATAAAACTATTTTTAAGTATAATTTTATATTTTTAAATGTATCACTAGTATTAGTTGAGAATTTAATTATTAGTGATACTGTTGTGATACTAAAAATGACAGTAAAAAATTAGTCAAAATAAAAAATTTCATGTAACTCTATATTCTTAAAATAAAAAATATTTCTTAAATTTTGACAATGATAAGAAAATATAGAGAGAAGTTGGAAGAAATGTGTTAATTTTCATGATATTTCTTACTGCATCAATATATCAATTGAATCATATTAAGAACCTATTTCTTTCACTATTAGGGAATGGAGTATTTACTACTACATCGTTTTCTCGGTGTATTAGAAGACTGAAAACTTGTTGATTTTGAGTGTTTATCATTGTTCTCCCTTTATTGACAGTTTTGGCAAAGTTTATATTTCAGCTGTTACGTACTGCTTAAAAGGGATCTTTCTTTTGACGTATTAGCTAAATTTGTTTTTTCTTTTTTTAAAAAAGATTGTCGCGGTTTGTTCCTCTTTTTGCCATTACAAGTAAATATAGATTGCTCAATTATTCCGACGTCTTAAACAAAATTTATCTACGTCTGGTACTGCAGCCTGTTGTAGTAGGAGCTAGCTAGCTAGCTAAGCAGCAGGTTGATCGGAAGCCTTCGTTTTACACTTGCAGTAGTATTACATCTATCACTTTTGGTTGCCAACAAAAAGATCATTCCATATTAGTGAAATTGAAGATATTTGGTGTCCTTGCATTGCAGCCTTTGCAAGGTTAAATTTGATTTTGAAATTTATAAATTTATCAACAAAAAAAAATGTATCTTTAATGTCGAAAGCTTGGGACCAATTTTAGTGTTGTGTTTTGGTACTGCATAATGTTAAATGCATTCCACATTTTGTCGTTGCAATCCTCCTCATCAAGTATAAAATTCTATATTTTTTCATATGTAAGGGTTATACAAATTGGAGGGGCATTTAACATTAGCATAGTGTTTTACAATAGCATAAAAAAGTTTACAATATTCTGCAATTAAGATTTTCATACAAGGAGCCTATAGGAGACAAAATTATTGACGATTGATGTAAATTTTTGTATCGACGAAAGGCAATTATTGGACATCCGAAATTGTTACGTGATAAAATAATTGTAACAAACTACTAGAAATCAATAACACCTTCAAAGTATGTACTGTAAATCATAGACAAAGTACTTGCGTTCCGTGCACAATTATGGTTGGCAAAATGTTCCAGCGGGGTGGAGTGTTTTGTTTTAAAGTTGTAAGGGTTCATGGCACCTGTATATATATATAAGAAGTGATCCAATGTTAGGAGTGTTCAATTTTTTCAATTTTTTCGATTAACCGGACCGGTCCGAATCTGTCGGTTCGGTATAAAATATACCGGTTCGGTATAGATTCAGTATCAGTTCGTTATTTTAAGGTTTGGTATGTATCGGTTTTCTTATTTTATTATTATTATTATTAATAAATAATTAATAATAATAATATTTTTTGGTAAAACTATAACCGAACCAATTTACTGATAAACCGAACCGGTTTAACCGGTTCCGATACGGGAATTTGGCTAATTTCAATATCGATTTAGTTCAATTTTTAAGGTTTGAACACCCTTAATCCAATGCACAAAGAAGATTGTGTACGTACTCTACTTGTCATTTTCCTTTTGTGTGCACTTGAAATTGTAGTTAATCATGAAACTGGGCTGCAATTCGCTACGTCTTATTGTCTCCATTTATATAGGAGTATTATATATTAATGAAACTGGGCTTCCATTTTCGTGTGTTTTTGTTGAGACTTGAGAGAGATTGAGAGAAATTGAGGAAAATATATACAAAGGCAGATGCGAGACATAGGAATCCAATTCACTTCTTCTCTTTCTCTTTCTTCCTTGTAATCCCAGCTATATTCATTTATCTTAAATCTTAATGCTCTCAAATACCCTAATTGGTTTAACCAATTGTTTAATACCATTGCTAGGTTTATTTTTTAATTACAAGAATCATGTGGGGAAAAAGTATACTCTTATAGACTGATCATACATTAATCATTGGAGGAACCTCACCCAACATTATTATATAATCTTTTTCTGTTAGGAGGTCCCAAAAGAAATGAATAACCTACGAATTAATTAACCATCTCCACCTTAATTATATGGCCTACAGACCAGCCACTATCCAATCCCAATTTTGACTCTATTAGGTTTCTCTAGTGTTTTTCATAACAATGTACTACACTAGGACTACTCCCGCCTACCTAAAGAATAAGAATCCAATCCCTTTAATTTTATTGTTTTTTTTAAATATTAAAATTTACATAAGACATAATTCAACTTTATTATTAAATAAGTTTGGTTTTAAAGATGGGATAATCTTTACTAAATCAGGCAAGTTAAATTATAATTTTTGGCCTAAAAGCCAATGTAGTGGAAGTTTTATTTCTTTGCTTTGCTTATTTTTCTCCCTTCTACATATAGGATCACATTTTGTTTCTAATGGGTTTCATAAGGAATTTATTGAATATTTAGTTTAATATTGACAACATCATAATGACTTGTGAGGATATATTTGGGAGAGATTATTTGATGCTCCTTGAGCAAGTGAACAGTATGATCATCACTCTCACATATCTGTGAGACCCGCCTGTGATGGAGCCCACAGGTATGTGATAAGAGAAGCATACTGTTCACTTATCCTAGGAGTATGGAATAATTTTTTTAAATTTGGGGACATATGTCATTCTATACTAACATTGAAAAAAATGTAACTCTTTTTTTAAAATAGAAAAATAAAATATTTTCCTATATGAATACAAACAGAAAAAAGTTGCATTTGACGTTTACTGCAGGAAAAAAGTTGCATTAGTATAGAAAAATATTGTATTCAAAGTCTATTTGGTCATTAGGCTTATTATTACTTCTCATGTGCCCCACGAAAGGAGTAACATTTGTAATAACAAGATATTAAAAAAGATAATTTTATTTTAATAATAGTATAAAATGACGAAAAGTTCTAAAAAAGACGGTTACAATTTTGTTATCATGTCATTAAATAATAAGTTTAAGAATAAACATGAATATGGAGTATAATTTTTTTCCGGTAAAATTATTCTTAATGTTTCTTCATGAGGCGTTTCCAGGAAATATTGTTGAAGCAGAGAGTAGGTTTTACAGTACGTGCAAGTGGATTCAACTGCTGCAAATAAAAAGCCCCAATCTAAAATATTCTTACTTTAAACCTAAGACTGGGGCCTGATCTTTTGGGCTATGCACAGGCTTTGTGAACAATTGGAGTATTATGCCCCATTTATACTTGGACTACAGATTTTGTAGTCTGGAGTCTGGTCTGGGTCCAAATGCAAGACATACATATCCAACCTCATTGTCCCGTGCTTTTGTATAGGTCTAGTTTATAGAATTATTATATTTATACTCCCTCCGTTTCAAATTATATAATTATTATTAACTTTTAAAAATTAATTTAAGATATTTTTAAATTTAAAATTGAGATCAGTGGCGGAACCAGAACCATTTTGTAGGGGGGTCAAAATCTCTCAGTAAAAAAAATTAATTATTGACGCTTGAACTGCTTTTTTCGGATGTACGACTGAGAGAAGACAACTGTATTCTGCGACTCTGCATAGCTTGAAAACGTCTCAAAATTTATTCGTTTTTCAATTGTTAAGTTGAGTATTAGTTAAGATTTTGTTTATCTTCAAATGATAATAATAATTTTAATTTATCATTATTATTATTATAATAATAAAAATTTTGACCGATAAAATAATTTTTAAATTAAAATTTGTCCGATAATAATAATAATAATTTTAAAATTTAAAATTTGTTCAATAATAATAATAATGTTCTGCGTATTATTTTTTGGTTGTTAGAACATACTTATTGATGATTAGCTAGGTCACCTAATGTAAGACCCCGAATTTTATGAAATATAAAATTTAATTTTTCTTCATATATATTTTTTCATGAAACAGTAAGTAGTTAAATTGATAAAGTTAAAAGTTAAGGATGTTATGTGCAAATTATATTTTGTCGGACAATATTCACTTTGTCGGGGAATATTCGTTTGGTCGGAGAATATTCGTGCCGTACGACGGCGCCGAAATAACAAATTATTGGTGGACCCCACAACGGAATATTTGTCGGATATAGAAAACGACAGAAATAACCTTTTTTAAATAAAAATAGTCAACGGAACTGTTAAAATACCAGTGATAAAATAATAGTAGCATACGGTAGTTTATGGTATTTTCTGTAATATACGGTATTGCACAGTAGCACACGGCATTGCACAGTGTTTCGTATTATTAAACTGATAAAGTGGTTACCGTATAATATTTGACTTTATTGTCACATGCACAATAATTCATATTATTAAACTGATAATTGTCACAGTAACATATGCACAGTAATTCACATTATTGAATCAATAATTGTCATTACACAGTAACGTATGCTTTCTTTTACATTATTGTTATCTCTATTATGATGTTATTTAAACAGTTGTATTTCATTAATTAATTGACTTGATATCTAAGAGCTAACTATACTGTATTTATAACAATTAGTCATAATAATTGAATTGATAAAGTTATTTGTTTATAATATAAAGTTAGGTGATATGAAATGAATGGTGTAGATTAAAGTGTGAATTATTGTTGAATAATTGAATTGATAAAGTTATTTGTTTATAATATAAAGTTAGGTTATATGAAATGAATGGTGTAGATTAAAGTGTGAATTATTGTTGAATAATTGAATTGATAAAGTTATTTGTTTATAATATAAAGTTAGGTGATATGAAATGAATGGTGTAGATTAAAGTGTGAATTATTGTTGAATAATTGAATTGATTTGTTTATAATATAAAGTTAGGTGATATGAAATGAATGGTGTAGATTAAAGATAATATAAAATTTGAAATGGATGGTGTAGATTAAAAGATGATCTTTAAATGAATGGTTTGGATTAAATTAAAAAAAATTTGGTTATAATAAGATTTTTGGCTATAAATAGAGGACTTAACTTAAGAAATTTTTCATAACATTCTTACATACATTTTCTTCCACTCTCTAAACACTTCTTTGTGTAAGTTCTCTCTAAGTGTTCTTAAGTCATTCCTAGTTTTGAAATCTTTTGCATTCTTCTTTGAATTCCCGAGTGGAATTTTCTTATGTACAGTAACTCTTTTGAAAAATCATAGTAAATTCATTATTTATCAGAATTTAATGAATTGAAAGCCTGTCTCTTCAGTTTTTCGTCCTCTACAACTTTGAATAAGGAAGAAAAGTCATCTGAAATCATCTTCATGCCTTAAAATACTAAAAACCGTAACCTATTGTGATTTTCGTCACTATTTTTAGTCTTAGTTTTGAAAATTCATAACTCATTCATATTAACTCCGAATTGAGTGATTCTTGAGTCTATGCCGTCTATCCTTCCGAGAGTAACATTATTTTAAAAACATAAAGAGATTTTAAAAACTCTAGAAGACTCAAAAGTCAGATTCTTTACTGCTACAAACAAGGAAGGATTTGTTCGGCTATAAACTTGTTTCACAATATTACGGTAAGGAATATCATTCTTTTCATACTCTTAAATTTATTACGGTAAGGAATATCATTCTTTTCACACTCTTAAATTTATTACGGTAAGGAATGTCATTTTCTTTTCTTACTTGTAAGAAATATCATTTTCTTTCATACTCTTAACCTTATTATGGTAAGGGATGTCATTTTTTTTTCATACTCTCAAATTTACTACTCGTAAGGAATATCATCTTCTTTCATCTTCTATTATTTAAACTTACTACGGTAAGGGATTATCATTATTTGATTCTCGAAAATAATATTGTTTCTTTCTTACTCATAAGATGTGCCATTTATTTCCATGTATTAAATTGTGGGAATAACCTTACGGCGCGGATTATCGCCTGTTGGTGAATAACCTTTCGTATTCATTCATTATTAATCTCTGAGAATAACCTTACGGCGCGGATTATCGCCTGTTTGGTGAATGACTCTTCGTATTCAATTTTTATTAAATTGTGGGAATAACCTTACGGTGTGGATTATCGCCTGTTGGTGAATAACCTTTCGTATTCATTCCTTATTAATCTCTGAGAATAACCTGACTACGCGGATTACCGCATGTTTGGTGAATTACTCTTTGTATTCATTTCTTATTTGTCTCTTGTGGAAATAATTTGTTTACACGAATTATCACATGACACTTTTATTGCATATTCGTTTATAATATCATTTTCTTTCATATTCGTAAGTGATATTATTTTCCTTTATACTCATAAGGGATACCATCTTTTTCATCTTCCATTATTCAAACTTACTATGGTAAGGGATATTAATTTCCTTCACCTTTTGTTAATCAAACCTGCTACGGTAAGGGATATTATTTTCTTTCATAGACCTAAATCGAAACTTATTATGGAACTATTGCTTCTATAATTCCTGAAAATATTATATGTTCCATAATAGTTGTACTTCATCATTTCAATTGAACCATCCTATTTACGTGAACCTTTCTATTGAACTGTAACCGTTATTCTGAACTGTGGATCTTGAATATCATTTTTAAATTTCACTCCACATCATGTTGACAATTTGGACATTATTTGAATCTGTACAAAGTAAACTTCTGATATTTATTGTTTATCCTGTTTCTTCTGTTCATCATTTATATCATTCTAATAATCCAAATTCTAGTTGTTGTGAATATCTGTGGCCGGGGGCACATATGCGATATAATTGTTGAACAGATGATAGGTTAAAGGCGATATAATAGGTTAAAGGCGATACATCTGTTCGGTGTCTTTTATGACACGTGGTGAATGTTCTCTTTGGCCCGTAGTGCAAAGATGAACTGTTGTTTGGTATGATTATGACCAAAGGCTGAATCTGGTATAATCATGACCGTTGGTGTTATATTGAATGTCTTTGGCCCGTAGTGCAAAGATGAACTGTTGATCTGCATGATTATGATCAGGAACTGTGAATTTGTATTATCTTGACTAATGGTATTTCAGATGATAAAAGTTGATGATATTTTTACTAAAAAGAGAAGCGAGTGGACACTATAGTCTGCATTATTCTTCTAATAGATTGCTCATTCCGCTGCTATTATTGATCTGAACATTGTTCAAGAATTTAACTGCAGTTTTTGATATAAACCTTGTAGTCTATTGTATTCTATCAAGAACTCAACTGTTGAAGGCTAATGATAATTTATTCGTCATTATCTTAGTCATAATATTTCTTACTGGGCTATTTGAGCTCACCATTTCTTTTGTTCCATTGTTTTTCAACAGGAAATGAAAACATAACAGGGTCTAGCCGGGGAATGGAGTGAGGGTCCGAGGAATAGTTATTATAGTCTTCACGTTTTGTAAAATAGTGTGGCAATAATAGTGAAGACTTAGTTGTGTATTATTATACACTGTATTGTAGTATGTTGTGTTTTGTTGTAATAATTTTGTTGTAGTCTTTTGACGACTCAAGTTTGGGCTGTGTGGGCCCAGATTTGGGGGCGTCACACCTAACAACTGAAATTTATACACGACTTTATAGTTTTAATATGATTTGCACGTTAGTCTATATAAAATTTTATGTGTGTTGTCACTGGAGATGTGTTAATAATTTTGAAATTTAAACTCCAAATTCATCTTACAGGTATTTACAAAATAAGTTATCCCTTTCTAAACCCATTATTGTAAGAAAAAAATACTTTTAATCAATTTTAATGTGTAACCGATTTTATATTTTATTATATTTTTTTTAACATAAATTGAAGGTTTAAATCATAACCTTCATCATTAAAATTAAATTTAACTATTTTTTATAACCTTCAATTTTATTACTTTATATGTTTTTAAATATGTTTATATTTAGCCTTAAAAATTTAAATTTAAAAAAATTGAGAAATTGGTGAAAACTAATTGTTATTATTATTTTTAGCAGCAGGTACAAATAATAGTCAAATATAAACATAGCTTGGATATTTGTTCAAATCAAGCTTTTCGAAAGCCCGGGCAGTTGAATTGGGCTTGATATGATGGGCTGCTTGAAGAGTATCAACCCTAGCTCCTACTTCAGTGGCTTTCTTTCTGATGGAAGCGGCCGACAAATCAAGGACGGACCCCGGAGGTAGAAGACGGCGGTGTCGTAGGCACGGACGGCGGCCACCGGAGAAGAATAGGAGCCTAGCCAAATCCGGGATCTTTTGTTGGGTTCTCTAATTTCAGCTACCCACTTGCCCCACTTTCTCATCCTTATGCCTCTGTAAGGTTCGTCTTGGTGGTGGTTGTTGTTGTGTTGTTGCCTTTGTTGCTTTCTTTACGGGTTGCTTTCTTTGTTGTGGTGTTGTTGCCTTTGTTGGTTTCTTTTGCCTCTGTAGGCTGCCTTGCAATATGACCAGCCTACCGGGGTCATATCCCCCCTGGTTCCGCTTCTGGACCAGCCTACCGGGGTCATATGACCCCCCCCCCCCCGCCCCCTTGGTTCCGCCACTGATTGAGATGACTCATTAAAAATTATGAAACAATAAGTTTACAATTAATAATATTTTTAAGATAATTTATAATATTATTTATTATATTCATTAAAATTAAAAAAATCTATATCAATTTTGAGTTTAAACATCTCTTAAGTTAACTTTAAAAAATTAATAATGATCAAATAATATGGAGCAGTTGAAATATTAATCTATATTTTTATAATGACTAGAGCAATTAATTTTATTTTTGAACTTAATTTATATTTGAATCATATAATAGGTTAACATATTATATTTATGATTTATCATATTTTTAAAATTTTATTATAATTTTCTACATATTTTTATTTTGTAAAATAACTAATATTTATTTTTAGACTGAAAATTGAATGTATGGATTATAATTGTATTATATTTATAGAATAAATTAACAATACTATTCCCTCATTTCCATTATATAAGTCGTTTTATAAGTTTTTTTTTTCTTTTCAAAATATAAGACATTTTATATATATTTAAAAAAAAAATCTAATCATTTTTTATTTTTTCCTTAAAGATGGAGTAATTGAGGGATAGAGGATGAGGAATAATTAATTAGTACATGAGTAGTAATGAAATTTCAAACTAATATTAATTACTTAACATTAATATTAATGAGAATTTTTAATAAGTGTAATTATATCTTAAACGATCTATATAATAAAATAGAGGGAGTATTAGATCACTAGACAATGTAATCTTTCTAAGTGTATCCCTTTCTACTAAAAAAAATATACATAAAAAAGTTATAATTGTCGAATTCTCTAGAGATTGCACCCTCATTTATGATTTAGGGAGGGACCGAGGCAGATTTTTATTACTATTTTCGTATCCGCACCTAGTCACTCCTTATTATCTTGAGTGGATTTGTTCTTGTAAAAAATAACTGATTAACAAGAGATTAAATGAAATTAGGAAGACAAAGTCTAAAATATCCACAATTAAGTTAGAGATAAGTATAGAAAAAGAAAACAGCTGCCCCTTAACCCAAGTGGAGCCCAGGAGGGTAGAATAAAAGGAAACATATGTGGGTTTTATTTTTTTACCTCCTCAAAACCGGGACTGACCCGAATGCATGAAAGTTCGGGTAAGGGTGGGGCCTACGTCGTGACGCAATGTGTTGTTCTCCATGCTATGTGGCGATCCGCACGCGGTCGAAAGGTCAAAAACCACATGCACTTGACGCACAAGAACTTCACTTTAATTTGGATACTCTTTCACGACTCTCACAACGCTCTCCTTCCTTCTCCTTGTCCTTTACTTCTTTCATGCAACTTTTACTCTCTTTGCCCCTCCATTCTATCTTAATCACCTTCATGCCCCTCGCTCCAAATACTCTTATTTCCCTCGCCTATTTGTAAATAATTTATTTAGACACTGTAAATAAAAAGTTCCATTAAGTAAATATCATTAATTACTTCGTTCATTAACTTTCATGGAATATCGTGTGATATCATTAGCAACAATAGTTCTGTCTTCTCATAAGAACAGGCAACGGGACCACGGGTCGCACGTTTCAGGGCGAAGCCATGTCTTAGGCAGAGTCTGTGCGCAAAGCCTGACCCGAGATAAAGAGATTAGTCCGACTGCGGTTGGGATACTCCACATTATCAAAAAATAAATAAATAAATAAATAAATGTGTGCTTTATATATTAGCATTTAAACAAAGTGACTAGCATATTAACTCTTATTTTGCATGAAGACAAGATTAATGTTTTATGGACAAATGGTAAGACCCACTTAGTATAAGTAATAGAGAAACAATAAATACAAAAATATCTTCTAAGATTTTATATAAATTGGATAACTCTTTGTCTATTATTGAGATTTGTACTTATTTTTATATATTCTATATGGGTCTTACAATTAGTTGTGCACATATTATATAGTATTACTCATAAAACTGTATTCAAATTAATTCAATTCCATGTTCTGATTTTGTTGTTAAATTAATATGATATTAACAAGGTAAATAATTAAGCCAAAAAGAAAAAAAAAATTTAAAAAGGAGGTAAGTGTAAAAAGGAAGCCATAATTCAATACTCCTTCCGTTTCACAAAAATGACTAGATCATTTGCAATTTTTTTTTGAAACAATGAGAATTCATTTTTGTCCTATGTTAATTACCTATAAATTAAATACTCCATCTATTTCAAAATTAGAGATACATTTTTTTTTAATTCGTTCCAAAATTAGATATATATTTTTATTTTAAAACTATAAAATGACACGATATTCTTAATGTGCCATTATTTTCTTACTATCATTTTCAATATCATACTAATATAACCAAATTCCTAATCAATACTAAGGCTATATTTGAGAACATAAAATTATCCTTAAAAATCGTCGTTTTATAATTGTATCTTATTTTTGAAATAGAGAGAGCAATAAATTAATAGTTTAGAAAGGTGACATGATAAAAAATGAAAAATGAAAAATGACTTCTTTTTTTAGATTCATTGTGTTCTTTTATATCACTATCAATAAAAAATGACTTTTTTTTAGAAGGGTGAGTGAATCCATTAATTGCATATCATAGCTATTGAAAATGTATTTATTGGTCTAGGCAAACACACAACTTAAAATGAAAAACCATTTACTGTCGTAGTTGAAACTGAGGATACGTACTTATTGTTGTGGTTGTGTTGTGATAGTGTTTGTAAACCGAGGAAAATTTGTAATGGTTGAGAAGGCCCCCAAAAGTAGGGGCATTTCCCAAAGAAAAGTATCGCCAACTTTTTCCCAATAATTTACTAGCATAATTTGGGATTTGGGATTTGGGATTTGGGAGTCCAATGTTACCTCTGGTTTTTAGAGTTAATGCCTCCGTTTTCTCTCTCCTCCCCAACTTGAAACCGCTCCAAAAATCACCTACTTAATTCCACTCCTCTTCACACCTATATATATACACCCTTCCACATATATTTCCCACACCCATTTTTTCCTCTCTAATAAGCAAATAACAACAATGAGGATGAGTTGTAATGGATGCAGAGTCCTCCGAAAAGGCTGCAACGAAACTTGCACCCTTCGGCCCTGCCTCCAATGGATCACTAACGCCGAAGCTCAAGGCAATGGTACTCTCTTCCTAGCAAAGTTCTACGGTCGGGCCGGCCTTTTGAACCTCATCATGGCTGGCCCTCAACACCTCCGTCCATGTTAGTAAATTATTTTTTAATTTATTCATGATCTACTTTTATTTATATATTTTGTTCACTTTCTTCCCTATCGAATATTGTAGCGATATTTAGGTCATTGCTGTACGAGGCATGTGGCCGGATTATCAACCCGATTTACGGCTCGGTTGGGTTGCAATGGTCAAACCAGTGGGAGCTCTGTGAAGCTGCAGTCAACGCAGTGCTCAATGGCTATCCAATCATGAAATTCCCTCCTGATGTTGATGCACCCCACCCAATCATTCCCCTACAGAGCTGTGACATTCGCCATCTCTCTAAGGACCCCAATGGCAATGGCAATGGCAAGGCCTCAGTAGTTGAACCGGATTATGAGATGGTGATGCCCAGCTATGAATATGGCCTCGGATCCGAGTCCAGTGTGTTTTCCTTCACACAGTTGACCGAGAATCATCAGGGTAGTGATGAGCTGATGCTGAAACCGGTGCCCATTCGCGACTATTTCTGTGCTGAAACTGTGCAGACCTCCTTGAGGATTGGAGTTGGGTCGGATCGCGGTGTGAAAAGCAAGTCCAGCCCAAATGCGAGCGGGGAGATTGGCCTTGAGCTGACGCTGGGTTGGGGCCCCGAGGTGGTGCGCCGCCACCTGCCTTCGGTGGAAGACCTGCCTGAAGGTGATGACGTGTGAGAAGGACAAGTTATTTTGGCAGTACCTGCATGTTGGGAGCTTTTTTCAATAATTACAATTAACTCCCTGGATTTTTTAGTTTCCGTTTTTGCTTTTCGCTCAAGTTTGCGCCTGTATAAAATATTATATATATGCATGTTTCTCATATAAATAAAATAAATAATTAGTACGTGAGTGTACTCACATGCCATATAATTAATGTATCGTCAATCAATTTACAATATATAATTAAGGACGTTGAAATGATGTTTGACTACTTCTGCCTACTTTGTTCAAATGATACATTTATTAATAGAAAATTTTTAAATTTATTTAAAAAAATTATTCGTTAATTTTATTCATAAAAAAAATTTAACTCTATTTTATTTGTATTTTAAAAATAAAGTGAAATTATATTTTTTTATTTTTTATAAAAATAAGACTTAAATAATTTTTTCGATTAAATATAAAAGCACTCTAATAATATATTAGCTGCTTATCTGTTTCAAATTAAAGCTTCTTGTTTATTTTCGTATATTATCACGGTTCATTAATAGGAAGCATATATTTTGGAGACTAATATTTATGATATTTATACATAAATCTCTCACATTAATGTAAGGTCTATTTTACTATTATTCATGTAAAGTAATCATGTGTAAAATATCAAATTCTTATATTTTTCTCTCCAATTAAATTGTTCACTTTTGTTTTAAAATATAAAATTATTAAATTCATGTGATCACCTAATTTTTAACTTATTTTAGCACCATCACTCTAATTTCGTTCTGTTTGAAAAACCATAAATTTGTGATACGTCTAATTAAAGAACAATTTTAAAACTTTCAATAATTTTTAGAATCAAACAAAGAACATTATGGGAGCATTTTAGAATTCCTTTATATTTAAATGTTAAGAAACAAATATTAATTACTTTGTTTTTTCTTTGATACAATTAAGAATGTTATAAACATAATTGTGTGTTAAAAAAAGTAAAAGCATATCCATAGTGTTAAATTAAAGAAAATTTTGAAGTACAAACCCCACACGTGTATATTATTTTTTTAAACAACTTGCAAAAATGTGAAACCAAATAATAGCTTTAACTTTCTCATAAAAATACTTTTAACTTATCAAAAATTCTAAATTTAAAAATACTACTCCCGTCGCTATAAAATATAAAATTATTATTAATTTTTTAAATTTAAATTAAGTGGCATAGATTCATTTAGTTTTAAGCAATATAATATTAAATATTATAAATTATTTTAAAAATACTGCTAAATTATAAAAATTATTGTTTTATATTTATTTATAAAACCTATTACTTTGAAATTTAAAAATATATTATTTTTTCTCTCAAAATCAATAGTAATCTTATATTATTTAAAATCGAGTGAGTACGTACATCTCATGTGACGCCCCCAAATCTGAGCTCACACAGCCCAAACTTGAGTCGTCAAAAGACTACAACAAAATTATTACAATGAAATACAACGTACAACAATACAGTGGATAATACAACACAACTAAGTCTTCATTATTATTGCCACACTATTTTATAACACGTGAAAACTATGATAGCTATCCCCGCACTCTCACTCCATTTCCCGGCTAGACCCCGTTACGTTCTCATCTCCTGTTGAAAAACAATGGAACGAAAAGAAAGGGTGAGCTCAAATAGCCCAGTAAGAAATATCATGACTAAGATAATGACGAATAAATTATCATTAGTCTTCAACAATTGAGTTCTTGATAGAATACAATAGACTACAAGGTTTATATCAAAAACTGTAGTTAAATTCTTAAACAATGTTCAGATCAATAATAGCAGCGGAATGAGCAATCTATTAGAAGAATAATGCAGACCATAATGTCCACTCGCTTCTCTTTTTAGTAAAAACATCATCAACTTTTATCATCTGAAATACCATTAGTCATGATAATAAAAATTCACAGTTCCTGGTCATAATCATGCAAATCAACAGTTCATCTTTGCACTACGGGCCAAAGATATTCAATAAAGCACCAGTGGTCATGATTATACCAGATTCAGCCTTTGGTCATAATCATACCAAACAACAGTTCATCTATGCACTACGGGCCAAAGAGAACTTTCAATATAATACCAACGGTCATGATTATATCAGATTCAGCCTTTGGTCATAATCATACCAATCAACAGTTCATCTTTGCACTACGGGCCAAAGAGAACATTCACCACGTGCCATAAAAGACACCGAACAGATGTATCGCCTTTAACCTAGTATATCGCCTTTAACCTATCATCTGTTCAACAATTATATCACATCTGTGCCCCCGGCCACAGATATTCACAACAACTTGATTCTTGATGATTAATACAAATAACAGTGATACAAAGGATGAACAGAAGAACAGGATAAACATTAATTATCAGAAGTTTACTTTGTGCAGATTCAAATAATGACCAAATTGCCAACATGATGTGGACTAAAATTCAAGAATGATATTTAAGATCCACAGTTCAGAATAACAGTTAAGGTTCAATAGAAAGATTTAGAAAAATAGGAAGGTTCAGTTGAAATGATATTAGATGAAGCGCAAACTATTAAAGAATATATATTCATTTCAGGAAACTTTATCAACAAGAGACAAGTAAGAAATGAATACGAAGAGTAATTCACCAAACAGGCGGTAATCCGCGCCGTAAGGTTATTCTCAGAGATTAATAAGGAGTGAATACGAAAGGTTATTCACCAACAGGCGGTAATCCGCGCCGTAAGGTTATTCCCACAAATTAATACATGGAAATAAATAGCACATCTTATGAGTAAGAAAGAAACGATATTATTTTCGAGAATCAAAGAATGATAATCCCTTCAAGTAAGAAAGAAAATAATATCCATTTATGATGATGAAAAGAGTGATACCCCTTACCGTAATAAATTTAAGAGTGTGAAAAGAATGATATTCCTTACCGTAGTAAGTTTAAATAATAGAATATGAAAGAAGACAATATTCCTTACCTTAACACGTGACTGGATATTGATTTAAATGAGGTTGATCAACTTGAAAAATTCCTGCACTCCTTTTGACTTTCAAACACTCAAAATAACCTTACTATTCTCAGAGAAAACTCATAAAATTCTTATAGAAAAATTTTATGTTTTATGTGTGATTTTTTCTATTCAGCTGAGCAAGCTATTTATAGGAGGAATAAGGGTACTATGCATGGTTGTTGGCAGCACGCCAATGCTGAAATTGGCAGGAGAGGCTGCGCAGACGAATTCAGCGAATTTTCAAATTTGGCACAGTAACTTGCACAGTAACTTGCATAGTAACTTCTGAATATAATAATATTTTTCTAATAAAACAAATAACTTTTTATTATTATATTGTCTAATAAAACAAACAACTTTATGAATATATTATAATAATCAAATTACCAAATAATACTACCATAGTAATAATTCATAATAATGCAACAACTACTGTGTCAATTATTAGATCAATAATATGCATTATTATTGTTTCAATAATCCAATATGTTGTGCCACAACAATTATTAATAAGACAATGAGTAATAACAATTATTGAATTGATAATATAAAATATTATGCAGTGATAATTATTGATGAAATGATGCGCAACAGTTACGGTGTCAATTGTCAAACCAATAATATGAGACACTGTGCAATACCGTGTGCTACTGCAGAGTACCGTGTGCTACAGAAAAATACCATAAATTACCGTATGCTACTATTCTTTTATCACCGGTATTTTAACAGTTAACACCGTTGACTATTTTTATATAAAAAGGTTACTTCTGTCGTTTTCTATATCCGACAAATATTCCGTTGTGGGGTCCACAAATAATTTGTTATTTCGGCGCCGTCGTACGGCACGAATATTCCCCGACCAAACGAATATTCCCCGACAAAACGAATATTGTCCGACAAAATAAAATTTGCACATAACATCCTTAACTTTCAAATTCGTCAGTTTAACCACTTACTGTTTCATGAAAAAAAAATATATGAAGAAAAATTAAATTTTATATTTCATAAAATTCGGGGTCTTACATCTCAACTCATCATACCCCAAACAAATATTAAATCTTAAACGTCACTCCCACAAATGATATGATGTCCCGAATAAATATGTACATATTACTTTATTATATTATATGATCAATCACAAGACTCTCTGAAATTCCGAACTGTTACACTTTCCATGGATGCATGCTTTGAATTATAAGGTTGGCCGTAAATGGTAACAGCTTTCGGAGTTACTACGTATCCAGAAAAAGAAAACGAAAGGAAAGGAATGATGTTTCTCCGTATTAATATTCGAAGGCTATATATGAAAGAAAATGTTGGAAGTAATAACACTCACTCCGCTATCGATGATATATGTCATTCCACGTATAAGTACACGTGGTGTGATTGTTACGACACTTGCATTACATGCAACCAACCATGCATGCATTTTGTTTTGGGGTGTACTAGGACTACGTACCCATGGATTAATTACATATGTGATGTCATGTAGTTTAAGACTTTTCCCTCAAATTAAACAGAGAGACACATATGATAATTTCTCACGTCAGGATATATACGACCCACCCCGATTGATTCCGATCGAAATGTGAAGTATGGGTTTGAAGTAAATTATTATTCTACTCTATTAAATTAAAGCTCTCATCCAAGGCGCAAGTTAGTTTTTATTCCTCCAATTTATAAGGTTTTAAGGTTATTTTGTCGGTTATGGAAGAGGCCCATCATCTGATCTAATTACACTATGAATCAATGCACTCTTATTAGTTTGAGCCATAGGAATGTCAAATAATTAATAGGAACAAGTTAAATATAAATATATATATAGTCCTATTTGTAATATAATTGAACGATCCATTTCACCGTGCATGGAGAACTAACATGATACTTTTATTATTAATATAGTGGATACATATATAAATTGACCTAAAAAAAAGTTAAATGACTTTTTTTATCCAAAATGTTAATATTTTAAGTGTAGGCTCTATTATATTTATTAACTCATCTACACTTTTGAATTTATTCAGCGTGAGATTCATGTGAAATATACTAGCACTATTTTTGAAAAACTAAGAAACATGTGTTATAATTTTGTATTAATTAAGTGAATTTAGAATGAGGTTAAAATTTTATGTTTAGCTCTTTATTAAACATTGCTAGTGTAACTTTGTCAATATTTTAAAACAACTGAAAAATGAGATTTGATCTTGAGAAGGAGCATTTAATGGAAGAATGGGAACATTTAGATTGTTAACCGCACATTAAATGTCGTAGAGCTATTAGGTTTTCTATATACAAAACATAATATACATTGTCAACACCATTCATAATCCTCAAAATGACACAATAATCACACCAACTAATTGGGTAGCAGGATTACTATATGCAACAGCCGTTATATATTGTCAATCTCAATAAAAGGCAGACTCATTCATGATTTTGTAAACGAATAAAACTTTTTATTTTGTTTTAATTGTTCTTTTGAAAAAAAACAAATCACTGTGAAGAGATTAAAATTCTTGGAAGCTATAGACAAGTACTCCTATATAAAATGAAAATCTCCTGCATTTTAACTCGAAGAGAGGCCATAATTTCACTAAAAGTGATGTAGATAAATTAACAAAATTATATATAAAACAGTTGACTCGTCATAAATCGAGTTGTCGCAAGTTAAAATAGTTAACAAATTTAGCTAAACTTCGATATGTTTTTAACACGTATTGGAAATAACGGGGTTCAAATAACTGAATGCTTGTAAATTTCATTTATTTTTTTTTTGGAAAAGTCTAAGTGCAAAAATTTTGTGCACAAATTCAAATACAAATTTACATTTAAATCATTAAAAAGTGGGGTCTGACATGAAAATCTGTGTCAGATCCTACTTTTTAATGGTGTAAATAAAATTTGTATTTAAATTTATAAAAAAAAATTGTATTTATAGATGTAATATTTATTTAGGAGAGAAGAATTACCTAGAAATTAAGATAATTGGATTGATGAGATTTTTTAGAGATGATATAGGAAAAGATTAATTTTTTTCTCCTAAATATATGAAAAATATCTTATATTAGGGGAGAAAGGGGAGAATTCTTTTAAAACGACTTACATATCGGAAAGGAGGGAGTATTCTTTATGCTTCACCTTAATGTTAAAATAGAGCAAGCCCAAGTTTGTTATACAGTGGATTTGGAGTGTGTTTACCATGTACATTAAAAGAAAGTTACTGGATTTGTTCAAGCTTAATTAACCATTTTTTGCAACTAAGGAAAAGACTAATGTTATGGCACAGATTTTACAAAACTGATAGAGCTATGTAATATATCAATAGAGAAATAGATGAAAAACTAAACATATATATAAAGGTTTTTTTTTAATATTTAATATAAGTTAGGCTAATATTTGATGAGTTTTATGAATTCCTGTACATCCTATTTATTACCATTTATTTTGTGAATTCTATCATTTGTACATAACTATTTGTGCACAAAGCATTACTCAATAACGTACCATATCCAAATTTAATTTCATGCATTGATTATTGTTGTCAATTGATTTGATATTTATAAGGTACAAGAGGATACAAAAAGTAAATAGTTGTGAAAAAGGAAGCCATATAATTAATTCAATTGAATCCTATACAATAAAGCAATATTATCGTATAATTTATCTCAAAATATTTTCCACAAATTGGAAAATATATCCATTTCAAAAATGTAGTACGTACTTGGCTGGGATGAATATTTAAAAGCAAAAAATCATTAAACTGAGGTTATTGTAGTGGGACCGGTTATGGTATTTCTAAGCCAAAGATAATATAATTTTTTTTTCACCGCATAATGAAAATAGGTTGCAGTGGGTGCAGAATCCTCCGAAAAGGGTGCAGCAGTGGAAGTTGCATCCTCCGGCCGCGTGCCTCCAGTGGATCAGTAACCCTGATGCCCAAGACACTAATATTGCCGCTCTCTTTCTCACCAAATTCTGTGGTTGTGCAGGCGGTCTCTATACCCTCATCACTGCTGCCCTCAACACCTCCGTCATTGTAAGTAATTAAATAAATTAACATTAATTTTATTTAAAAATTAATATTTTTACATAAAAAATATCTGTCCAACCAGTGGCACTACTACGAAGCTGCGGTCAACGCAGTCCTCAACGGCATTCAAATTATGAAACTCCCAGATGATTCTTTGTATGCTGAAACCTCCTTTGGTGATTGGGATGGGTTGAAGAAGATCGCGGAGCCAAACCGGAGATGCCAGCTGAGAATGGCGAGATTGGGTTGGAACTGACGCTCGGCCGGAACTAATATGCGCTTATATTTCGCTAAGTATGTCATGTGACTAATGAAATAAAATATTACCAAAAATACTCTTACTTGCCGGAAGATTTGGATTTGGTGAAATTATATTTTAATAGCTTTCTTAAGAACTTATATTATTATAATTTAATTCTACATATATGCTTTTACTATAGATATATCTTTAAATACTCTGGAAATATTTATTTCCATCTCAATCAGTACACAATATACAACAGACAATATGTATATTATAATTGCGCAATGTGTATCTCGCTACCCTCTCCCATATTAGAGATATATTTATAAAATCATAATTTTTTATCAACATCTTTCTTTAAAATAAAAAAATAATGATAGCCACATGAAAATAAGAATAAGCTAATGACATATTGTGACATTATACTTCAAAAATAGCTTTATGTATATATCTCTAATTTAAAACATATAAAAAAATATCTCTAGTTTTTATATACAAGAAGTATATTAATTGTATAAAAATGATAATATTCGGAAACATCATTTTTTATCTTAGTATTGCTATGACGACAAAATAATATTATAAAATAATATGACAAAATATAATTAATTAATAATTCATCATACATTGATTACCCTAACTAGTAATAAAATAACCAAACACAACTAATCACATCATTTGATATCTATTTTTTGTAATCATTCTTTTACACCAAAATATTATTATATAACTAGAGGCCCAGGTAACAAGATGAGCGCCCAACTTTGATACTTGTTAGACAGGGAACAAGAAGAAAACAAACAAACAAATGGATATATATATATATATATATATATATATATATAATGAATTAATAATAATAGCTAAAAGGGTCCGTGATTGGGTTGGGTTCCCAAATCTCATACCCGATTTGGGTTAAAACGTTAAAAACGTGTTCTAGTTTTTTTAATATATATAAATAAATAAATAAAAAGTAAAATGATTTGTTGATTGAAACTTGAAACAATAAAGATGGAACATACTAGTTAGCCCTAACACATCGGGCGAGACAACATGAGATCAATTCCAGAATTCTTTTTGCTTTGGAAGTGTATCAGGCTCTTCAGAGCCTCCAACTTTTTGGCAATCGATGAACAACTGCGAACATTGAAGGTTTTGAGAAGGTGATAATCTTTCGGAGTATGCGGATTAATCCTCTGTTCTCTAGAGTTATTCTTCAGTATTTACTATGGGCATGGTGTCATATGTGTTTGTCCTGACCTATAGTTAGAGGATAGAGAGAAGAGAAAGAAAAAAAACAAGAGGATGAAGGGAGAGATGTGGAGTTTATGGGGCTAGTGATTTTGTTGTGATGTAATGCGTTAAAACTTAAAAGTGAGCGTTTCATGGCTTTTAATAGTGAGGTCTAAGGTTCTTGCCTTTGACTTTTAAGGGAATTACATGTATGCCATTATTAATTTTAGATTTTTTTAATATTTTAAATACTTCATCTCCGACTCTCCATTCCTTTTTAATTGACGTTTTAAAAAATATACAAAAAATAAAAAATACATTTAATACTTTGTCTAATTGACTTATAAAATATCAACATTACACCTTTTAAAATTTATTAAAAAAGGTGAAATAGAAACAAGTTCTCCCTCTATTCTTTTTTATTTGTCTTTGTAGAGTGGGAAATTTATTTTTTTTATTTTTCATTTATAAATTTCAATAAAATATTAATGACTTAATTTTTTATATTATTCTTACATTAAATACTGATTTATTTTTCTTTCATCATTTCTAATGAATTTTAGAAGAGTAAATTTAAAATTTTATATACAATTTAATGAATCAGAAAAAATATTAATTATACTTTTTAAATTTTGTCTTTTCACCTAAAATATCAATTAAAAAAATAATATTTAATATAAGAATATATAAAAATTAAATTATTAATACTTTTAAAAATTTATAAGTAACAAATATAAATAAATAAATTTCACTCTTTAAAAAACAAATAAAAACGAAGGGATTAGGTATTAGGCGGTTGGTTTATGTCAACTTTATTATGGTTCTTTAAGTTAGCATTCCCTCAATGAGGTTCTCAACTTATCACTTTGAGGCTTGGGCTTGCTTCATGTACCGACGTGGGCTAGTTGACTAGTAACTCATTCATAAAAAAATAAAATTTTGCGTATAATTTTAAGTCCAATAAAATTTGTATCTTTTTAGTTTATTTTAGTTTCGGCCTAGTCCAAAACAGCATAATTTATTAGTGATCCAGCCTAGCCCAGTGCCCAACTCAACTCATTCTTTAATACTAATTTAAAATTAATTTATTTTCGTTTACCATATTCATTATAATACTACTCTAAAGTTAAGAATTAAATTCAACTCATTAAAAATTTCAGAATTAAATAAACAAAAAATATATATTAATTCTAGTTATATTCTTCTCGACTCCCATTCTCACTCTTCCCACCTCTCACAAGTGTTACTTAAATTTATTGTTTCTAATCTTTCGATTCATTGTAGTTATCAAAATGCTAATTCCATCTCTTTCTCTACAGTTGAATTAGAATTTGCATAATATAGTTGTCTTTACTATATACCCATTGCTTGTGAATCGAACGAAATCATTATATTTTATTATTGATATATAGTGTTTAATTTTTTTAGTTGGACCATTTGGGATCAAATCAGTATTATTTTGTCAAGAAAAAAAATAAATTATAAATAGTGTTTGAATTGTATACAAATAAACATATACAACATTAAAAAATAATAATAAATTAGTCAATATTGATTATCTATTATCTATTATTGATTGAAACTACTAGTTTTTTTTGTTTTTGTTGTTTTGCTAAATGAAACTACTTGTTTTTGTTTTCTTCTACGCCATTTTTTTCCTGATGATTATTACTCTTTATTTTATAAAAAGAAATTAATAACATTAGAATGCCCTTATTTTTTAAATTACAAAATATATATAAAATGATGCAAAGTCCATGGATCAGCCCAACTCATTGTGCCCTAGATCACAAGTCTCACTTTTAGAGAGCCTAATAAAAATTGAGCCATTTTGGCCAAACTCATTTGGGCCGACCCAGCTCACTTGTCAAGTCTAAATCTAACAAATGAAGTATATATTCTTTCAATTCTTTAAAAAATGACTTAAAAACAAATTTAACATAAATTAAAATAATTAAATAAGAAGAGAGAGGATAAATAATTTAGCGCATTCATTAGTTGTGTATCAAGTTACAATTTTTTTAAACTAAAGAGAAAATATTTTAGGTCAACACATTTTTGTTGGGAGGGGGGACGTTTGACCGCAAGCAATAGCATGGAGATTAATATCAGTACCCCTTGGGCTTGAGGTTAGTAGCATGACACTTCGTTAAAATGAAGTACTAATATTAAATAAAATTATTTAATTTTAATGATATGTCATAATTTAATATCGCTTGTTAAATTGATGATAGTAGAATTATTATTTTTAAAAACTTGGGTGGGATTATATAGATCCAGTACTTTTCTATTCTTGAATTTGCCCCCGGGAGAGAGAGAGAATATAAATAAATTGATGAACATAATGTAAGCTAGCTTTAGTTTTCAGCACACACACACACACACATATATATATATATATATAGAGAGAGAGAGAGAGAGAGAGATTTGAGAGGCACTGACATATATATTCATTCAGATTCTAATCATTAGAATTACTGGTAGGATAAGACCCAGGTCCAGATCCAGCTGGAAACTTGGGCATCTTAACAAATCTACCTTTGATTCTGGGCCTCTTCTCAGCATTAAGTTTCCTGACCTCATATCTAATTGTCTTGGAAAACAATCTGGTACGCCGCTTCTCTCTGTACCTTGATACTCTTGCCTCTCTCCCTCCGTCCAACACCATCGCAATACCATTATTGTTACTTCCACCCATCTCATCGCCATAATCAAATCTACTTCCCCGAGTACAATCCTGTAAAATAAAGTTCGCGTATACATTTGTAACATTAAATAAAGTCCGCTTTTGCATACTCAAATATTGCTTGACTAGTCCTACTTATTTTGTTGTCAACATTAATTAAGTTATTTCGAAATAAAAATTGAATTACCTAATTTTTCTACAATTGCTAAATGCTAACTAATAAATATTTTTTTTAGATATCCATAATTGTATGTATATATGGACTAAAATTCAGTAAAACTATAGTAATTTTAAATTTGAAAATTTATCAAATAAGTCCAAGTGGAAGGGATGGAGTATATATAATGTATTATGTAGTGAGTTGAATGAGAAAGAGAAAAGTAAGTAACCTACCATGAAGTCCGGCCAGCAGTCATTTGGATCTAATTCCGGTCGGTCACCATTTGTCCAGGGAGACTTTTGGTCGGCCCAAGCTGCGATGACCCCCTCGTAATCAAGCGCCAGTAAAATCTTCTTATCCTCCTTTTGCTTCGCTTCTTCTCTCTCCTCCACGATATTCATAGCTGTACCCCCAATTACAACCTTATTATCTTCCTCCTCCTCCTCATAGTCGTCCAAGTTGAGTTCAAATGTTTCCCTCGTCATATCACCATTCCCCATGGAACCTTCCATTTCTTCTTCTTCTTCTTCTTCTTCTTCTTCTTCTTCTTTCTTCACTGTTAATCCGGTACTCCTACTAGAAGTAGTTTCCGTGGATTCCTTCTCTCTGCAATCTAAAAACCCTAATGTTTCCATATCAAATGACGACTCCTCATCTAGACCTTTCCCTAATAAGTTCTCAACATCAACCGCAAATTCTTCTAGATCATCCATATTACTTGATGGATCATAAAAACCATGCAAACCACTATTCACGTTATCATTATTCACCATGCCTAATTTGTACTTATCATCATTTATCTCACCATCATTTCTAACACCTTCATTGGAAGTCCCAGAAAGGCACAACTCAGCAGCAAATGGGTCAAATACCGGAACCCGATAAAGAAGCTGCTCCTGTCCCTCATTTTCTTCATATGAATTCTCATCCGGCACCAAATGATGGACCTGGTTTCTTTGTGTCTCATGGGATTTGGATTTAGCATCTCGTGGATTGATCTTTCCGTGGCGCGGTGTTCTGGCTTTTCTAGTGAAACCATGGTGCCACGACGGGGAGACTTGTTTCTCTGAAGCCGTCTTTAGGCGAACCCTTTGGTGTCGACCAGCTAAATGGTTCGCCGAGTGGACCGAGGCATCACAAGTTTGGCACAAGAAAGCATCGTCAGCCCCACAATACCACCGAGCCCGCTTTCTTATGCAATTATCGCACGCTCTAGCCGTTTTGCCCCCTATTGAGGTTGCTAAATTTTTATCAGAAACCATGAATTTGTATATGATATGATAGTGAGTATGCTCAGGAAATGAAGTTGCTAGAAATGAAATTATAAAATCAAAAGCAGAGCAAAATTAAAGAGGCAATTATAGGAGGACATACATGTTGGGTTTGGCCTTTATGTAGAGACTTTCAAAAATTATTGAGTGACCCACCCAAATGCGCTAGCTTTTTATGGGGTGGATCCGTGGAGTTTAGTGCCGTATTGTTATTTGATGCACTTTTTGACCGGAACAAATGGGGAAAGGGTTGGGTTGTTCTTGCATGGGACCCTGTAAATGGCCTTATCTATTTTTTAATTGGTTAAGCCTTTAAAGGACATACCCTATCTGATTTCTAATTGGTGGCATTTCATATCAAGGGATTTCCGTTTTTATGGATGAGGAATGACTACTTCTTGATCCAATTTCTTATTTCTCAATTTCTTCGGAATAATTATTCGATAGTTCTGAAATAAAATCACATAATATTTTAGATTAATTATATCTCTTTATTTTAGTAAGTTTCTTTCTAATTTAGTAGGTCTAGAATTACATATAATAAAACACAGTTAAAATAAAAATATATAATTGACGTAGAATACCACATAACTGTACTCCAAAACTATTAAATAAATTTTCATTTCTTCCTCACTAGATTCGAAAGTGACCCCCTACCCTTCATTTGGATTTGTTCCCTATTCTTTAACCTTTTCGCGGTGAGTAATTATTAGGTGGTTCTAGACACTTGTGTCACGTGATGCTTTATATTATTTGTGTATTGTTATTTTAACACTTAAAATAAAATATTTTATTTTAAATGCTAAAATAGTAGCACATGAATCATATAAAACACCACATGACAGATATTCAGACGTATTTAATAATTTTTTCTGCCAAAAAAAAAAACCTTCTAGAGCTTGTTCGGCAAATCCTTATAAGTTGGTCAGCCCAACTTATGAGTTATTTAGCCAAAAAAAGTATTTAGAAGTGACTTTTTTTTTATATTTATAAATTGACTTATTAGTTAAAAAAAATAAACAACCTTTTGCCCTCTTTTATTTTTCTAATGTTCTTCTAATTCATGTCATTTTTAGTAATCTTGTATTTTATTTTAACTCTAAGTCATTGTTAGCAGAACACAGTTATAACTATTTTAACTAATTTTTTGACTTATAAGTAAAACTGATGCCGAACCTTTCTACTTATAAATCTACTAAAATTTTAATTTTAAGTCAAATAAAAAAAGTCATCCCCGATCAGGGCCTTAACCCTTTGATATTTTAAAATGGAACTTTTCTTACCTTTGAGGATGTATTAATTAGGAGAGCATTATTTTTATGTGTTTTTAATATTTTTACATAATTTTTTTTTATATGAAGGTGTGACTCACTTTATATTAATGTGAGAGAGAACTATGTAAAAATATAAAAAATACATATAAAAATATCAGTGTCTATTGATTAACTATCTAATTAAGCTAGTAAAAGTAAACGTAAAAGAAGTGCTTGCATGGTTAGAAGTATGGTACTGTCAACGTCTAGCTATTTATTTATTTTAACACAACATGGATCGTATAAAAGGACTTTTAAGAAAATGAACGGATGGAGATGGTTTCCTGAAAGGCTAATATGTCAAATTAATAAAAGTCGGGTACAAAAATAAGCATTTGGCTGTGGTTTAATATCAACAGATAGGTTTTATAGTAATGGATAACTATGATGTGGAGACCTCATCCAGCTAGCTAACCTTGTAAATCTGGGAAATCTTTGCAAGAGATTGAGAGACTCGTTACAAAAAGTTTGTAGAAGTCATGGATAGGGCTTGAATATGACACAATTGTATCCATCCTTTAATTTCCTTCCCCACTTCCTCTCATCTGTTTGTGTGTTGACTAATGCAGTTTTTAGGAACTGATAAGGTTAGTAGCATCTTAATTAATGATGTTTGTGTGTTGACTAATGCAGTTTTTAGGAACTGATAAGGTTAGTAGCATCTTAATTAATGACAAGGTTTGATAACGAAGGTTGAAGTTTAGATATGGCATTTAATTTATAAGAATATAGAAATTAATTCGTGCATGCTTTAAAAATATTATATAAAAGAAACATTAACAAGAATTTGCATATTTCCCATCATTAATTAGCATCGAAATCTAGTAATGCATGAATTTTTCAAGCTCAACTTGGCTTTTTTAAATAAATAACTCAACTTATTTAAAAACCATGTTCAAGAGCAAAGTTATGTTCAAGTACAACTACTTTGTCTCGAATCAAGCGGACTACTGTAGCTTTAATTTAGCTTTTGTTAGAGCGCTTAAACCAATTGAGCCGATTTTTGTTTTGTCACGCTTGATAAGAGAATCCAAAATCATATTCAAGTTCAGTTTATATAGCCCATGAGTCGTCTACCCCAATCAATACCTAATCATATGTATTGCCGTACTAGCACATTAATGTTTGAATAATGGTTGTGATCATATAAGGGATTTGATGAACAGACTCCCTTTTGGTCACCGTAGCTTAGCTTAAAAATAGATCAGTCCTACGTACTACAATTACTAAAGAATAGTAATATATTTGAGTGGGTTGGAGTACCTCATTAGCCCACAATAAAAAACTGATTACACGAACAATAAAATCCTCTGAAACCCTCCCTTAAAAACTGTATTTGAGTGGGTTGGTTAGTATATATACACAGCAAAATACCAAAATAAAATATCGATAAATCCTTTAAGAGTGGATTTCAGTGGTTCGTTGGTACGTTTAGGAAGTTGAAAAATGAGGGTTGTGTGAGAAGAAAGGAGTTAATGAGAATTGAATTGAAGTTACAAACGAGATATATTGAGAGATTGATTATCTTATAACTTCTATACTGATGCTAATATATAAAAAGGTTAAACGAGAGTAATCGTTGATTTAGTAAGCGTATTAAGGCCGTAATAATTTTTCTTTAGCCACTATAATTTTTTATTTTTTTTGTCTCAATAAATATTCTCCAACAACAATTATTACATAAAGTATTATCGGTTATGGTTAATGTATATCATGAATATTAAATATGCATATATGATGAAATAAAATTTAATATACTAATTTATTACATTTAAATAATAGACAGTTATATATTCAACATAACGTAAAATTGAAACTATTAATATGACCGTGCCCGTCAAATTTGTGCCTTGCACAGGTGAAAGGGCTGGTTTAAGTAATTGTATGCACATAAATTATGCAAAAATAGTCGTGTATAAATAGAGAGAAAAAATAATTTTTGAGTTTTATTATTTAATTTGCATAGTTTGTGCACATAGAATTAATCTTAACTTTTTTATGCTATTAAAATAATTCTTATTTATTTTATTAAAACATATTTATCTGTCCACAAAAAGAATTATATTTTAACTTTTTGAAGGAAATTTATGAAATTTAATTCTTTTAATTAATGTTGATTCGTTTAAAATTCTTTGAAAAATTGCATTTTGTATTTTTTGGTGAATGAGTTATAATATTTTAAATTGCACTAAATAACATTAAATTATATTCCCTCCGTCCTCAAAACGACGATGACTTAAATATAATTTTCATACAAATTAAAAAAAGTAAGATGTCTCATCAAAAAAAAAAAAAAGGAGTAAGGTGGATGAAAAAAAAAATTAAAATTTATTCTTAGCGACCCATAAGATTATATAAAATAATAAATTCTTTTTTATATATATTAATAGAATTCACTAACTAAATTAGATACTTACTATTTATTTTATATATCTTAACTCTATCATTTTAAGAATAAAAAGAAAAAATTATATTTTAGACCATCCTTTGAAGACAGATGAAGTAATAATTTTAAAATTTTACAAGTAAACTTCAAACTTGGGCCCACAACTCTTTTAATTATATTAAAAAAATAGTACGGAAATAGCAAGAAGAAAATTGTCCTAAAATTGAAGCTCTGCTTATAGGGCTCCTTTTTGTTCGTCCGTCACTCAGCTGATCACAAATTAATCGTGGTGGACACTCTCTTCATGATAGCTCTCCAATATTCAGAGGTATTTCAATTGCTCTCAATGTATACGCACGCAAATACAGTTTACTTATTTGTTTCAGTTTATGAATACAGGTATATGCCTTAGAATATGCTTTGTTACAGGTATTAATGTGCTTCAATTATCAATTTTGAGCTCCCATGTTGTATGTTGGGTGTTTCAAATATCATTCCTATAATCTATTTGCTCGGCGTTTATTTAAATAACATTTAAATTCATATGGGTGATGCAAAGATTGTAACTTTAGAAGATAATAACAGTACGAGGCTATTTTTAATTTTGTAAGAATTGAACAGAGCGTTAATTTTTGTTTTTGATTGATTGTTCGGGTGGAAGACAAAGGATCAAATTCTTTGATTTATATTCTTCTGAATAGTATTAAATTTACTTGTACACTTTTAAATTTGGTAGCTCTCATTGGTTCCTCAGTTTTTATTTTATTTTCTTTCTTTCTTTATTTTTATTTTTTTGGAAGTTTAGTATTATGGATGGTTTCAGGAGCACATCATATTTCACTGTTAATTTTTTATATTGATGTGAATGCTAGTTATCGTAAAGAGCATTTATGAAGTAATACTAACTAGCATGAATTTGCATATAAAAAAAACTTCTCCATCACATCACAGTTAGCTGTCAACTTTTTATGGTGATGTGAATGCTAGTTAATTTGCTCGTAGTTATGATATAAAGAGCATGCATCAAGTTCAGCTAGCTAATGATGTTTGCATAAAGGAACTCCATCACACCTAGCTTTAAAAGGTAGCACTTTGCTCTGAACTTTGTATTTAAGAATGAAAAACTAACCCATATTACTGAATTCTTGGCATTGAGGAATACTGAGTTCATAACATTTCCAGGTTTTGAGGAATTTGTTATGGATGACTTTTCAGTAGTGCAACTGTGCTCAGTATGCGTGTGTGTGTGTGGAAGACATTCTCATGACACTGTTCTCTTTATTATTATGACAAGCAGTAAGAGGCAAGGAAATGAACACTGCCAGAGAAATTAGTTCCCCCTTTTAATTAATCTGGTTGAGCACCTTTTGTCCTCAACTAAATACGAGTATTCCTTCTTCAGCCCATCTTGAAATTTAAACCTTTTGTTCTTTCGTTCATTGGAGAATATAATATTTGCGCTTCAGAATCTTGAGTATGGATGGGAGAAACCGTATACCTCGCCAGCCTGAACCATTTCGGGGTCCTCGTGATGACCCTCGGCTTGTCATCCACCGGGGGCCAGGACCCCTACCACCTCACCCTGCTGCTCTGGAAGAGGAGCTTGAACTCCAGCATAGAGATATGCAGAGAATTCTTGCTGAGAATAGGCATGTTATTGATGAAAATGCAATTCTTCAAAGGGAATTTGGTTGCTGCAGTAAATGATGAGATTCACAGATTGGGTCAGGTCATTCCCAAACTGCATGCCAACAAAGATGCTCATGCTGGGGACTTAATTGAAAGAGGATTGAAGCTAGAGTCTGAGCCTTTGAGGGCAGAGTTGGTGCAGTTAAGAGCCGAAGCTCAGAAGTTAATTTCTTTACGGCAGGATTTGTCTACCCAAGTTCAAACTCTCACTAAGGACGTTACTAGAATGAAAACTGAGAATCAACAGTTATCTGCCATGAGGAATGATATTGATGGAATGCGTAAAGAGCTAATCGAGACCAGGTTGGAAGTTGTGGGTTTGAACTGAATAAACTTTTGGTTCTGTATCAAGTTCTTATAACTTGCAATTTTGTTTCTTTTCCTTTTACTGAAGTTGGTACCAAATTGTTGGACTAGTATGTGATAAGTTGATAGATTCAACGTTCTTTCAAAATGTTTTGCTTGCTTTATTTGACCCTTTAAAGTTTTTGTAGGAGAGCTTTTGAATTTGAGACGAAGGCAAATGAGGGGCAAGTGGAACGAAAGCAAGCAATGGAGAAAAACATTATTACCATGGCTTAGTAAATAGAGAAGCTACGAGCTGAGCAACTGAGTTCTGAGAGGAGAGGCCGAGGACTTGGTTTGTTCTCTTTCTCTCTCATGCGTGTGCTTCATTCCTAGGATTATAACTCTTGAATGTTTCAAATGTTTGCTTGGTGTCTACAGATTCTTCTCATTTATTAGTTGCTGGAGGTTATGGAATGTTGAATGGATGCCCTGAAAGGAGGTACTCAGGCAGTGGATATGGTGGCGTCAACCTATGATAACCATGGCCCTGCCCATCGCTGATCTTTGGAGTGTGCAAATCATGTCAATTGCTTCTTGGTGGTGTTTACAGTATCTCCCAGCCTCCAAGGTGTATGTGAAACTGGATAGGGGGCTCCTCTTCTCGACTGCCGTCCATGTACACTTTCCTTGATCGAGTCGTGCTGTTTTAGTGTTATATCACACCAGATATCTTCTTCTATTTTTGTGGTAGAAGGATTTTTTTTAAAAGAAATTATGTAGAGAGGGGCAACCTTATTATCTGTTTCAGATGATATTTGTATGTGAATAAAATTCATCAGAGTGACGAGCGTCTTTAGGAATTTCTGAGCTACAATGAGCATGGGTCAGACTTTTACCTTAATTGTGGTTGCCTATGCTACGGAGTTGCAGCTTAAAAAGTATCAGAGCAAGACCTGGACTTGTTGGTGTTATGTTAGACACTATTTTCTCTTCAGCAAGTAGTCTTATGCTACAGCAAAAGCAGTGGTGATGAACCAGACACTTGAGGAAGGAGGGTGCTAATGGTTGCAATATTCTCTATGATCCTATTTATTTCTCCTCCTTTGGAATTTGGAGTAGCAAAATTTTACCTTCGTAAATTAGAGTTCGATAAAGATTTTGAGTAGGATCTATGTAGTTTTTTTCGCTTTTGCAAATGGATAGAGTGTTCTCTATGATTCTGATGACACTGATGGTATAATGAGTTGGAAAAAATAGGTTTCTGGAAAGAATTGCATGTGGCCGCTGGGGTTCATGCAAAAATATGGCATGCATACTCTATGAACAAAAGCAAGGAATTTAGGTTGCAAGGCTTTGCATTTAACGGACACTAGCTTAATATCGGGTGTTAGAATTGGAAGAGCAAATGATGGGTGTTAGTAGACTAGTAGTGATTATTCTTGTTTGCATCGAATTCAATCAACTGCCCGAAAGTAGCATTGCTTTTTACAGGAAGAAAAATAGAGAAGAGAGGAAATGTCTGCACAAATGTGGACAATCTATGCTACTTATATTCTTTAAAGTTTTCAGGACAGGACAACTACAAAAGAATATGGAACCTACATATTGAATAATCATAAATAGAAAAAACAAACTAGTGTTCGAGTAAATTGTGTAACATCCACATCAAGACTTTTCCTTTAGAACTCTGGAAATGGCTCGAATTGTTGAAGGTGTGGTTCGACAACAGCCCCCAATAAGCTTAGCTCCTGAGTCGCGCCATTTTGTAGCAAACAAGTCAAACTTGTCCCCGTCAAAACACTTGGAGGGCTGTACACAAAGAGCCATAATGTAGATACTGATTAATCCGCTGGGTTACGATTGTTAAAAGATAGAGAAATATAGAAGCAATAGAGTTTTTTAAAGAGACACTATAACTCACCAGCCATTTCTTAGCTATGCCATCCCATGTCTCACCACTGTTGGGATAAACAACAATCAACTTTCCAGTTATCTGCTAGGAGAAAATTGACAAACATTTCAGATCCCAGCAAACGGACAAAACTCCGGATAGTAGTGTGTTGCTTATTAGTATATTTTCATTATTGGAGCGCTACTAAATTACCTCCTTGAACCTCTGAATGAGACTTTGAACAAAATGGGGTGGTGCACAGTTAATTCCAACTGCAGTTACTTTGTCACTCTTGTCTAATGCATCAAGACAGTCCTTGAAGCTCTCTCCTGAAGGAGCATTTACGCCGTCCACAGTGCTGAAACAGATCCAAGATGGGATTTCAATATTTTCTTCTTCAAGCAACTCTGCACAGGCCTGCATGCAGATTGGAGTTGATAGTCACAGATAGGGGCAGAATTTTACAGATTTCAAGTATGTAGGTTGCTTTCTCGGCTACGCCTACTACTAGTAAAAGATTACGTGAATTCTTCAAAAACAGGGAAATGTTGTTGTTGAGTTAACAATGTCAAGTAGCATACCTGAGCTTCTAGTTTACTGGGAATGGTCTCAAAGGCTAGCAAATCTGGACCTGCTGCCACAAGAACTTGTAGTCTGCGCCTGTGGAAGTCTTTCAGCTTTTCCAAATTTATATTAGGTCCATAATCCCCACTGGAGGCAGAAAGATACATTGATGAGATTTAATACTACCAGTCTACCTTAACATAGTATGCATGGACAGAATAGGAAAACATAGAATATAGGTAATAGTACCGTTTCTACGTATAAGAAAGATATAACTTTTTTTTCTGGACAGCAGATGGAGGAAATATAAGTAGCGAAAATATAAAGTGGCACCTGTACTCTGAGCCATCAGCAAGATAAGCGCCATAGCTTCCAACGGAGGCTGCAACCAAAGCTCGATTGTAACCGTGCCCTGTAGTGTTTTTCAGAGAGTCCCAGAACGTATCACGGGCTTCAACAGCCAATTTAACACTCTTTTCTAAGAGCAGCTCTGCTTCTTTTATGGAAAGTCCCCTGGATACAAATCCTGGAAGAGTTGCCTATATTGGCAGGATCAATAAAGTGAAAATTTAAGCAAGTGTAGGACCTTATTATTGTTTGAAGATTGAATTTCAGATACCTCGGTCCTCATATTCAATGCATAGTTGTTAAGTCTCCCTCTATCCTCATATTCATTTTAAGTATTTCATGTACTAATCTTAATCCCCCTAAATAAATACTTTATGACTATTTTTGTAAAGAATTAAATAGTATTGTAGAATTATAGTACTATAATAAGTGAAGTTTTAATAGTCTGGAAATAGTCCTAGCAAACCATTCATTATTGGAATTCGAGAAGTGAATATAACCATCAAACACTCCACGAACTACTATATATGCTGATTGATGATGCCCACTAACCTGATATGATGAGGTTACCAGTATATCCGCACCAGCCTCTAGATATTCCGTGTGAACCTAGAATCATAAACTGAGATTCATCATATCATATTCCAGACTCTATACATTGTTAATTAATTGTAGTGGAAATTAGTCATATATAATTATAATTTTAGCCATTTCAAACAATATTAGGGGAGCATAATACTAGCTCAGTTTCACAAAAGAATTTCATTTGTTAATTCTTCCTTTTGTTCCACACAAAAAAATCCAAACTTTTAGTAATGATAATATAAAATAACAAAATGTATCTTTAATATAAACATTCTATTATTTTAAATATTATATATATTAAAAAATATAGAGGGAATAAGAGGTGGAGTGCACTCACATTCTTGTGAGGTGTTCTTATAATAATAATATTTTAAAAAATTATAAAACACCATTTTATAATACAAATTGTCGTCGTTTTGGTATAATAGCTCATGCAATTTTATATATGTTGTGTTTCTTTAATATTTATAAATTTATAAATAGTCGTCACTATTTATTTAAGGAGGGAGTAATAAAGACAGGGAGGGAGAGAGAAAAGTACCAGTTTTATGAGATGAGGATCTTTGATCAAGCAAACGGCACTCCAAAGAGGATCGTTAATGGAGGCGCCGTGTAGCTCCAGCTGAGTTGCAAAGCCACCGTCGATGACGGCACACCCACCGGCCTTCTCTATCAGATCAGCCAACACTCCCGATGTACTTTCAAATCCCATCTTTTTTTTCTCTCTGACTCTCTCTCCAAACACCTACTTCAACTATCTCTCTGTAATATCGATCTAAGACCAGAAATTTAAGAAGTAGCATAACATGTAAGAGTGTGTGTATATATATATATTAAAATCAGATGTGATGTAATGAAAGTTATGGAGATTAATTTGAGGGCTTTAAAGGCGCCTGTTATGGAGGGAAGCAAGGGCTTAGTTGTAAAAGTTTACTATTCTTTGCCTCCTTTCACTTGGCGCTCTTTATTCTCGAGAATCCCAACTGTTCTACCAACTTTTTCTCTTTTATTTTATTTTTATTTTTTTTGAAACCGATTATACTTGACTTTGCAAATATACTTCTCCCCAACCATGAACCATCCACCATACTCAACCACGTGTTAGTTTAGTAGAAAATCATCTTATGTAATCATAGTGATGGGCAGTGACAGTCCAATCTGTAAAAAAATAAAAAATAGTAGCAATAAATAAACTTAGGTGGTTACTATTTTAGTCATTTTATAAATTAGGGTGTCATATTTTTAAAATTGGATGAACTGTATTTATTATACAAAGAAACGGAAAGGTTTGAGAGAAAAAAGGTTTATTATACATTATGCTTTTAGTAATTTATGTTGCTGGGAACTACGACGACCAAATACGTATTAATAATATTATATATTTATGAACCTTTAAGAATTTGAATAAATAACCAAAATTCCCCAATTTATCCTATCGGTGGTAGGTAAACAAGGGGGAATAGAATTATTATGTTTGATAGAGTGTTTCAACCATTCCAATTTCGAACTACGCTCAAGAAATATATATCGCGCAAGTCAAAGTGAGTTTGGGGGAGGAAAATTGTAGTTTGGACAAAACTAGGGGCACATGACAAAAAATTTAAAAAAAACTCCGGAGACAACTTTGTTCAATAGATTTTTTTATAAAATAAAGTTGAATCTCATACAAATATATATATATATATATATACTAATGTGCAACCTTAGCATTTTCCGTAATTTAGTTTCATTGTGTCGAGTTTTATCGTTATGATACTTTTAATTAATTTTGAATCCGAAATGGTAGGTACATTTTCAATAGATACGAAGAAGTAAGCACAACGCGATTAATTTGGCCTCGACCATTACAATATTTGGACATGATCTTAGATTCCTATATAAGTGGAGGAACGGAATTAAAAGAAATTAATTGGAATGAGTGCTCCGTAAGAAACAATTAATTATGGAGTGCGGTTAGTTGGTAAAAGACTGAAAGCAGTGGTGGTGGTGGCCTTGACTTGTATTTTATTCCGAACAAGTCCAAACCCCAAACCAACTACCTCCCCTCCAAAGTCAAAAGTTTATAGGTCTTCTAGGTCTGGTCCAACATATACTTTGCTTGCCAATCTGCGCCTGCACCTGCACCTGCACAGAGAGAGTTGCGTATGAAAGGACAACAATATGAAAGGACCGTGGCATCAACCACATTTTGTTATTAAGGGGCAACTGGATTTTGATAATAATAATGTCACATTCGTTTTTTATTTAATTAAAAAAAATTATAAAAGAAAGCCTTATAATATTGTATTGATATTAAGAATCGACTCCATAAAAGCGGAAGTGAATTCTTTTTGTGAAATGAATGCAGCGCTTATCCTTTATCAAGATTTTTTGGGATCAACATGTTTTTTTCTTTATTTATTTTTTGGGGAATTAAGAAATTAAGTCTGGTTAATATTGACAAATAAAGGGAACGATTATTATTAGAAAAGTTTCATTGGTGCTTAAAAGAAATTCAATAGCATCAGCCTGTTAGATGCATGCAATCATGAGGTATACTCTCAAAGAGTCCTGCTAAAGGACGATTTTATTATTAGAAGAAATAAATAAATTTATATTTACACGTAATTTGTAAAATATAACGTGCACACTAAACACCTACTAGTTACCCACTTGTCAAAAAGGAAAAAAAATATTGAATTTCCTTATTTATAACAGTACAAAGTAAAATTGCTCATGGCCCAACAGTGAAAAATTATATGACAAAGCAGTTGGGGCTCTAGATAAGGTAATAATTATAATACAAAGCATTTGGGCCTCTAGATAAGGTTGTTACCACTGATATGTACAAAGTACCTCGTCGGGCGTTGTTTATCCAGCATAAGTTGTTACTCATGGTTTGGTAGGCGGTTGGTGTTTACTCAATTATATACTACCGAACTAAAAATATAGAAATTATATCATACAAAAAGGTGGTATGAAGGTACACAATAAAATTGAAGACGTAATCTGCATGATACTGATTTTTCAATAGTATATGATTAGTTGCAATCCTGAGTAGTAGTCCAGCACATCCAGGAAAACCAAAGTGCAAACATAAGAGGACAAGAAAATAGATGCATCAAAAAATGTTGGCTGAATACCATATGTTTTATCACTAATACTAAGAGGGAAAAACACAGAATTTTGAATATGTCATCATAAAGCTCTAAAAATTAAAAAATTATTCAGTGGTTTTAAGGCACTATCACGTGGTGCTCCAGAGTGTCCCAGGCCAATCACATCTCCTCATTTCAATGGTACTTCACTGCTTGTAGTTCCAACTGAAATGAAAAGATATGATTGATATGAGACATCGCTACGTGGTGTTCCAAAATCATTGAATAATTACTTCTAAAAATCACTCTCTTTTGACCTGACAGAATTAATAATAAAAAATCCTGCCTACAAGAGCCTGTGAAGTGCAGATCACATGACCGGATTTAAATACAAAGCTATCAGAATCACCTAATATAAACCAAACAAGAACGAGCTACATGCTTTTCCAACGCCAAAAATATATAATTTCTGAACAGAGTAAAATGCGTGGCACTTGACACAAAAAAAAAATTCCCTATAAAACACTATAATCATCTCAATATAAAGCCAACAAGCAAACAACAGACAAGGCAAGGGGAAGAGAAAGAGAAAGAGAAAGAGAAAGATGCCGGAATACTGCGTAACAGGGGGTACAGGGTTCATAGCAGCTTACTTGGTCAAGTCGCTGCTGGAAAAGGGCAATACTGTACGAGCCACCGTACGAGATCCAGGTATTTTCATTTCATCGTCCAAAGTTCAGCTGTCATATATAGGCATCATAAATCCACACAGTTAATATTAATTTACACATGTTTTCTTCATCAACACTCTAATTATGAGGAAAGCAATGCTAGTGTAATCCTCTCTTATTAAAATATAATTATTACATAAAGGGAGAAGAAGGTAAGCAAGACCCCGAATTTCTAGACTCCCGGAAAATTTCTGAAAGTCAAAAGGCAAAAATGAAGATGGAAAACAACACAATTGCCAAACTATTCTTCATAATTTAGCTAGAAGATTATTGATTTCCAATAGATATAGTTTGGCTCTACCATTAGAAGTAATATCCATTTCATTCATCTCGTCAGAGAATTTAGACAAGGTTGGCTACCTCTGGGAGCTGAATGGAGCCAAGGAGAGACTAAAAATTGTTAAAGCTGATCTGATGGTGCAAGGTAGCTTTGATGAGGCTGTAGATGGAGTAGATGGGGTCTTCCATACTGCATCTCCAGTGCTCGTGCCACATGATAACAACATTCAGGTAAAGTAACTAGACCACCCTCGCACATAAATAACAAGTCTTATTAATCAACGAGCAAGCAACTTAGCGGAAAAAACTAATATTAATAATCAACAATCAAGTAGTAGAATTATAGACTTAAATGCCTCACAAAATGAAACCAGCAGGAAGAATTTATTATTTTGATGACCTGCTTTCTGCTGGTCAAGGGAATGAGGTTACCCAGATAAGCAAAATTTCATACTACCTTATCTCCCGAATGCTTCCACAAGCAGAAGACTAGAACTAAGGGCTGAAATCATCACATCCAAATAAAATGTGGCTGCTTTCGACCTTTTATTTTGATGCCTAAATATAACCTCATGGCATGATGTGGCACAAATTTTTGACCCTCATGAACAGAGGCGTCTTGAGTCATAGCACAATCCAGTGCCGCCGCTAAGCGCAGATATTCATTAAACAAAGTCAAAAGCCTTCCTTTCTATTGTTTGATTATGGAAGAAAGGAGTTGCTGATACTGACATTTTATAGCATGTAAGATTGGATTTATCCATTGCAAATAATTCCTTTTCCAATATTTCAGGCTACTCTAATTGATCCGTGCATAAAAGGCACAATGAATGTGCTGGGATCCTGCAAGAAAGCAAGCAGTGTGAAAAGGGTTGTTCTCACCTCTTCCTGCTCTTCCATCAGATACCGTGATGATGTCCAGCAAATTTCCCCTCTGAATGAATCACATTGGAGCGATACAGAATATTGTAAACGCTACAATGTAAGAGCAACAGTTCCAGCTATGTTATATACCTAAAAGGACAACTTTCAGCACTCTGCTAAAATTTGTTAGCTATATGATGCTCAAGTGTAATTTTTATTGCTTGCAGCTATGGTATGCATATGCTAAGACTATTGCAGAGAAAGATGCATGGAGGATAGCAAAGGAAAGTGATATTTATTTGGTGGTAGTGAACCCTTCTTTCGTGGTCGGGCCTTTGCTTGCACCCCAGCCAACCAGTACACTACAATGGATACTGACCATCGTTAAAGGTTACATATTCAGCTAATAAAAATATTATGTCTACTACCTATAAAATGCGTTCTATATTGTTTCTGCATCTGCATAGAACATTTTTTCCAACTCCCCAGAATGACTTGCCACATCTATAAGACAGAGTGTTCCCATTTCAAATTAGGCCATTTACATCCATTTACGACCTACCCTTGATTGGAAGTAAGATCCAGATCCTCAATACAGAACCTAAACCAATCAAGGAAAGCATATTAAAGCAATATGACCAAATTGAGGTGGAGAAACTCCAAATTGCACATCACCAAATGATGGTGACTCTATCATTAGACGCAATTTTATGTTTTTTCCTTAAGTCCCTTGTACATATGTTAACAAAGATATTAAGGCGCAAGAGGTAGAGTAAACTTATTGTAAAACCATGAACAGAAAAATAAGCCAGTTATTTTGTAGCCAAAAGAGATTTCCTAATCTGCAACTCTTTATTAGGTCTGGTAGGAGAATTACCAAACACAACAGTAGGGTTCGTGCACATAGACGATGTTGTGGCTGCACATATATTAGCAATGGAGGAAAGTAGAGCATCAGGGAGGCTTATATGTTCCAGCTCAGTAGCTCACTGGTCAGATATCATTCACATGCTCAGATCCAAGTATCCGTCCTACCCCTATGAAGACAAGCAAGTGAAACTAGATAATTTCTTCTTCACTATCTTTTTCTTCAAGATTTGTAATAATATTCCTCTAGTGTTGATCTAATGACTTTTATTTTTGTTACTCACTTCTAGGTGTAGCAGTAAAGTTGGAGATAACAACCCACACAGCATGGATAGCAACAAAATTATCCAGTTGGGGCTCCCTCCACTGAAAACACTTGATCAAATGTTTGATGACTGCATCAAAAGTTTCCAAGATAAAGGATTTCTATGAGATCTATACTATCTTCAGCAAGCTCCAGCTAGCGGGCTCTGTTCAAATTCTTTAGCTATACTTCAAGAGATATACTATGGCTGCCTATGCAGTTCTGCATACTGATTTATCTCCATAATCATCTCATCCCCGTTTATGGTATTGTAAATGCGTCTAAGAATCCTTTAAAGACAGCTTGATCAGATAATAATGCAGATTTTCCAATGCTCACACTCTTTAAGTCATTGACATTCACAAATCATATGTTTAATCTATCAGCACACAGTACAAATTTCTTAACTAGAAGTTTTCAGTTAAAGCTTTATGAGCATAACCTACTTAGTGGTTTGGAAATCATTCATACTCTTGTCATTGGTGGTCATATTTCCAATAGTTCCCGATGCATCTAGCTACAAGTAAGCATTAGTGATGGTAGCCATGGTCCAAAATAAGAACTGAAATTCTAAAGAAAAAAGTTCATTTTGATTGTCATAATAAAATGGAAAGAGGATTTTATACATTCCAGTTCAGGGGGAGGACTACGTAATTGCCTCATTCTTCAATCATTAGCGGCAGTAATAGAGACGAACTATGCTAAGACTACCTAGGAACTAGCTTAAAGCAAGAACAAATATTTTTCTGGACTTTGGCTCTTTAACAATCTGATTCTTCCTTATGCAACTCCAATTTTTTAGTGTCAGATTTCTCTTACAAAAAGAGTCGCTCAAAATCTCCATATATTTTCAAGGCCCAAATTGAGTAGCAACTCTACTGTTCCTTTACAAATGCGTAGAAAAGCCTTCCACCCGATAACCCAAATACTGCAGGCAGGCCCGGATTTCCAATTCTAATTAAGTTGATCATCAATCAATGTAGAAACTAGGCACATAGTAGTAAATATCTCCGCCGGTTGGAGATTAGATATAGTATTAAGATACTTAAGGATATCATTAAATTTCATAATTTATTTGAGGTAATTCTTGAAAATACAGAAAATTAACTTTGTACATATAATCTCATAATCGTCACTGAAGCAACTTGTAAATTATTATAATAATTTAAATTATAATCTCATTATATTATTCGTAAAATATAAGATATGATTCGGTATATACATGCTTACTTTTTTAGAGTGACGCCGCAAAAAAAACTTAGGAGTGGACTATCATCTTTGGCCTGTATTTGTATTATTTATCTTTATATAGTACAACCTCTTCATTAATTTAAGGGAGAAAAGCCTAATGATGATGTTGATATTAAAGAGCGACAACACTAGGCAGGCTCTAACTTTTAAATAAACTAAAAACATAGAAATTAAGAAAGAGCATATCTTCTGGAGTGCCGGCTCATGCAAAAATCTATCTTTAAATTTCACCATCAGTATTACATTAGTTATTAGTAGTTTAATATAGAGAGTATGTATGTAATTATTGGAAGGAAGATGAATAGTAGTATAGTTTTATTTATGGTTGACCATGAATATTTAATTCTAAAAGGAAGATTACAAATTCCAATCACTGAATGAAAAGTCCAGGCACATCGCTATCGTGTGGCAACAGTAGTGGTTTTTGGCTCTAACTCTAGCTCTATCTCGCTTTATGATTTCTTCAACCGTATCCCATAAGCTAGCATGGATTGGTCTTAAAAATAAACTAGTTTCCCCTTGTTTATTCAAATCCAAGCTTCCTAGAAATATCCAACGACCCAACAACTCTCTCTCTCTCTCTCTCTCTCTCTCTCTATATATATATATATATATATATATCAATCATCGCTATTAACTTAACTATCAAACACATTTAAAACCAAATATAAAATAAAATTATACAGAGAAAAAGCATAATATGATTTTATTGGCTGCCCAATGCCCCTCCATAGAACAAGAAAAATTGTCAGAGGTCACTATAACCCTCTCATTCTAATACTAATAGTATATATGTAAATAGCAAGTAATGAGCTCTAATTTTACTGGTACTTCTCTTTCCTTTTTTTTTAGTGAGAAGGTGTGGAGATCAAATTATATCAAGGTCTCAATAAAAAATTGATAAGTATATGTGTACAATTCTAAACATAATTTATAACACTATATTTTGATCTCAATCATTAAAAGATAATGTATTATACAAAAATTCATTTTAGACCCTAATTTTTAATAATTGAGATGTATATAATGTTTGATTATGGTGCGTATAAAATTGTTCATAAAAATTATATTGTCTTGTTAATAGACATCTCCGAGAGTCTATGTGGTAAATTCCTTGTAGGGTTGAGATCATGGTTTACGTCCACCTCAAGGACTTGATAGTAAATAAATGACAATTTATAAAAAAAAAATTATATAAACTGTGAATCTTATAAATTGTTGGAAGAATAATGCTAGGCAAAATAAAAATAAAAAATTGAGATCCCTTGATCTCCAAGAAAACAGTGTAGATCATTGTCAGTTTGTCACTGGACCACCCAGCTAATTCCGGATAGAATCGAGTAGTAGTTATATTATTTACTTATTTATTATGTTTTATCTTTTCACTTTCATTTTACTTCTAGTATTATTTATTTATTTCATTTTTATTTTTATTTTTGATAACCCTGAACAAGAGTCCGGAAAAGTTTATTCATTAGAAATGTTTGAATTACATATATGATATTGAGGTGGAACTTCTACCACCCAAGAATGAAATTCATCTTGACAAACGAATGAGCTCAAGTGTTACCGTCTCAAGCAACATAATTAAAATTGAAAGAGAAAATTTTAAATTATTGAGAAAGACGATCCTCAACTAAGTGAATAATAATGGAGAGACCTTCCTCCTGTCCAGACCTGAAAAAATTACTAAGGTTGAGAGAGTTAGACTCATGCCGGAAGAGGAGCAACCTAAATCAAGGGCAAAGATAATTGAGTTATTTGAATACTATTAGGACTGTTATCGTAACTTACATATTTTGAGTTATGACAAAACTCCTCTCTTGTTTTATCAAAAGTCAAATAGTGTAATAGATGGTAAGAAATTGTCTTCATTAACTAGAATATCACAATAGGAAAGTAGTTTTAATTTTTAAACTTGTAACATAGGGAATTCCGGACATTTTGACCCACCCCTATAGATCGATGGTACCACAATTAGAGAAGGTAAATTAATATACATGACTATACTATGGTTGGGATGAGAAATTTAAATATATTTTGATAACCATCTCTCTCTATATATAAGAGCTTTGTTTCTTTTTCTTATATCTTTCGCTCTTCTATTTTCTTGTGGTTTCTGTATAAAGCGACTTGTAATTGCATTCAAGTGTGTAGAATTTTCCAAAACGACTCCAAAAGTGCCAAGTGAGAAGGAGACCAAGACAACCATAGCGACATTGCTCGAACCACCATCTGTTGAAATTTCAACCATATATCAATATTGTATCCGGGTAAAACTTCTAACTTGTTGCCATCAAGACCAACGACTTTTATGAATTAACAAAAGTCATAAAATACCATAGAATAGTAACTAACTAGAAATCAACATACATAAATGTTTGTCACCAAACACTAGGTAAAGTATTTATAAGAAAACACACCCACACTCGGGTTGAAGTCTCCTCCAAGTTGGAGCATTTTGCCCAAATTGGAGAACAGCTAATACTACTACAGCACTTCTGCTATTCCTCGGCTTAGAGATGATACACATCTCTTCTATTTGATGGCCTCAAGTTGTGGATTGGCAAAGCAAACAGTAAAAGTGGTGGACGCCAGTGGCTTTAGAGGTCGACACAAACACCGTCTTTGTTTCCCTACAATTAATAAAAGTATTCCGTATAGTCATACGTAACTTCTATTACTACTACTATTATGGAGTGTAAATATAATTCAAAGAAAGTTGAATATCCACTATACACATGTTTCGTTCAGAGAGCAAAAGGAGAGAATTTTTATATCAGAAACAACCACACATGCACTAATATGAAGATATAGCTACTCAAAACATAATAAGTTAATTCATAGAGCAAAATGAGAGAGAGTGCAACAAAACCAAACAAGTCTCGACTCTCGCTTCCTACAAAGGATAACTGCAAAACCTTCGGACGGCTCTAATAGCACAGGAAAACCCGAAGGACACTCTTCCCATAGACATGAAATGTCGTCAACTCTCCCACCTCTCTCTCTTAAACAAATAAATAGACTCAACTCACAAAACAATTCCTTAAAGAACATCAGACTTCACGGTTCCTGAAAAACTCGCTTGAACTATATAACATAATAATAGACTATAAATAATACTACTGCTCATTCCTACTAGAGGCAAAACTTATAGGCATGCTATATTGAAGGGTGGTTGTTCATTCATCCGAGACTGCTCATTCATCCGAGGCGGTTCATCCATCCTAAGCTCATTGATCCAAGCAAGTTCTTCACTTCCAAGCTCATCAAAATCCCAGTTAGGCAATTCACTGGGTTCAGCATCATCAAGCCCAAAAATTCGGAGATCATCAAGACCCCCAAAACCATCCAGTGGCTGGCCAAAATCATCCGCAAAGAGGGAATCAAGCTCCATTCCCAAGTCCATTCCTTGCTTAATATCAGAATCAAGCTCCATACCCAAGTCCATTCCTTGCCTAATATCAGAATCAAGCTCCATACCTAGTACCACACCTTGCCCCATTTGAGAATCAAGCTCCACTGCTAAATCCATTCCTTGCCCAATTTCAGCCAATGCTAACGCATCATCCACAGTACCCATATCCATCACATCCTTCTCCGCTGCAACATTGTTATCGATACCAATATATTCTTTCACTGACGACGATGATTCCATTTCGAGTACTGAAGATGGGTATGTGTGAGAAATTACACTCCCAGATTCCCCAGAGCCAGCAGGTCGATTCTGGGGCTTGTACAAAGCAACCAAATTAGAGTTCTTGCAACTCTTCCCAGAGGCTGCAAGCAAAGCATCGAACTCTAGCTTTTTCACATTATAAGCCAGAGCAGCTTCTTCTGCAGTGTTGTAAGTGCCCAACCAAATCCTTTTCCCCTGAAAAGGGTCTCGAATTTCAGCAGCCCATTTACCCCATTTTCGTTGTCGGACCCCTCTGAATCTCGTGCTAGAGGGTCGGGATTGAGTTTTGATCACAATCCCTTTCTTCTTGGGAGCTTTTTCGCCATTGTTGCTATCTTGACAAGAACTCTCCATTTCTGGAGCCTTGAATGACTGACTAAAATCACCCATTGGAATCTTAATCTCTCTCACAATACACTTTGATCCATATGGTTTATTCTTCAAGTTGTTGCTTCCCTCGTCATCGGATGAGTCCGTCAAATCAGGATCGTAACAGATTATTCGTACTTTTCGCATCATTTGGTTGGATACCTCAGCAGAAGTTGGTGGTTTGTTCGTCGATTTCTTACGCAGGTTTTCCTGATAAGACTGTTTTTGCTTACAAGGCTCTGGCATTTTTTCACTCACAAAACCCCTCAAAAAGATGCCCAGAAAATTAAAGAAAACAAAAGTCAATTAAGAAACGGTAAAGGAAAATCAACACTCAATTTGATTCTCAAAGATCAAAAAAGCTGAATTAAGTAAAAGGCCCTCTCAAGAACAAGAAAAGATAGAAAAATTTCTTTATGTGAAAACCCCCAAAACACTCTACTCCAGAACAAGTCCTGCAAACAAAAACCCACAACCAAAACAATAAACCCATTTCAGATCAACCCCTAAACCAAAAACGAAAATCCATGGGGTTAATTAAGAAAGATTTGTACCTTTTGGGCCTCAAACGCATCGAAACAGTCAGGAAAAACAAATGGATGCACTGCTTGCAGAGTTGTTGTCGCATGCAAAGAGAGAAAAATACAGAAACAAATGAAATCCAGAGCTTCAACTGAGCTCCAATCGCAACCGCCAATTTAAACCCTGCCGACATAAATCTGCTCTCCTCAACCCTTTATCAAAAACCCTCTTTCAGAGTTTCTAAAGAGCAAAAAGATAAATAATCAGAACAGATATATTAACAAACAAACAAAAACCCAAAACCCTTCGAGATATAAGAGAGGATCAGGAATCTCTATGGCCACGATTTCAACCTCCAGAATATAACAAAGATCAGTTAGTGTTATTTTCAGTTTTTTTTCCAGAAAAGTGACTGCCAGTACTACTAGCTGCGGAGCATAGACATATATAGAGAGAGACCACTCAAAGAAGTTTTTACAACGATTGATCGACGCAAATCTCCATAACAACAACAACAAAAAAAAAAATACTCCATAAAACATCGAAAATTGTAACATAGACATACATACCTCAGTTGTTTGTGTCTCTCTCCTCCCACTGGTAAAAATCTCCTCGGCTCCTTTTTCTTCTCTCTATACGACACTCTGCTGTTATTTGGTTCACACTTTTCCAAGCGGTCAAAATGAAATAAAGGGGTTGATATATATAATGAAATTTATTGTTAATACTAAATATATTCTTTTTTTATTATATAGGTCTTTTAAAAAATTTATTTTTTTAAAAAACATAAAAAAAAATTATATATATTTAAAGAAAAAAATTAATTATTTTTTATTTTATTTTTAAAGACAGAAAAATTTCTTAATACGTATAATTATGTCATAATAACGTAATAAAAATAATAGAGTAATTAATAATAAAATAAATGAATGTGTATTTTTGTCAGGTTATTAAATATTATGAATGGCGATTGAGCTGGGATAGTCTACGGAGAGGATGTGCATTCATATGGCATGACCATTCCCTGTCTCTTTTTATGCATATGCTACTAATGGGATCTGTTAGGCGTATATCACGCGCCTGGAATCACAACTATTCTAACGGAAAGTCCTAAGACGCGCGACCTAAAAGCGTGGGAAGACGTTACTGTTTTAGTAGGAAAGATAATGCTGCGACTCGGCAGCGTATTTGCCGAGTCATTTCTGAATGAGGATTACAGCTTGATATTTACTGGTCAGTCAGTTATAAGCTCAGCATTTTCGGATCTACCCACTGGACAAATCCTTGATATTTTCAATTATAGATAATTATTTTAAAATAAATACCACATTTCATTTTCTTCCTTTTCCTATTTTGTCATTTGTGAATCATTTTTTAAAATTCTAATATAGATAATTCTTTAATTAATTAATTAATTACATTATATTATATACTCATAAACTACTACAGTCCAATTGTCTTCCTTTTTCATTCTGTGTGCCTAGTTGAAGTTCTATTTCCACTCTTAGTAATTTTTGTAAAGATTTCATATTTTTATGAATAAAATGTGATATTTTCACAACAACAAAAAATTACACAAGAGTTTGATTCATTTACTATTAATGTCATTTACTATTAATGTGAGAGATTTTATAAAATTATCACTTTGTTTGTGAAAAATATCAATTCTCATTTTAGCCCATTGTTGTATTTAATTAATTATTCTCCTATTAAATTCGCATGATTGATATCGTAGAATTAAAAATATAGAATTGATTTTTTACAAGCAAAATTATTAATTCTAAAAAAAAATTTCGCACATAAATAGTAAATAAAGTCTGCCCTCATGTGAGAAAAGATTTTATAGAACTAACATATTTACTTATAGAAATATCAATTATCTAAAAATAATATTGTTAGAACAACAAGTATCATATAAAATATTAACCATAGCTAAAATAATTATAAAAGTGTCGTTAATATATATTTTCTCTATCACTTATCAATATTTTTTGGACTTAAATATAAATCAATACCTTGAAGTTATAATTTTTTTTTTTGCTTTGAGAATTGTCTTATTAATTTTTTCAATTAATAGATTAAACTTATAAAAAAAAAATCACTTTAAGGACAGTCTTCTCAAAATTTTCAATTAAAGGATTAAACTTTTATTTTTTGTTTAATTCATTTAAGTTTTAATGAGCAATAAATCTCATAATTCAAAATAATCTTTAGATAGTTTAAAAATTAGATCATATTGATAAAAATTAAATAAATTTATATTTATTTTAAATTTAAGAATATTATAAATTAACTTTTAACAAATTATAAGAATTTTACGTTTAATTTTTTCAAATGTTTATAATATTTTTTTATTCAAAATTTTAAGACATGTTAAAAATATATTCACATATAACATGTATAACATATATAAGTTATGTAAAATAAATTTTTATAAATTTAGAGGTCTAAATAAAAAATATATAATTAAAAAAATAAAATTATAATATATCTAAAATGTGACATAAAATCACTTTGAATAGCGGATTTATATATATAGAGAGAGAGAGATACTATCAAACAAAATCACTCGTGCTACAATTCAATAATGTACTCCAATACGGTAATTAGTAATAGTATTACAAGTACCAAGTAGTTAAGTGAATTAATTAAGTAGGCGTAAAGAAGGGATGGCCGTGCACGTGACCTGGAAAATGCACGTATAGATTTCATCATAAAAAATATCATATACATGTAAAAGAAAAAATAAATTATTTATTATATTTCAAAAATATAAAATAATTTTTCGAATTAAAGAGTGTAGAGTCAGCGAGCATAGCAGGCAGCAGAGAAGACTTGTCCCCTGCCTGTCAGCTCTCAATAACTCTATCCTCCCTTTAGTTGGTTGTGGCACGATAATAATAGTAATATATACTATTACTTAGTCTCCTGACCAACACCATACCATGCCTGTATGTATCATTAATTTTTAACCCCATGTCCATTTTATATATACATAGATACATACATCATGACATACACACACAAATATATATAGGATCCGCTTAAGGGCACACATTAAACACAGAAAATAAGATATAAGACCCGTTAAAAATTATTTTTTTATATAGTTACACTGAATTTAATATATGGGGTCTATTAGTATATTATTTTTTTATATATTAAATTCAGTACGCCTATACTTAATGTGTGACCAGGGGTGGCTCAAGACAATATGAGGCCTAAAGCGATATTTTTTTTTTTGGATAATGCTAAAGCGATATTTTTAATGAGGCCTTCTATGTTTGGTACATTTTTCATTGACTTTTATGGTCAAATTGATCATTTTTTGAATAAATATAGCTTATTATTATTTAATATATATGTCAAAAGCCTATAAAAATTATAAATTATATAAAATTTAGTACTAATCTAAATGTTTACTTTTTTAAAAATCTAAATATATATGTTTAATTGTTAATTTTAAAAATGGTCAATTTGACTACAAAAATCAATAGAGAACTTTTATTTTGGGACGGAAGGAGTATTAATAATTATTATTTAAATGAGGCTTTTTTTATACTGTTAATTTTTTTTTTACTTATTTAATATTTGAATTGGATTATGGGCCCTAAAAAATTATTTAGCTTATATTTTTATAAGACATTTTTATATGAATTATTTATGATGTTTAAAAAATTTGGGGCCTTCTTTGAAATGGGGCCTAAAGCGCAGGCTTTTTTTTTTATTAAGTTGGGCCGGCCCTGTGTGTGACCTAAAGACGCATTAAGAAAATTCATATATATATGTTTGGGTTTATAGTATTGTACACATACATAAGCGTACAGTACATGTTGACCAATGTGACGAAGAATACCAGAGTAAGCCCAACGCAAGAAGGGATGAGTGAACCCAGGGTATCGCTCCTGTTTCCCGCCAGAGCCGCCGACGTGGATCCCACCGCCTCCACCTTTTCCCGCCAAAACTCTTGGAAGGTAGCGCGCTAGCACTAACACGTGTCTGAACAGCCAGCTGTCACTCAAGTGGTGGACCAAAATTGGACAAAGAGTTCCACGCCATACTGCGGATGAGATCCGTAATTTCTCCAAAAAAGTGCCAGTAGTGCAGTGTAATTGTGTTTACTTTCATGAATTTTATTTTTCTTCTTATTTTTCAAAAATATTAAACTGATGACGATATTAAACACAGATGAGGTGTGTACGCGAACTCCCGACATGAATAAGTATAAGTGTATAATTTAATTTTATATTTAAATATTATATGTATAAATTTATTTATTTTCACTCTTCATTAAAAGCACTAAATTAAATTTTTTATTCATATTCAATAATAATATAAAATGACAAGATATCATACCAGAATTTTTATCATGATTGTATTATTGGAGAGTAACAATGTAGCCAAAAATAATATTAAAAAAATATATAAATAAAAATAATTATACAAGACATAAATTTTACATAGTTCACCCAAATATTATAACAGACCAATCTCACCATTTTTAAAATTTTCGTATATCATATAATTTTAAAAAAAAATCATTATATAAACAATTATAACTGTTAAAATTCAAATCAAACTCCACCGATAACAATCGTTACCATTAAAGTAAACATTGCATAATTATGAGTGCTACTGCAATCGCATGGCTTCGTAACAAGCACAATAAATAATGAATGTCAAAACTTTAAACAACTTGAATACGTTAGTTAGTTTCGCATGGCAAATTTAAAAAGAAAACAGTACCAGTCCAGTTGGTTTGTAATAAATGACACTAGCCATGTGTAATTGCATTCGCGTATCACTATTCTCTTCAGTCTAACTAGTCACCTACATGTATTATAAGATTATGTTTATTTAGAATTGAATGAAACTAAATAGTTATGAGGGTATTTATTTAGAATTTAGTATATTTAAATAATTAAATGGTTAAATCGGTCAATTATTCAGTGTATTTGTTTAAGACTGAATGATTGAATCAGTCAAATTTTTAGACTGAATGGTTAAGTCTCGACTGAATAAAGTAAATGACTAACCAATTTTAAAGGGTATTTGATAAAAATTGAATGAAATAGTTCTGAATGATTAAGTAATCTGAATGAGCTGAATAAAATAAATTTTTGAATACTGAATGAAAAAAGTTATTTGATAAGTGATATGTCTGAAACATCTGAATAACATATTTTTACTATTTTATCCCTTTGAAAAAATTCAAAGTTATTGTAAATTTATTTAATATAATATTTATTTATTTTTTTACTTTATTCAATCAAGACTTAACCATGCAATCAAAAAAATTAGACTTAGTCAATCAGCCCAAAAAATTGACCGATTCAGCCATTCAGACTTAAACAAACGCACTAAATGGCTGAGATTTTGCTTTTCAACTCTATTCAGCCAAAATCAAACAACCTCCAAGTCTAATTTTTTTGACTGAATAAATAAGTCACAACTAAATGAAATAAATAATAATAATAATAATAAAAAAATATTAACTATTATATTAAGTAATATTAAATAAATTTACAACAATTTTAAATTTTTTCTGAGGGATAAAATAGTAAAAATCTGTTATTTAAATATTTTAAATATATCAATTATTAAATAACTTTTTTTATTCAATATTTAAAATTCTATTTCATTCAAATTACTTAAACATTCAAAACTTATTCATTCAATTTTAAACAAATACCACCTAAGTAGTTATATATACGCAGTTCTCTGAACAAGAATTAACTTTTTTCTTTCTTCAATCTTCCTCCCTCTACACGTGTTTACATATAACAACACGTGCATCTAGAGAGAGAAAGGCGAAGATCAACAAGAAAGCCTAATTAGAGGGAAATTATTATTCAAAAAAGAAATTGACTATAGGAAAATATTTTGCATATAAGGAGAGATAGAAAGTCATATACTTAAATATCTGTTACTTAGATATGACACATGACCCAAACAATTGCTCAAAGAAAAAAAACATGGGCCTAGACACATTTTGAGTTGTTCATGACCCACAATGTGTGGTGTCTGCAATATTTTTTATTATTAGAAGTTTTTAAGTTTTATTGGGTTCCAACTAATGGACCAGCTCCCAACTATAGTGGTGCGTTTTCTACCGAATTGATATGGCCAACTATAACGATATGGCCATTTCTTCATCAGCTTGTGCTGCTGCTAACTTAAAGTGTTGTTGAGCTGAGGTCGGGTTTAACTAACAACATATTTCATGGGCCTTGAGAGGTCCACAAAATTATCTAATTTCTCAGTAAGATTTGAACATTATAAATAGATTTCCAAAGAGTCAACTGATGGAGCTTTAAGTGGTGTGTTATTATTGCAGTTGATGAAAGATATAAAGGACATACCCTGAAACTTCAACAACCATATGATTTAAGAGAAAACTAAGAAACAATACTAAAGCAAACAAATTTTGAATTACATTAATAAATTTTAAACTAAAACATTAATGGAAAATCCTCTAAATCGAGGAAGGAGTAAGTGACCCTCAATTCTCTTGATTTATGTGTGGGGAAAAGGATGAACACGTCTTTTGCTCATCTCCTCTCTCCATTATGAACCTTAATGAGGCCACTCAAAAAAGGGTTTTAAAAAAAACTCCAACGACAATCAACCTTAGATACCCATAGTCCATGACATGGCAAATCTTTTCCCTACCGGCAATTCCAACCCTTTAACCTCAACCATCACACTGTTCTTCTTATCACTCCCACCTTCTAGCTTATCTGGAAACTTGTGGGCTGTTGCAGTTAATTCCACACTGGAAGTATCCACAACTGCATTTCCATCTACTTCAACGGCAAATGCGCCTCCAATTCCATTCAATCCCAAGACAGTTACTTTCTCTATTACCCAACCCTTCTCCAATGCAAACTTACTTTCCTGAACATCTGACCAGATCTTCACCTTCCCTTTGCCTACAGTTGCACAGAAGTCAATATGCGTAGCAAATCCATTTCCAAGTTTCATCTCAGCAAGCTCATCATCGTCTAGGAAAAGGTTTCCTTTGGCTTTTCCCTCAGTAGCCCCTGCAGGGAAGGTAACTATGAGGCTAAAAGGTGTCATTCTTGCTTTCTTAGATATCAATCCGCCCTGTTGCATTGGGAGAATGGCATTTTGATACAAATGGACGTTGATCACATGCAAAGGAGCGTCAAGGGCACGGTAATGGCCTTCTTTTGCGACAATGGTCTGTGTCAAATCAAACAAATTGTACCAAGTACCCGGAGGAAAGAGAGCATGGACCTTGGTTTTAGCCTTGTCTAGAATCGGAGAGACCATTAGACTGCTTCCTAGCAAGAATTGGGTGCTCAACCCGTAACACTTGGTAAAATTGGGAAATGAGAAGAAGAGGGGTCGAGCAATTGGTGCCCCCGTAAGATGTGCCTCATAGGTCAATGTGTACAGATATGGGAGGAGTTTGTACCTCATTCCTAAAGCATTTCGAGCAGATTTAGCCACCGACTTCCATTGATACAGCTCCTGTCTAGGGGAGTAGTAATTTGCATGATCTCTTGAAAAGGGGTAGAAAGCACCCAGTTCAATCCAACGGTTGCAAAGCTCTTCAGTGGGTCCTGGATAGAATCCACATATATCTGAGCCGACCATTGGAACCCCAAATATACCAAAATTCAACATGGTGGAAATTGAATACTTCAGATCATCCCAAGTGCCCTTATTATCACCAGTCCAATGAGCAGCATAGTGGCCTGACCCAACAAAAGTGGAGCGGGTTAATATAAATGGTCGCTTACCCTGAAGCCCTTGAAGTGCCTTGTGAGTTGCAATGGTCTGAGAGAATCCATAAAGACTATGAGCATCATACTCCAAAACTCCATTGTAGTGAGATGCACTAGTTGCTATGGTTTTGAACCCTATTGGAACCTGCGAGCCTGAAGCATTTATCTTGTAAGGGGGATCGTCCCATCTTGTTTTTGTGATGTTCTTGCAGTCCAAGCAGCAGATCCAACCAGGTCCAGTTCCAGTGGGACACTTTCTACCCTCTGGTAGTGTGCACAACCCAGTACAGAAATTTGAGGCTTCATTCATGTCAATCCACAGGCCATCAACTGGGACAAGTTCATGGAACCGTTTAATTTCATCACCCCACCATGAAACTGTTTTTGGATTAAGGAAGTCCGGGAAGTTTACAGCTCCTGGCCAAACTTGGGCTAGGTAGGGCTTTCCCTGGTATTTGATGAAGACATCATTGGCCAGACCTCTTTGGTAGACACCATAAGTAGAATTAACACCAATTCCAGGATCTATGATGACAATGTACTTCATGCCTTGGGAATGTATTTTATCAAGGAATGCCAACAGCTTTGGACGAGGGTAGCTATGGGGGTTGAGGGTGAAGTCTTTGTGCCCATCCATGTGATCATCGTCATTCCAGATCACATCAAGTGGGATTTTGGCCTTCTTGTAGTTCTCAACAACATCTTCAACTACTGATAAGTTATGATAGCCCCATCTGCATTGATGGAATCCTGTGGAACAGAGAAGCAAAAGAGTTCTGAGTCATTTTTCTTATTGTACTAATGTCTATTGGTTATGTGCTACTAATTTTATTGGTTATGAACTACTAATTTTAGTAACAGAACATCGTACATATATCATTTCCATAGCTGCATTATAATAAAACTTTTTTCTTCTTCTTTTTTTGATTCTGGTGTGCTTTGTTTTTACTTGCACAACAGCAAATGAGTCAAGGAATCCCATGGCTGTTTGCAGCAAGGTTCAAATAAGATGCATTCCCACCAATATCCCCCTGGCATCATTCAAGGAGATGAGCATCTCCAGCAATGACTTCCTAGACTATATTTAGTCTAGGATTTATTTTTTCGCTCCAGCAGATGGACTAAATATAGTCCATGACTATATTTGATATCCTCAAAAGACTATATCTATGAATGAGATAGTCCATGGATTATAAATTTACTAATATTTAAATAAAAAAGTAGAAAGGTGATAGGAGTTTTGTTGAATTTATTAATTCTTTTAATCTTTTTATATTATAGTCCATGGGATAGTCCATCTGCTGGAATAATGGAAGACTAAAGGACATGTCATACGGACTAAATATTGTCCATAGGATAGTCCATCTGTTGGAGATGACCTAATGACACATATACTTAATTTTATTAAATTATATTACTAGCATATAATTGGCTCGAAGGCAGCTGACACCAATTCGCAATCCTCATGGATGCCAACTGATGGGCTGATGCTCTTGCCCAAATGTGTTGCAATAGTAATATTAGATGTAATGTTTAGGATTCTGATCCTCTCTGTCTCGGATTGATGCTATAGGAACTTCGGTTGCGAGACTGTTAAATTTTCAATTAAGTTCCAGTTTAACCAAAAAGAAAAATGGATGTAAACTAAATCTAACTGCATGTAGCAGTAAATATTAACACCTTTTCATCTCTTCTTTTATTGGAAAAGATGGGCACACCTGCCGGGCCAACTTATTAAATTCACCGACACGTCTTTTTTATTGGTAGAAGCTAACACACTAGTCTCGAGTAGCCTACATGCTCGATAGAAGATAGTGGACTACGGGTAGATGAGTAGTCTGTAGTTATATCAAAATACCCAACAATGAAACCCCCCCCCCCCCCCCCCCCAACACACAAAACCAAAAAAATAAATAAAACAAATAAAGGGCAGCCCGGGCATTGCGATCAGAAATTGATTCTTCAATTTAGACCACATCTAAAGAAAATAATATTTTCAAGGACAACACTTTTTGCAAGTATCAAGAAGGTGCTTTCAAGGGTCCACTTCTTTTTTGAAGGGCAATAGATTGATATCTTTTGCATATAAAATTGATTAAAAAATGAGAAAATTACATAAACCAGATAGAACAAGAGATTTGAACTAACCAATTTGAAAACATCTGCAATGTTGACCTTATAAGATCTTTTGGAGAATTACAGATCAGAGAATGATCTTTTTGTTGAAAGTTGCTTGCTTTCGGAGATGGTAAAGAAAATGATGCGAGTTAAATCTTGACAAAAGGTAGGGGACTGTTACTTTCACAAGTTCTCTCATATAATAGTCATACATAGTAATAAAATCTCACATTTGTGTAATAGGTAGATTTGTATTTCCAAAAGAAGTAATAAACAACATCTCATGAAAGGATACAACAGCTCCGGTTGCAATAAACTAATAAAGGAAAAGAAAAGCCATAGACATTCGTAGGTCATATGGCTGCATTCTTCAAACTTATAATGGTTTTTTAAGAGAATTTTGCTTAAAATGCCAAACAAAAGCCTCTAGAAAGCAGAAAGCTTTTTTCCCTTTTTCTTGTATAACTTAACCCTCTCAGTATATATTCTTCATCATGCAAGTTTGCTCCCACAAATTTGACTCGTTCGCTATAAGATTAAGTGGAAGAAAGTTTACTTTGCTGGTAATTAGACCTACATTGTGATAGAACAACACTTTGTACTTGCACCAACATTTAAAAGGCTATTTTTGGAATTAGGAAAATCTAAGGAAATGTATTTTCTGGAGTCCCATTACACAATTTTTCCTTTATTTTTCCTTTATTACCCTTTTTAATTTAATTTTCTCTTAAAGTCTCATAACGAATGGTTACTTGGGCTAAACACTGTGGTGTCGATATACACACAAGTACAAGAAACTGTATGAAGAACTTAATTTACAAAACACGAAAGAGAGAGAGAGAGAGGAGTTGGTCCTGTATAACTCACCGAGTGACCAGTAGGGCATGGGAGCAGGCCGGCCTACAAATTCAGTATACTGATCAACAACAGCGAGTGGAGTGGAACCGGAGAAGAAGTAAAAGTCGAAAACACCCCCAATCACCTTATATGTCAATGAGCTCCCTCTGTAAAACACATCCATCCCGTTACTATTCAGCAACAGCACTGCATGGGCGGTGGCCTCTCCCCCAACATTTCTGAGGTCCATGTACACGGGGTGGGACCCGTACAGATCAGCATTCAGATTAATGGCTGATACATCTGTTGTGTATAAAGTGTAAGGATCGTTTGGATAGAGTTTAATTCCATGGGGCTGTGTGTTTTCTCCCAGACCATACAGTGAGGCATCTTTGGGTAATTTGGTGGAAATCTCAAGGTACTGATCCTTAAAAACCAAATTGCCAAACGGGTCTAACGAATCAGAGGATGAATTGAAAAGGGTTTGGCCATTGGATTTTCTTTTCACCGCAAACCCAAATGGGTCTGTAGTGTAGCTGAATATCAGCTCACTGCTGGAGTACTCTGAAACTGTTATTGGGTCCTTTCTGGACCTGCTAACGGTTTGCTTCAATGCGGGAGGTTGTTCTCTGGGTATAAGATTGTATGGAACTTCCCACCTCTGTTTCTCTGCATCTGTGATATGGACCCTTAAACGCCCATCTGTTTCATGCCTGAAAAGGAGAAAAAACAATATCACAAAAAGCATTAAAAAAGATGCATCGGTTTAGCTATAATGAGGTTGGTTGAGCAGTATGGAGGTGCAAGACATGAAATTAGTCGAGGGGAGGGGAAATATAAGGAATGTAGGAGAAATACTTACTTAACGTATAGCTGCAAAAGAGGGATATCAGGACCGTAGATATTGTTTTTCTGCTCGACTTGGAGGTGGCCCACAAGGCCACCATCAGGGGATTCCTCAATGGAGATGAGACGGTAGCCTTTGCCAATCTTGGTTGGGGTGGGGTAAGCTGAATCTGCAGCATTTGGATTGCATTCAAGCAATGCAGCTACAAGAAATAGAGATATGAGAGAAGAAGATAGTAATGGAGGAAAAGAAAACATGATTGAAAATGTAGAGAGAAAAGCGGCAGTTGAGCTCTGAGCAGTAAGTGACTGTTTGGGGTGGGGGTTGGGAATTTGGGATTATAAGGGCAGAAGGAGAGAGAGAATGGAAAAGACTAATTAGGAGTCACTGGTACATACATGCACAGTAACACAAACGAGTGAGATGAGAGAAATTATTCGGTGGCGCATGAACAAATAAATAGTATATTCTCTTTTTAACATAATATTAGAGTTAACAAGGAGTCCATCCCTTATGAATTTTATTATTACGTGAAAGAGAGAAATATATTGTTAATTTGATTTTGAGACATTGAACAATTTTTCAGTGATATAAAAGAGGTAGATTTTGATCTCTTCTCTCTTACACTCCCATGTGAATGTGATGTTCCCAAAGGTCCCACCCCAACGCTAGCTTTGATTTAGGTAAGGTTCGATTTAACGAAGTAGTAGCCTTTGCCTCTCATAAATAATTGGTGGCAGCCCCAAAACTCGATGAATGCCAAGTTTTAAGGGCTGCCTAAATCTCGATGGGAAGTTTCTGGAACGGGATTGCACATGATGGTATATTTACGTTTTTGCTTTTAACTTAGGTTAATGTTAGCATTGTTATGACCAGTGGCGCATCAGAATTTAACTTTAGCGTAGTCACAATTATTTTTTATAAATAATTTATTTTTATTTAAAAATAATTTATTAATTAAAAAACATTAGAGAGAAGTAAATAAAATTAAAATTCAATATAATCTTTTCATTTTAGAATACAATTTTAAAACAATAATTCCTAAAGATAATTTTATATTTTTAAATTTATCCTTAATATCAACTACGAATTTTTTAAGAACATGTTAACAAAGAATTTAATAGTGAATACCAGACGCTAAAATGATAGTTAACTATATATATTTTGTCCATAACACTGTTTGTGAGTTTACAACAAACAAAAAAGAAATTTCTTTTTGTTCATATATTTTGTTTGTCAAATTTTTAGGCAAAAATAAATAAATAAATAAATATATATATATATATATATATATATATATATATATATATATATATATATAAGATAGATAAAATCCACATAGCTCGATGACAACATGCAGATAGCTTATCTTAAAAGTAGGATTATGATTATTTTCAATAAGTTTCCTGCCGGATACAAATACAAATCACAAAAAATCTTTAAATCTGTTTGTAGAATATTTTAATTGAAAAAAAATCCTTTGAAAATGTGGCATATTAGAAACCAAATATCCATGTTATGGGAGATCTTGTTCCCCGTGAACTTGGCTCTCATGAATCCTAGGAGATTAATTTTCTATTACTCGACATAATTTTCCTGAGAACGTGGTGCCGACGGAATTCATTAAATTAATTAACTAATCTGCGTAAGACCAGTGTAGTGTAGATGAGGAATTTAATTAGGAGAAAAAGGGCCGGAGGTCCATGCCAGGTTTGATAATCTAATAAATGTTAGCGTGGGGTTGGTTGTGCAATGAAGGAAAGTTCAGCGGTGTTGTTAATTGGAGTGTAGTTATTTTTCTTACAGTAAACACAATTGTGGCGAAGACAGTGTACTTTTCTCCATTAATGCCTTGAGATCGATATTTGGCATCAAGGTCACATGTACATGTTCCTCAATTCACATGCCAATATTTCCCAGTCATGGAAAAATAATAGTATTCCCTAGCTTGTCCCAAAAAAACTGTCATTTTAATGCATATAACATAGAAAACAAGACTCCCTTGTGAATCTCTTGCTATGGATAACCTTCTGTTCATTTATATCTTACGCGTGGCTAGATTTATTCTTCTTTGCCTTTGTACGTATTACAAGAAATGCTTAAAAAGTAATAATAAATAAATAAAAGTCATAATGTTTCTAATTCTTAGGGTTTAATTGATTGAAAGGAACTAAAAGAGTTACAAGTACTCAATTTCGACTTATAGAGTTTATTTTTCAAATAATGCTGAGGCATAGCCCTAGCAATAAAGAAGAAGCTCTATGGCTTGGATGATTTTAGATTAATGTACTTGAAACAATATGCTCAGGTGCCGAAAGTACTTAATATGTAAACTTCAACTCATGGTGTCCGAGTGGTAATATCCAGTATTCATGAGGTCGGGGAGTTTCAGTTAAACTAGGGGGGGAAAATTAGGCCGCTCACTTAATGTCCTTATATCGGTCCATAATCTTATCTCTAACAAAATGTTTCCAAGACTATATATGCACCCATTCGATCTTAGAAAAGGCAGAAGAAGGCGTCAAAATCGTCCCGAAAAAGATAATTCCATTAAATTGATTGCAAAGAAACAAAGAAGTTCGGGTATTTAGTGAAGTCATGTTGATATCACTACATGTTCGCCTCTATATTTAGACTTGAATTTATTGATACAAAACAAGCATAATCCAGCTGTTGCTATTAAGTTTTGGCGATATTAGGCGGTCAGCCGATGAAATTGGTGGTTGCTTTTCGTTTTTGGATTGAATTGCAAATTTAGTGATATTATTTGGACTTCATTTTTTAAGGGGACCTTTCTGACATTTTTATTTTGGATCATTACTGATTACACTGAAATTGTTTTAGTTATTGCCCCCAAAAAAAGGTGGGTTAATTACAAAAGTATTCTTCAAAGTTTCACAAAGTTTTATGTTTAGCTTTAAAGTGCTAACTTTCTCAATTGTGTACCTTAAAGTTTAATTTTTTTTACATAATTGTTTCTTTTTAACGTATTGGTGAAGTAATAATTGGTCAGAATCCTTCACATACATGCCTGAAATCATTGATAATTATGTTACTTATGTTTCATATAACTTGTATATTGTTGTATTCATACATTTAGAATGATTCAAATGTGTATTTAACTATATAAAATATGAGTTTTGACATATAATTTTACCAATATGTTAAAACAGAATAATTTTGTGAAAAAATTAAACTTGAAGGAACACTGTTAAAAAAGTAATACTTTAAGGCTAAAAGTAAAGTTTGTATAAAACTTCGGAGGCAGTTAACCCAAAAAGGAAATTGTCGTAGCGAATGGAATACATACTCCAATGGTTTGTTATGACGGGAAAATCGATCAGAAGGCCCATTTAATAATATATATTTGTTACATTGAACTAAACCCACATTACTAACATCTCAAAGCTTGGGCTGGACTAACCATCAATAAGCAAGCTAAATGGAAAGTGAGGCCCACCTAGCAAATGCGATAGAGCCGAATTCTAGTCAGAGACCATATATTTGTTATTCTTCATATATTTGTTATGAATTAAAAATGCGTTCTAAATATTAACGGCCGAGATTAAATTGAAAAATGTTGCATTCGCTAATAATAGTAGCAGACAACAGGTTTTAATTTTTTAATTTGTTACGAATTATTCTCCATATATATATATATATATGGGGCAATATCTACAGCAAACATTTGTTGATAATACTGTTTCAATAATCAAAACAGAAGATAATTTGTTTGTTAAATTGTCTGCTGTTAGAGACCTTAACGACAAAGTCAAAAAAAAAAAAATTAATTTTTTCATTAGAATTTTTAACGACAAAAGTCAAATTATTTTTAACGATAATATATTGTCAACAAACATTTGTCGTAAATGGATGTCTTATCCCTGTATATATATTCCACGAATAATATGTTGGACAAAGCATTATTCCAAAAATAATCAACTCAAATGAGATCTATTTTAAAGCAATTTGAGCACGAGGACACTTTGAGCCAAGATTCCCCGTGTCCACCTGTTATTGACAAATAGAAATAGAAAACAATTTTGAGGGTATGCCACGGCCTCTTTTGTTGAACCAAAATTATTATTAAAATAACTAAATGAAATTTGACAATAAGATAAACAGACCTTGATATACAATGCAAATACTAAAATTGTTGACTTTAACTGTTGCCTTTTAGCTACACCCTCCCTCTGTCCCTTTTTACTTGTGTTTTTTAGAAAGAAATCTTTGTTTCTTTTTATTTGTTGCTTATATATTATAAATGATGATTAAATATTTAAAAAAAATATTATTATCTTTTATAATTAATGACTAATTTATTTCTCTCTCGCCTTTATAATAAATTTTAAAATTTTAATATTAAAAATTTATATTTAATTTAATTAATTAATAAAATATTAATTTCATTTCTTAATTTATATTCATAATGTTAAAACCGCAATTAAAAAGAGACGGAGGAGAACCGTTCACACGTCATGGGTTGTATTTCTTCTGACATCAGTCATTAGGTCTGTCTGTCTCTATTAATCCCTATATATATAACAAAACCTTGTACTCAATACATAGTCTACACCTACCCACGTGTTATATTAATACTCCTGTCATGGAAGCAGATAAGAGAAAACGGAGAGACGCTGAAGGCAAAACGGACGGCAAGAAATTGAAGGCGCCTGAGAGTGACGGAGTGAAGTCGGAGACGATGGAGGATTCTGAGGTTGAGGAGTTCTACGCAATATTGCGGAGAATACACGTGGCAGTCACGTACTTCGAGAAGGGCAGCGGCAAAGGTAAGCTGACGGCAAATGGGTCGAGACTGTGGAGTCAGCCGTTTGAATTGGAAGCTATTGAAGAAGCTAACGGCGGTGAAGGACGGAAAGATGGTGAGAAGAGTCTTGGTTTGGGTTTGGATCTTAACGCCGACCCAATTGATGAGCCGGAGTCATAGTGCTTGACCGTCTACCCGCGTTTGGAGAATTTTTCAAACGCATCAACTTCATAATCTCGTTTGTTTGCAAACAATTGCAATACAACACATGAAACGTTTGCGAGTAACCAAATATATTATTGGAGTAGTAATTTTGAAGTACTTTTTAATTTCTAACGCGGATTAGTAAAATGATTACACGTACCGTGAGGAATTCAGATACTCATTGTTGTTTTAGCTTGTTTTTCTTCTCTGTCATTAATGTAGGCCTGGTATTTCTTTTTGAATGTAATGTTTGCCTTGCATGAATGATTATTGCATTACCTGTTGGAGAATTTTCAGTATTTTTGTGAATTTAGTGTTATTTGTTTTTCTCTTATTATTTCAACTTATCATAACACTGAAAATTTGATAAAATTACCAAGCTTTTCTTATTATTTTTAAATATTTAATTAGTCATAGAATATTTACAGAATCAATTACTATTTCTTAATCTAAAAAAAAAGCTTACAATAATTGGGGATATTATGTGATTGGTTGGTATTCTAAAATTAAACCGTGAACCTTCAAGTACTATTTTATTTAATGTTTGTTCAATTATTCTTTTACCCGTAAATGCAATATAGGGCATTGAGTTCGATAATAATGATATCTTCCAACATATCAAAACTAATAATCACTCTGAAGAAACACAACATTACGAGCAATTCAGATCGAGTAGACATTATTGGCGAAAATGAGGCATTAAATTGGGGTTTATCAGGACCAATGTTACGAGCTTCCGATATACAATAGGATCTTCATAAAAATCTAAAGAAATGCCCATAAAACTCCTATCAATGAATCTATATCCATTTTCGATTCATTTTAATATGAACAAAAACTCAACCGATTCGATTTACTAGGAGGTGCATGTGTAAAGGTTTTCACATGTCGGACAAAAATTAGACCTTAATTGCAAAAGCAGAAGAGACAAGTTTCTTTTGAAGTAGATACCTTAATGTCAAATATGACAGTCGCCACCGGAGCCACAAAAGACTATCTAAATTGATTCATTTTTGTTGATATGCTCTAATTGTATCATATGAATTACTATTAGACTCAATTTAAGTTGGGTTAGATTCTAGTTTTAACCCGTGAATTGTGGCCCAATTGTAAGTACTTATTTGTTGAGGAGAAACTAATCCAATTCAGAGTTGTTAATGTTTATACTAATCGATCATAGAAGAAAAATTCTGATTTATTCTAATTAAGTATCTTCAAAATTGTAATCTTCCCATGACATATAAGCTGTTAATACATTTTCCCCTAAAGCGAGTTTGCCACCAACTATAACGATGCCGTGGGCTAAATTTTGTTCCCTTTTTTTATACATTTACCTCGTTGAACCAGGGGCTTTTGATGCATACAAGTATTTTAAGCTACTACTATTGGCCCACAATGTGACGCCCCCAAATCTAGGCCCACACAGCCCAAACTTGAGTCGTCAAAAGACTACAACAAAATTATTACAACAAAGCACAACGTACAACAATACAGTGTATAATAATAATACACAACTAAGTCTTCACTATTATGGTCACACTATTTTACAACACGTGAAGACTATGATAGCTATTCCTCGGACTCTCACTCCATCCCCCGGCTAGACCCCGTTACGTTTTCATCTCCTGTTGAAAAACAATGGAACAAAAGAAAGGGTGAGCTCAAATAGCCCAGTAAGAAATATCATGACTAAGATAATGACGAATAAATTATCATTAGCCTTCAACAGTTGAGTTCTTGATAGAATACAATAGACTACAATGTTTATATCAAAAACTGCAGTTAAATTCTTAAACAACGTTCAGATCAATAATAGCAGCGGAATGAGCAATCTATTAGAAGAATAATGCAGACTATAATGTCCATTCGCTTCTCTTTTTAGTAAAAATATCATCAACTTTTATCATCTGAAATACCATTAGTCAAGATAATACAACTTCACAGTTCCTGGTCATAATCATGCAGATCAACAGTTCGTCTTTGCACTACGGGCCAAAGACATTCAATATAACACCAACGGTCATGATTATACCAGATTCAGCCTTTGGTCATAATCATACCAACCAACAGTTCATCTTTGCACTACGGGCCAAAGAGAACATTCACCACGTGTCATAAAAGACACCGAACAGATGTATCGCCTTTAACCTAGTATATCGCCTTTAACCTATCATCTGTTCAACAATTATATCACATCTGTGCCCCCGGCCACAGATATTCACAACAGCTTGATTCTTGATGATTAATACAAATAACAGTGATACAAATGATGAACAGAAGAACAGGATAAACAATAAGTATCGGAAGTTTACTTTGTGCAGATTCAAATAATGTCCAAATTGCCAACATGATGTGGAGTGAAATTTAAAAATGATATTCAAGATCCACAGTTCAGAATAACGATTACAGTTCAATAGAAATGTTCAGAAAATAGGAAGGTTCAGTTGAACTAATGAAATTCAACTATTATGGAACATATAATATTTTCAGGAATTATAGAAGCAATAGTTCCATAATAAGTTTCGATTTAGGTGTATGGAAGAAAGTAATATCCCTTACCGTAGCAGGTTTGATTAACAAAAGGTGAAGGAAATTAATATCCCTTACCATAGTAAGTTTGAATAATGGAAGATGAAAAAGATGGTATCCCTTATGAGTATAAAGGAAAATGATATCACTTACGAATATGGAATAAAAGTGTCATGTGATAATTCGTGTAGACAAATTATTTCCACACGAGACAAATAACAAGGGTTATTCACCAACAGGCGATAATCCGCACCGTAAGGTTATTCCCATCAATTTGAATACGAATAGTTATTCACCAAACAGGCGTAATCCGCACCGTAAGGTTATTCCCACAATTTAATAGAATTTGAACACGAAGAGTTATTCACCAAACAGGCGTAATCCGCACCGTAAGGTTATTCCCACAATTTAATAGAATTTGAACACGAAGAGTTATTCACCAAACAGGCGATAATCCGCACCGTAAGGTTATTCTCAAAGATTAATAAGGAATGAATACAAAAGGTTATTCACCAACAGGCGGTAAACCGCGCCGTAAGGTTATTCCCACAATTTAATACATGGAAATAAATGGCACAAGAAAGAAACGATATTATTTTCGAGAATCAAAGAATGATAATCCCTTCAAGTAAGAAAGAAAATAATATCCATTTATGATGATGAAAAGAGTGATACCCCTTACCGTAATAAATTTAAGAGTGTGAAAAGAATGATATTCCTTACCTTAATACGTGACTGGATATTGATTTAAATGAGGTTGATCAACTTGAAAAATTTCTGCACTCCTTTTGGCTTTCAAACTCTCAAAATAACCTTACTATTCTCAGAGAAAACTCATAAAATTCTTATAGAAAAATTTTATGTTTTAGGTGTGATTTTTCTATTCAGCTGAACAAGCTATTTATAGGGGAAAATGGGGTACTATGCGTGGTAGGTGGGCACTGTGCATTTGGTAGGTGAGAGAGGCTGCGCAAACGTTTTTTTTTAAAATTTCAATACTTGCACAGTAACTTTGCACAGTAACTTTAAAATTTTCAAAAAGTGAACAGTAATGAACAGTAACTTTTGTCAGCCGATGAATAGTGATTTCCGGGAGTGAACAGTGACTCCGGAGTAACTTTTCCGATGTGAACAGTAACTTCCGTCAGTGAATAGTAACTTTTGAAAAATAATAATATTTATTTTATTTTATTTTATTTTATTTATTCTACCTGTGGATCCAACATATAAAATAATGTTACCACAATAATGTAAGAAATACGTTACATATTTTTATTAATTTAATAATATAAATTATAATGTATTTGCTACTGTGACAATTATTAGATTCAATAATTTTAAACTACAGTGCACCAACAATTATTGACTCGATGATATGAAATACAGTGTAATGACAATTATTGAATCAATAATGCAAAATACTGTGTAGCAACAATAATTGAATTGATAATATAAAATATTATGCAGTGACAATTATTGATGAAATGATGCGTAACAATTACGGTGTCAATTATCAGACCAATAATATGAGACACTGTGCAATACCGTGTGCTACTGTAGAGTACCGTGTGCTACAGAAAATACCATAAATTACCGTATGCTACTATTCTTTTATCACCGGTATTTTAACAGTTAACACCGTTGACTATTTTTATTTAAAAAGGTTACTTCTGTCGTTTTCTATATCCGACAAATATTCCGTTGTGGGGTCCACAAATAATTTGTTATTTCGGCGCCGTCGTACGGCCCGAATATTCCCCGACAAAACGAATATTCCCCGACAAAAAGAATATTGTCCGACAAAATAAAATTTGCACATAACATCCTTAACTTTCAATTTTGTCAATTTAACCATTTACTGTTTCAGGAAAAATATATATGAAGAAAAATTAAATTTTGTATTTCATAAATTCGGGGTCTTACAACCTCCCCTCCTTATGAAATTTCGTCCCCGAAATTGACGTACCTGGCATTTCGAAGAGGTATGGATACCTAGACTTCATCTCAGATTCTAGCTCCCAGGTCATTTCCTCAATATCTTGGTTCCTCCATAAAACCTTAACTTGAGGTATAACCTTTGAGCGTAAGATCTGCTCCTTCTTATCTAGGATCTTAACAGGTACTTCCTCATACGTTAAATCTTCTGCTATAACGTCTGGTTCTAACTCAATGACGTGGTTTGGGTCCTTCACATATTTACGTAACATAGATATGTGAAAAACGTTATGGATGCGAGACATACTTGGTGGTAGGGCTAGTCTGTAGGCTACGGTTCCTACTCGATCGAGAATTTCAAATGGGCCAACAAATCGAGGGTTGAGCTTTCCTCTCTTTCCGAATCTCGTAACCCCTTTCCATGGAGAAACACGTAAGAATACATGATCTCCGACGTTGAATCTCTCATCTCTCCGATGAAGATCGGCATAACTCTTTTGTCGTTCTTGTGCTGTCTGTATTCGTTGTCGGATCATTTGGATCTTTTCGGTCGTCAAGCGTACCAACTCAGGTCCCAACAGTTTTGCTTCTCCTACCTCATTCCAACATACTGGAGAGCGACATTTGCGTCCATATAAAGCCTCGAATGGAGCCATACCTATACTTGCTTGGTAACTGTTGTTGTAGGAAAATTCCACCAATGGCAAGTACTTATCCCAACTTCCTTTGAAATCTAGTACGCAAAGTCTCAAAAGATCTTCGAGGGTCTGGATCGTCCTTTCCGATTGTCCGTCCGTTTGAGGATGGTATGCAGAACTAAAACGTAGTTCAGTGCCCATAGCTTTTTGTAGACTGATCCAAAAGCGTGAAGTGAATCTAGGATCTCGATCAGAAACTATGGAAACTGGCATGCCATGCAATCTCACGATCTCATTTATGTACATACCGGCAAGACGTTCAAGTGAAAAGTTTTCTCGTATAGGCAAGAAATGAGCGGATTTGGTCAATCTATCTACGATGACCCAAATTGCATCTAAGCCTTGAGAAACTTTGGGAAGACCCGTCACGAAATCCATATTGATGTGTTCCCACTTCCATTCGGGAACCTCAAGTGGTTGTAAAGGACCCTTAGGTACTTGATGCTCTGCCTTGACACGTTGACAAGTTAAGCACCTTGAGATAAACTCTGCAATCTCCCTTTTCATATTGTTCCACCAAAATGTATGTCGAAGATCTCGATACATCTTGGTACCTCCAGGGTGGATTGCAAATGGCGTGTTGTGTGCCTCCATCATGATTTTATGCTTTAATTCAGGATCGTTAGGAACACAGAGTCGAGAGTTGACTCGAAGTATTCCTTTCTCGTCGATTCTTGCTTCGGGAATGGTACCTTCTTGTACTTTCTTTATCATGTTTATCAGTTCCGGGTCGGTAGCTTGAGCAGCTTTAATTTTATCGATTAAAGCTGGTTCTACTCGCACGTGAGCAATCTTCGAGTGGGTCCCTGGTGTCTTTAGCTCCATCTCCATCTTTTGCAAGTCGTACAAAATACGCTTTTGTGTTGTCAGCAGTGCACTTGTACTCGCATAAGATTTTCTGCTCAAAGCGTCAGCTACAACGTTCGCCTTTCCCGGGTGATACTGGATTGTGTGATCATAATCCTTCAACAGTTCAAGCCAACGTCGTTGTCGCATGTTGAGTTCCTTCTGGGTGAAGAAATACTTGAGACTTTTATGATCCGTATAGATATCCACTTTCTCTCCGTACAAGTAGTGTCTCCAGATCTTCAACGCGAAAACGACTGCTGCCAACTCTAGATCATGAGTAGGGTAATTTTTCTCATAATCTTTGAGTTGTCGAGAGGCATAGGCTATAACCTTTCCATGTTGCATAAGGACACAGCCTAGACCTTTGCCTGAAGCATCGCTGTATATGACAAATTCTCCCGATCCTGATGGAATGGTCAGAACAGGAGCTGAAACAAGTCTCCTCTTAAGCTCTTGAAAACTTTTCTCGCATTGCTCGCTCCATATGAATTTTGTGCTTTTCCGAGTAAGCTGAGTTAATGGAGTGGCGATTCGAGAAAATCCTTCTACGAATCTCCGATAATAACCAGCTAGGCCCAGAAAACTTCGGACTTCGGTTACTGTCTTGGGTTGTTCCCAATTTAGTACCGTTTCAATCTTCGCAGGATCGACTGATATTCCTTGACTAGAAATCACATGCCCAAGAAACGTGACCTCCTCAAGCCAGAACTCACATTTCTTCAACTTGGCATATAATTTGTTCTCACGGAGCTTCTGGAGTATCAATCTCAGGTGTTGTTCATGATCCTCACGACTTTTGGAGTATATGAGGATGTCATCAATAAAGACAACCACAAAATGATCCAAATATTCCTTGAATATTCGGTTCATCATGTCCATGAAAGCTGCAGGAGCATTGGTTAGTCCAAAAGGCATGACTAAAAACTCATAATGCCCATAACGAGTTCTGAAAGCAGTCTTTGGAATGTCCTCAGCTTTAACCTTTAACTGATGATATCCAGAACGGAGATCAATCTTTGAGAAATGTTGAGCACCTTGTAATTGATCAAACATGTCATCAATTCGAGGTAACGGATACCTGTTTTTGATGGTGACATGGTTCAATTCTCGGTAGTCAATGCACAATCTCATACTCCCGTCTTTCTTCTTCACAAATAGAACAGGAGCACCCCAAGGTGATGCACTCGGACGAATGAAACCAGTATCCAACAATTCCTGTAGTTGGACTTTTAACTCTTGAAGTTCAATGGGAGCCATTCGGTATGGAGTTTTGGAAATGGGCTTGGTACCAGGTTCAAGATCAATACAAAATTCAATTTCACGGTTTGGGGGTAAACCAGGAAGTTCCTCCGGAAAAACGTCAGGAAACTCATTAACAATGGGAATATCATTCAAGTTTGACGTATTTTTGTTCAAATCAGTGACATGAGCTAAAAAGGCTTGACATCCGTTTTTCAATAAACGAATGGCTTTATGGCTAGAAATAACAGTTATAGATTTCAATGGTTTAGTTGCTTGAATTTGCATGATAGGTTGATTAGGAATATGAAAACTAATAATCTTATGAAAACAATCAATTTTAGCATGATGGATAGTCAACCAATCAATTCCTAAAATCACATCAAATTCATGCATTTCCAAAGAAATAAGGTCAACAGGTAATGTGAGGTTGTTGATTTGAACTAGGCAAGATTTATAGACAGTAGATGTAATGGTCATTTCTCCTAATGGGGTTTCAACTGATAAGTCAAAGTCCAAATTTTCAGGAGTTAAGTTTAAACGCTGAGCACATGCAGGTGAGATAAAAGAATGGGTAGAGCCAGTATCTAACAAAGCGTAGACTTCACGAGAATTTATGAATAGCTTACCGGTTATCACCTCGTTCGAGTTTCGTGCCATTTGGGATGTCACAACAAAAGCTCTCCCTTGAACTACAGATTTTCCCTTATCCGCGCTAGCTTTTGGTATCATCATTGCAGCTGGACTCGATTTTGTGGCAGGACAAAACCGCGCAAGATGACCCTCTTTCCCACAACTGTAACACTTTTTGGACTGCTGTGTACAGTTTGGGCTGATGTGACCTTCCTGACCACACCTAAAGCATTTCACTGGTGGTCGATCTTCTCCCCTTGAAACTGGGGTCGGTGCTGGTGCTGGTACTGGTGCCCTTCCATAATTATTATGGAATCTCTTTCTTTTGAAATTGTTCCCACTGGATTCTCCTCTTCTGTTATTTGATGTGGAATTACCACCGAAGTGTTGGTTACCTCCTCGATGGTTCTCGTTCCTGTGGTTGTTGTCATTCCTTTCTCTATGCTGATCATTAACTCTTGGCTGCAATGTTTCATCAGTTTGCTCCACCCTTTGAGCCCTATCCACAACATCTGAATACAAATTGAATTTATGAGAGCTAAGTTGTTGACGAATTTTGAGTCTCAAACCTCTTAGGAACATCCGACTCATTCGTGCTTCGTCATCCACTAGATGGGTGGCAAAACGAGATAACTCGGCGAACTTAGCTTCATATTGGGAGACTGTCATGTTTCCCTGCTCCAGCTTAATGAATTCCACTTCCTTCATATGGCGGATGCTTTCTGGGAAGTACTTTTCATTAAATAGCTCTTGGAATTCTGTCCAAGACATCTCAAGTGCTGAAGGGTGGATACGTTTTACCGCTTCCCACCAGTGATCCGCCTCACCTCGAAACATAAAGGTAGCAAAGGGCACCTTCTGATCATCAGCGCATTGTAGGACATCAAGTATTTTTGTCGTCTGCTTCAGCCATGCCTCCGCTTTGAGTGGGTCAGGCTTCCCGTGGAATTCAGGTGGTCCCAATTCTTTAAATTGCTTGACAGTGATCATCCTCAAATTACCAGCGTTTCTACCGTTATTGTTAACTGGATTTCCTCTTGCCTGATTCTGCATGAACTGCATGAAATTCCTAAAGAATCCATCATTCATCATGTTATCAGGAATATTATTTCCTGAGTTGGCAGGAGGATTGTTTGTGGCTTCTTGATTTTCGGCTACATTCGCTTCGGGTATTTCGTAGTTAACCTCTTGATTTCCAGATGCCATACTAAACTGTGGTCACAAAATAAATGTTAGTTCAAATAAACTGACTCATCACTTCATGTCCCTATATTCAAATCAACTCATTAGATAATAAAATCTAATTTAGGTAGGACACACTAGTGACTGATTCTATTCGTCTCTCCCCTCCTAGTTCTAACCCCAGATCTCCATTAAAGACCATATCCCTAAGCTCTGATGCCAACTGTGACGCCCCCAAATCTAGGCCCACACAGCCCAAACTTGAGTCGTCAAAAGACTACAACAAAATTATTACAACAAAGCACAACGTACAACAATACAGTGTATAATAATAATACACAACTAAGTCTTCACTATTATGGTCACACTATTTTACAACACGTGAAGACTATGATAGCTATTCCTCGGACTCTCACTCCATCCCCCGGCTAGACCCCGTTACGTTTTCATCTCCTGTTGAAAAACAATGGAACAAAAGAAAGGGTGAGCTCAAATAGCCCAGTAAGAAATATCATGACTAAGATAATGACGAATAAATTATCATTAGCCTTCAACAGTTGAGTTCTTGATAGAATACAATAGACTACAATGTTTATATCAAAAACTGCAGTTAAATTCTTAAACAACGTTCAGATCAATAATAGCAGCGGAATGAGCAATCTATTAGAAGAATAATGCAGACTATAATGTCCATTCGCTTCTCTTTTTAGTAAAAATATCATCAACTTTTATCATCTGAAATACCATTAGTCAAGATAATACAACTTCACAGTTCCTGGTCATAATCATGCAGATCAACAGTTCGTCTTTGCACTACGGGCCAAAGACATTCAATATAACACCAACGGTCATGATTATACCAGATTCAGCCTTTGGTCATAATCATACCAACCAACAGTTCATCTTTGCACTACGGGCCAAAGAGAACATTCACCACGTGTCATAAAAGACACCGAACAGATGTATCGCCTTTAACCTAGTATATCGCCTTTAACCTATCATCTGTTCAACAATTATATCACATCTGTGCCCCCGGCCACAGATATTCACAACAGCTTGATTCTTGATGATTAATACAAATAACAGTGATACAAATGATGAACAGAAGAACAGGATAAACAATAAGTATCGGAAGTTTACTTTGTGCAGATTCAAATAATGTCCAAATTGCCAACATGATGTGGAGTGAAATTTAAAAATGATATTCAAGATCCACAGTTCAGAATAACGATTACAGTTCAATAGAAATGTTCAGAAAATAGGAAGGTTCAGTTGAACTAATGAAATTCAACTATTATGGAACATATAATATTTTCAGGAATTATAGAAGCAATAGTTCCATAATAAGTTTCGATTTAGGTGTATGGAAGAAAGTAATATCCCTTACCGTAGCAGGTTTGATTAACAAAAGGTGAAGGAAATTAATATCCCTTACCATAGTAAGTTTGAATAATGGAAGATGAAAAAGATGGTATCCCTTATGAGTATAAAGGAAAATGATATCACTTACGAATATGGAATAAAAGTGTCATGTGATAATTCGTGTAGACAAATTATTTCCACACGAGACAAATAACAAGGGTTATTCACCAACAGGCGATAATCCGCACCGTAAGGTTATTCCCATCAATTTGAATACGAATAGTTATTCACCAAACAGGCGTAATCCGCACCGTAAGGTTATTCCCACAATTTAATAGAATTTGAACACGAAGAGTTATTCACCAAACAGGCGTAATCCGCACCGTAAGGTTATTCCCACAATTTAATAGAATTTGAACACGAAGAGTTATTCACCAAACAGGCGATAATCCGCACCGTAAGGTTATTCTCAAAGATTAATAAGGAATGAATACAAAAGGTTATTCACCAACAGGCGGTAAACCGCGCCGTAAGGTTATTCCCACAATTTAATACATGGAAATAAATGGCACAAGAAAGAAACGATATTATTTTCGAGAATCAAAGAATGATAATCCCTTCAAGTAAGAAAGAAAATAATATCCATTTATGATGATGAAAAGAGTGATACCCCTTACCGTAATAAATTTAAGAGTGTGAAAAGAATGATATTCCTTACCTTAATACGTGACTGGATATTGATTTAAATGAGGTTGATCAACTTGAAAAATTTCTGCACTCCTTTTGGCTTTCAAACTCTCAAAATAACCTTACTATTCTCAGAGAAAACTCATAAAATTCTTATAGAAAAATTTTATGTTTTAGGTGTGATTTTTCTATTCAGCTGAACAAGCTATTTATAGGGGAAAATGGGGTACTATGCGTGGTAGGTGGGCACTGTGCATTTGGTAGGTGAGAGAGGCTGCGCAAACGTTTTTTTTTAAAATTTCAATACTTGCACAGTAACTTTGCACAGTAACTTTAAAATTTTCAAAAAGTGAACAGTAATGAACAGTAACTTTTGTCAGCCGATGAATAGTGATTTCCGGGAGTGAACAGTGACTCCGGAGTAACTTTTCCGATGTGAACAGTAACTTCCGTCAGTGAATAGTAACTTTTGAAAAATAATAATATTTATTTTATTTTATTTTATTTTATTTATTCTACCTGTGGATCCAACATATAAAATAATGTTACCACAATAATGTAAGAAATACGTTACATATTTTTATTAATTTAATAATATAAATTATAATGTATTTGCTACTGTGACAATTATTAGATTCAATAATTTTAAACTACAGTGCACCAACAATTATTGACTCGATGATATGAAATACAGTGTAATGACAATTATTGAATCAATAATGCAAAATACTGTGTAGCAACAATAATTGAATTGATAATATAAAATATTATGCAGTGACAATTATTGATGAAATGATGCGTAACAATTACGGTGTCAATTATCAGACCAATAATATGAGACACTGTGCAATACCGTGTGCTACTGTAGAGTACCGTGTGCTACAGAAAATACCATAAATTACCGTATGCTACTATTCTTTTATCACCGGTATTTTAACAGTTAACACCGTTGACTATTTTTATTTAAAAAGGTTACTTCTGTCGTTTTCTATATCCGACAAATATTCCGTTGTGGGGTCCACAAATAATTTGTTATTTCGGCGCCGTCGTACGGCCCGAATATTCCCCGACAAAACGAATATTCCCCGACAAAAAGAATATTGTCCGACAAAATAAAATTTGCACATAACATCCTTAACTTTCAATTTTGTCAATTTAACCATTTACTGTTTCAGGAAAAATATATATGAAGAAAAATTAAATTTTGTATTTCATAAATTCGGGGTCTTACACACAAAGTTTAATTTAATTTGAAAAAACACAATCATTATGGGAATGTACACGTGGTAAAAAAAATTCATCAATCCATTAAGATATAATTAATATGCTACAAGTGTATTTTTGTGACAATAAAGGAATCTTAATTTCAAAGTAAATGTTTCTTTCAAGGCCGGTTCTAAGAGTTTGGAGGCTATGTGCGAGAAAAAAATAGAGGCCTTCTCTCGCGTATAAAAATATTAATTTTTTTATCAGCACCAATATATAAAGCACAATTTATATCAACCTGCTCTTTTTAATTCTTTGGGTTGATTAAGAAAAAAAATAACAAAAATACATATACACAAAAAAAAAATTGTGGGCCCTCCGAATTTGGGGACCCTGTGCAGTCGCCCCTTCTGCACCTGCTCAGGGCTGGCCCTGGTTGCTTTTGTAAATAATGTTCCGAGGAGTTCATCATGTAATCAATAGAATTGATTTTATTGAGAAATAAATGTCTTACTCACCAATCGATACTATCCTGAAAAATTGCTTCTGTTAAAACTCAAGCAGTTTTTAATAGGTGCTAATAATAATTTTAAAAGTCCTATACTTACTCACTTTTCTTACCCACATATAAGACAAATGAGTGTAGCCCCTCCTCATTTCATCCAAACGAGTGGGTCACACTCGTTTGTCTTATATACGGGTAAAAAAAGTGGGTAAGTCTCGATTTTTTCTAATTTTAAAGAATATGTGAGTTTGAAAGATATTGAATTATTAAGAAAGATCTATCACACTATATATTCATTGAATACTACTTCTATTTAAATTATAAGATTATTTTTCATTTTTAAAAAATAATTTGAAATAATTTTGATTCAAAATTGAGATAATTTATTAAAAATTGAGAAACAGTAAATTTTTCATTGTGTAGTTTTTGAAATAATTTACAATATTTATCATTATATCAGCTAAAATTAAGGCAATTCGTATTAATTTTGAGTTTAAAAATATCTTAAATGGACTTGAAAAAGTCAATAACGATATTCTATTTTGGGATTAAGGGAGTATATTTTTTTTCTTTAATAATCTCTTTGTACCACAAAAGATGTTCCATTTGAAAAATAATATTTTTTTTATAAAAATAAAATTTTAATTGATTCATATAAAATTGCACAGTATTCTTTACGTTGACATTTAATTTTATTATCATATCACATTACTTAACGACTGTATTATTTTGAAGAATAAATATAAAATAAAAATATAGTTTTAATATTAAGACTATATTTGTTTGTAAAAAATATACTTAGAATTAAACTATTTGTATTAATGTAATATTATTTTGGACTATTTTATCCTGCAATGAGTGGTTAATAGTTCTTTAAATAGTCTCATACATTATTTTTTATCATTCCTAAAACTATTTACGAGAGATTATATAATTTCATGATAAATATGAGATTAATATTTTTCTCATTTTAAACTATTAAATAACTTTATAGAATGAATAATTTAAGATTAAAAAACTAATAGTTACTCGTTAAAAAATTAAATAATTCAAAATAATATTAAATTAAAATAAATTATTTAATTCCAAACGTACATTTTATAAATAGACGTGGCCTAAGGGTATCTTATTTAAGAGTTTTCTTAACATGTGCTTTAAGAGCACATACTAAACACAGAAAATAAGAGATAAGATCCATTAAATATTATTTATTTATATATTTATACTGAATTCAATATATATAAAAATAATATGTTAGTGGACCCATATATTAAATTTAGTATAAATATATAAATAAATAATATTTAATAAATTTTATCTCTTATTTTTTATATTTATTATATATCTTTAAGACATATATTAAGAGAATCCCTTATTTAATTACAACTTGATTTGATAAAATTGTGAAACATGTTTCAAGTGTCCGAGTGGGCAGCATTCGGCTGATGGAGTACATTCAACATCCAATTCACGTGCTCGGCTAACTTTATTCGTGTACTCACTTTCCTATATGTCTGTCGGTGGCAGCCGGCCGGGGACCTACATGAACGCCAAAAGCAAATGGGCCATGCCACCGAATAAAGTGGGTAGCTTACTAAACAGGGGTGGCATATATCGAAATATTATTAAATATTGTTAAAGTATTTGTCATGTAATATTTTATATTATTTATATATTATTATTTTAATATTTAAAATAAGATAATTACATAACATACCCCCAAAATCACTGAATAATTATTCAGCATATATCAAGATCCAACATCATGGAAATAGTATGGGATTGGGCGTGCTTGGCCAACAACAATGACCTTCAATTTGGAATAATCAACTTCATTATTTTACTTGAAGGTGTGAGCCAAATAATAAGTTTCACGTGTTTGTAAATTATGCGGTTGGTTTGGCTGCATAATAAAGAAGAAGAAAAAATACTAATTAAAGTTAATCTAAATGATAATTTAAAATTTAAGGAGCCCAAGAGCTAGCACGCACCGTTTCCTTTTTGTACATGTTATTATTTTTTATTTTCAATGGAAATTCTCATTATCATAATGCCCAATTGCAGAAACAAACCTGAGCTAAAAGCCCTTCTTTCTCATTTTAGTTTTTAAGTTTTAGTAAATTAAAAGGATCCGATGGAGCAAGCGGATTATAACAATCATTGTTTTAAATAATCATTTTTCAAAATTAAAATTGCGTTCGAGATAATTACAAAATATAAACTTATTATTAAATAATTTAATTAAGCAATAATAGAAGAAAAGTTGATATCATTGTAAATTGAAACATAAGTATTAGTCCAAAATTGGAAGGGAGGGACACTGAGATCAATTAAGACCTGATGATTTGAAGCTTATTTTAATTAAATTAGAGAGACTTTTTAAATTCTAAATAAATCTCAAACATCGTAAAGAAAAAAGAAAAGCTTAAACAAACCGGGCTTTAGGCTTATATGCCGAGAAATTGGGTTCCCCCTCTTATTTACCTATTAAACAATGCATGAGCTGTCCTAACTCGTCTGTTCAAGTAATGCTACCATTTGGCAGGGAAGTGAGCCTCGTGACATGTTTATTTTATCGAACTTAAATTTTAATTTTTCCTTGTTGGATAGGATTATTAGTCGGCAGTATCAATTAAGAGAGAGAGAGAATCGAAAGTGAAATTGCCAGTAAAACTACAAAAAAATGGCACCAAAAAAACTGTACCCAATGATTCTCATGGCACATTGTGAATTTTTTTTTAGTAAAAAGTGCGATTGCGACTATGGTGTATAGAGTTCTAAGTTTTTAATATTTTTTTATGTTTTTGTTGATGTCTTAAAGTTTTTTAAGTTCTATTTAAGTATGGTTATAAATTTAATTATGAAATATGGAATATGTAATTTTGCATAGTTTAAAACAATGATTGTATTGTAGTAATGTATGCATATTCAAAATTTGTATAATATTAAAATTTTAATTTTCCATTTGAGAAATTAAAAGTTTTAAATTAATATGTGATTGGTTTTCTTTATAATGTTTGAGATTTATTTAGAATTTGAAAAATATGACTTGTTTATTATTTTTTTATTCAATTGATTTTCGAGCCAAAATCATATCGCATTCTTAGAAATCATTCTGCACTTATCTATGCGATTTTATGTTACAATTTTTTATTTAAGCAACAGTATCAAAGTAATTTTTCATGCGATTTTTATTCAAAATCACACTAAACCGGCATCATTCTTACCCCTAGTATCGATCAAACATAAATTGGTAGGTTCGGCTTCGGCCCCTAGTATCGATCAAACATAAATTGGTAGGTTCGGCTTCGGCTTCGGCCACGGCCACTTGCATTTCTAGGTTTCAAATCTAATATTAAAATGGCATTGATTGCTGACTATTAGCTATACTTTGACATTTGAACCGAGTGTATTAAAGTTAATGGGTAAATCTAATGGCACATGAGGTTAGTCTAATAGTAGTAGTTCATTAATTCCTTAATTAAATTTTGTATTTAAGTTAATTTGATACATGACTAGCTCATTAATTCCTTAACTAAATTTCGTATTTAAGTTAAATTTGAGATTGGATATATACCTACCACGAGCATTGTTCCTCAAGTGAACCTACCTATATCTACGCATGTAGAATGGGAAAATTATTTACAATATCCCTCGAGTCCAAAGCAATACTGAAAAGTCCGATAAAGGTTATTGCCAAATAATTAATGGAGTAACTGTTCTTACGTGAGATCCTTTATTATATAGAAATTGTATTTGATATAATTGAATAATTAAGATTTAAATAATTAACATATATTAATAAATTAGATTATTTGAGTGAAATAACATTTGAATTTAAAAAACTATTTGATAATTTAAAAAGTGAGTTGTCTTTTAATAACACTATTTTATCATTTTAAATAGTAAAATTTTATTTAATAATTTTAAATATTCAATTTAATAAAAATGAGTGGATAATATTGTTGAATGCATTTATATAAAAAGAATTACCAATTTTTTTTTATTAATAGGCAACTCTTAATGATTTGGATTTCATTTTATGTCTTACCGATTAAGAGGCAATCAAAATTTTAACAAACAACTTTTGTCTCTTGTCGATTTAGACATGAGTTCATTAAGAGATATTAAGACTTAAATAAACAAAACCTTATTTGGTAAGTGCATGATGCATAGCCGAAAATCTAACATCTTTTAGGGATGATCGTGAAGATAGATAATAGCAGTTGAAGAAGAGAAACACAAAGAGAACTTGGCTTATAAATACCGACATAAATATTTGTATGTATCAAAAAAGCAAACAATTACAAAGGATAATTCTTATATATCCCAACGTGAAAATATTAATGATAAGATGGAATAAATAAAAGTAAATTATATATATATATATATATACACACACACACACACGTTACAATTATAATTTAATCAAAAATTTTGATACTACGTAACAAGAGTCATATTTTTATACTGTGAGGATGGAAACTTTCAGCTTCGAGATGTTAAACTCCGGCTTTAATAATTGGGCGACCTGTTTAGTTTGAAGCAGCAACAATGAGAGGCAGAAAGTAGGGATTGATAGAAGTAAACAATATTAGAAATAAAGAAGGTAGATAGCAAAGCTTTGCAAGGAAGTTTGGTTGTTAAATTGACAAGTGGGCCTACCAAATATAACATCTCCCATTCCACTTGCATTTGCTTCGTTAGGCTTATATTATTATTGTCACTATTCTGCCGATTTCCTTGAAAGCTAAGCAAATGTGCATAAAATTGTGTATGGAAGGAAGTATATTATATAATATACTAGTACTACTATTCTCCGTTTTGGAAAGAGTAAATATAAGTGTATAATATTTAAATATTATATTTATTTTAATTATTAAAAAATAAAGTATAGTATTAAAATTTATGTCATGTTTTATTTTTTAATAATTAAAATAAATATAATATTTAATTTTATATTTAGATATTATAATTATAAACTCGTCCTTTTGGAAAAGTTGTTTGGTGCAATTCTTATAAGTGATCATATTGGATAAATGGAAAATCCTTTGAAAATGACTCGTGTCCTCCCCACCCACTAGGTATAAAACGTGTTGTTTATTTTTGTGTTTTGCTATCCACTTCCCTTAAACGTGTATTGCTTTTCTAGTGCTATGCTATTTACTATGCCACTATTATTATCATTTGTCATTATCAATGAAAGGGAAGCTTTCGGCAGCACGGGTTAAGGCATATGCTTCAGAATTATGCCGACATGTTGTCATGATCAACTCAAAATGATCGAACAAGTCTACGTATATAACAATTAAATATTATATTTGTTTATGCATAATTTTTTTTATTTATTAAAATCACTCAACAACAGAATACATGCATATTTAACAAGTCATTAAACACTTCACAGATCAAGTTACGACTTAGACTGTCTCAAAATACTCTGGTATAAGAGTAAGTACAGGCGATGAAACGTCACAATAGAGAACTAAAAAATCTAATGGAATAAGTATACGATATTTGATATCTCTTATTTTGCATGTAGAAAGCATTATCTTATTTTTTTGTGAGGCTTTGTGTATATACTTATTCATGCGCCGTCAAGAGTCCCATCAACTTTATGAAGTGAGAAAATAATATTTTCTCCAACTAATCCAAACCGTCTCAAAAATTATAACTTGAATGTACCAATCCAAGGTCCAGACTCGTCATAATATATAAATTAATTCAGCCCCAACTCCAAAACAAAATAATCCTTGATCCATATTAAAATATAAAATTCAATAAATTATGTCCCAACAATATTCATTTACACCAATAAAAAATAAGACATAACATGAATTTTAATATTATATCTTATTTTTTAATAATTTAAATAAATATAATATTTAATTATTATGTATTTATAGTTATTCAAAATAATCACTCCATTATCAAATTTTATACTATCTCTACCCATCTCACAAGAAAATAAAATAAAGGTTTTCTCTTTTGCGTCATTTGCATGCTTCTTTCACTTCTCGAAGGTCGATGATATTTATTTGGTCACTTGTGCATTTAGGTTCAATTCATAACTTAATTGTTGGAGCGAGCTAACAATTTCTTAAAATAAGTTGAATCATATTTTAGGAGCGCGATATCGTCTTATTCTTTTTGTTTTATATTTATTATGTTTATAAGTTAAATAAATTATATTTAATTTTTTTTTTTTGAAAAAATAATGTTTTTAAATACATTTGAAACTTTAAACATTTTAAATGTATAAACTCTCCAAACACAAATAACTAAATATACACATTGCATGATTTGATTCGCAAAATACAATCTAGATTTAATGCGGCATATTTATTTAATTCATTATAATTGTAATGTTATTATTACATTTAAAATACAAACTATATGCAATGAAAAATTAAATTTTTAAGTCAGAAATATCAAATCATTTGTAATATATGGAGAATGTAATGATAAGCATGCAAAATAATAATCAATAATTATATGCATTATGGTAATTTTCTTATGAGTATTTTCTTGTTTGCTAAAATTTTTTTATGAGTAATTTTGTATATTACGAGACATATATCAATATATAATATTGTGTAGGATTATATAATATTGATCCACTATATTAAATATATCGTTAAAATATTATCAAATTAAAAAGTTAAAATTTAGTACTCTCCGTTTTAGGATAAAAGTTTTGATTGATTTTTTGTACATGTTAAGAAAGATGATCAAATGACAAAATTATTCATATTTAAATTCTCATTTAATTGCATATTTTTCTTCACATGACTAATAATACTTTATAAATATACATAGAGAATAAAAATATGATATTTAATGCTAAGAATATTATAGGCAAATTATTATAAAAAATAAATTATTTAAGGTAAGTAAATAACTTTGAATTATTTAAATAGTAATAAAGACTTTTATCCTGGGACGAATGAAGTACTATACAAATTTTAAAGATCCATACATTACTACAATACAACCATTGTTTTAAATTTAAAATCTTAAATTATGCAAAATTACATATTCCATAATTAAATTTATAAAAATACTTAATTAGAACTTAAATTTTTTTAAAACAAGCGCAAAAACATAAAAATATATTTAAAAATTTAAAACTCTAAATGGGCATAGTTCTTCAAGCAGTGATGTTTTTATATACCATAACCGCAATAACAACTATAAGGGATATGGTTCTTATTAAATTATTGGCGTAATTTGAGTTATAAAAATAGAAGATATTAGATTATTTATTATATTTATTATTTAGTGAATTCAATTTTTTTGATAATTTAAAAAAACTAGTTATTATTATTAATTTTAATTTTTTATTATTTAGTTAATTAATCATCTTCATAATTTTTATTTCTAATTTATTTTGAATATAAATTAAAATTTTATTAGTTAATTTAGTCATTATAATTTAACCTGTATTTAATATAATAAATGCTGTGTAATTACATATAAATATTAAATAAATTTTATATTTATGTGAGAGATAATTTATAAAATTATTAAATTTTATAATTAAAAATATCAATTCTCTACAAAATTTATTTTAATAAATTGTACGTGCCCCGACAAGTGAAATATAGTTGTCTCTGACTCAGCAGCGACTTGTCGTGATGCAGTTCACCTGACACATCAATTAAACAACAATTGTTGGGATCGTAATTTTTTAGGTGAGATTTAGGGATGCCAAACGGTAGAGTCGCAGATATATTGAATTTGATTAGACTTGGATAATATCCATTGAATTTATACATGTATTTAACGGGTAAAAGTAATTTTTTTTGTGTGACTATTAATATGATATCATTTTATAATTATTTTTGTTAGTTTATAAATGTATAAATATAAATGTAAGACCCCGAATTTTATGAAATATAAAATTTAATTTTTCTTCATATATATTTTTTTTCCTGAAACAGTAAGTGGTTAAATTAACGAAATTGAAAGTTAAGGATGTTATGTGTAAATTTTATTTTGTCGGACAATATTTGTTTTGTCGGGGAATATTCGGGCCGTACGACGGCGCCGAAATAACTAATTATTGGTGGACCCCACAACGGAATATTTGTCGGATATAGAAAACGACAGAAGTAACCTTTTTAAATAAAAATAGTCAACGGTGTTAACTGTTAAAATACCGGTAATAAAAGAATAGTAGCATACGGTAATTTATGGTATTTTACTGTAGTATGCGGTACTCTACAGTAGCACACGGTATTGCACAGTGTCTTATATTATTAACACCGTAACTGTTACGCATCATTTCATCAATAATTGTCACTGCATAATATTTTATATTATCAATTCAATTATTGTTGCTACACAGTATTTTGCATTATTGATTCAATAATTGTCATTACACTGTATTTCATATCATCGAGTCAATAATTGTTGCTGCACTGTTTTTAAAATTATTGAACCTAATAATTGTCACAGTTGCAAATATACTGTAATTTATAATAATCTGTAACGTGTTTATTACATTATTGTTGAATTATTGTTGTAGCATTATTTTATTTTATATGTTGGACCGACAGGAAAAATAAAAAATTTTATTTTTCAAAAGTTACTATTCACTCCCGGAATTTACTATTCATTCCCGGAAAAGTTACTATTCACTGACGGAAGTTACTGTTCATCTCGGGAAAGTCACTGTTCATCTGCCGACAGAAGTTACTGTTCATTACTGTTCACTTTTTGAAAATTTTAAAGTTACTGTGCAAAGTTACTGTGCAAGTATTGAAAAAAATTTAAAAACGTTTGCGCAGCCTCTGCTGAATTTTTTTTCTGTTCACCTACCACGCATAGTAACTTCTTTTCTCCTATAAATAGTTTGTTCAGCTGAATAGAAAAATCACACCTAAAACATAGAATTTTTCTATAAGAATTTTATGAGTTTTCTCTGAGAATAGTAAGGCTATTTTGAGTGTTTGAAAGCCAAAAGGAGTGCAGGAATTTTTCAAGTTGATCAATCTCATTTAAATCAATATCCAGTCACGTGTTAAGGTTGATCAACCTCATTTAAAACAATATCCAGTCACGTGTTAAGGTAAGGAATATCATTCTTTTCACACTCTTAAATTTATTACGGTAAGGAATATCATTCTTTTCACACTCTTAAATTTATTACGGTAAGGAATATCATTCTTTTCACACTCTTAAATTTATTACGGTAAGGAATATCATTCTTTTCACACTCTTAAATTTATTACGGTAAGGAATATCATTCTTTTCACACTCTTAAATTTATTACGGTAAGGAATACCATTCATTTCAAACTCTTAAATTTACTGTGGTAAGGAATATCATTCTTTTCACACTCTTAAATTTACTACGGTGAGGAATATTATCTTCTTTCATATTCTAACTTACTACGGTAAGGGGTATCACTCTTTTCATCATCATAAATGGATATTATTTTCTTTCTTACTTGAAGGGATTATCATTCTTTGATTCTCGAAAATAATATCGTTTCTTTCTTGTGCCATTTATTTCCATGTATTAAATTGTGGGAATAACCTTACGGCGCGGTTTACCGCCTGTTGGTGAATAACCTTTTGTATTCATTCCTTATTAATCTTTGAGAATAACCTTACGGTGCGGATTAACGCCTGTTTGGTGAATAACTCTTCGTATTCAAATTGATGGGAATAACCTTACGGCGCGGATTATCGCATGTTTGGTGAATAACTTTTCGTATTCAAATTGATGGGAATAACCTTACGGCGCGGATTATCGCCTGTTGGTGAATAACCCTTTTTATTTGTCTCGTGTGAAAATAATTTGTCTACACGAATTATCACATGACACTTTTATTCCATATTCGTAAGTGATATCATTTTCCTTTATACTCATAAGGGATACCATCTTTTTCATCTTCCATTATTCGAACTTACTATGGTAAGGGATATTAATTCCCTTCACCTTTTGTTAATCAAACCTGCTACGGTAAGGGATAGTATTTTCTTTCATACACCTAAATCGAAACTTATTATGGAACTATTGCTTCTATAACTCCTGAAAATATTATATGTTCCATAATAGTTGAATTTCATTATTTCAACTGAACCTTCCTATTTTCTGAACATTTCTATTGAACTGTAAACGTTATTCTGAACTGTGGATCTTGAATATCATTTTTAAATTTCACTCCACATCATGTTGGCAATTTGGACATTATTTGAATCTGCACAAAGTAAACTTCCGATACTTATTGTTTATCCTGTTCTTCTGTTCATCATTTGTATCACTGTTATTTATATTAATCATCAAGAATCAAGCTGTTGTGAATATCTGTGGCCGGGGGCACAGATGTGATATAATTGTTGAACAGATGATAGGTTAAAGGCGATATACTAGGTTAAAGGCGATACATCTGTTCGGTGTCTTTTATGACACGTGATGAATGTTCTCTTTGGCCCGTAGTGCAAAGATGAACTGTTGGTTGGTATGATTATGACCAAAGGCTGAATCTGATATAATCATGACCGCTGGTGCTATATTGAATATCTTTGGCCCGTAGTGCAAAGATGAACTGTTGATTTGCATGATTATGACCAGGAACTGTGAATTTTTATTATCATGACTAATGGTATTTCAGATGATAAAAGTCGATGATGTTTTTACTAAAAAGAAAAGCGAGTGGATATTATATCTGCATTATTCTTCTAATAGATTACTCATTCCGCCGCTATTATTGTTCTGAACATTGTTCAAGAATTTAACTGCAGTTTTTGATATACACCTTGTATTCTGTTGTATTCTATCAAGAACTCAACTGTTAAAGGCTAATGATAATTTATTCGTCATTATCTTAGTCATGATATTTCTTACTGGGCTATTTGAGCTCACCCTTTTGTTCCATTATTTTTCAACAGGATATGAGAACGTAGCTGGGTCTAGCCGGGGAATGGAGTGAGAGTCCGAGGGATATCTATTATAGTCTTCACGTGTTGTAAAATAGTGTGGCAATAATAGTGAAGACTTAGTTGTGTATTATTATACACGGTATTGTTGTACGTTGTGCTTTGTTGTAATAATTTTGTTGTAGTCTTTTGACGACTCAAGTTTGGGCTGTGTGGGCCTAGATTTGGGGGCGTCACAGTTGGTATCAGAGCCATATAACGAAGAGCCCCGAGCCTCTCGCTGGTGACTTCCTAGGGAAAGGGGATGCACCGAAGCCAGACTCTCCGTAGGGGACGCCTATAGTACAGGTGGCAAACTGATAGGTACCATTGTGAGGTGCTGTCCCTATGGTGGGATGAGAGTCACAGTTGGCATCAGAGCTTAGGGATATGGTCTTTAATGGAGATCTGGGGTTAGAACTAGGAGGGGAGAGACGAATAGAATCAGTCACTAGTGCGTCCTACCTAAATTAGATTTTATTATCTAATGAGTTGATTTGAATATAGGGACATGAAATGATGAGTCAGTTTGTTTGAACTAACAATTATTTTGTGACCACAGTTTAGTATGACATCTGGAAATCAAGAGGTTAACTATGAAATGCCCGGTACGTCAATTTCGGGGACGAAATTTCATAAGGAGGGGAGGTTGTAAGACCCCGAATTTTATGAAATATAAAATTTAATTTTTCTTCATATATATTTTTTTTCCTGAAACAGTAAGTGGTTAAATTAACGAAATTGAAAGTTAAGGATGTTATGTGTAAATTTTATTTTGTCGGACAATATTTGTTTTGTCGGGGAATATTCGGGCCGTACGACGGCGCCGAAATAACTAATTATTGGTGGACCCCACAACGGAATATTTGTCGGATATAGAAAACGACAGAAGTAACCTTTTTAAATAAAAATAGTCAACGGTGTTAACTGTTAAAATACCGGTAATAAAAGAATAGTAGCATACGGTAATTTATGGTATTTTACTGTAGTATGCGGTACTCTACAGTAGCACACGGTATTGCACAGTGTCTTATATTATTAACACCGTAACTGTTACGCATCATTTCATCAATAATTGTCACTGCATAATATTTTATATTATCAATTCAATTATTGTTGCTACACAGTATTTTGCATTATTGATTCAATAATTGTCATTACACTGTATTTCATATCATCGAGTCAATAATTGTTGCTGCACTGTTTTTAAAATTATTGAACCTAATAATTGTCACAGTTGCAAATATACTGTAATTTATAATAATCTGTAACGTGTTTATTACATTATTGTTGAATTATTGTTGTAGCATTATTTTATTTTATATGTTGGACCGACAGGAAAAATAAAAAATTTTATTTTTCAAAAGTTACTATTCACTCCCGGAATTTACTATTCATTCCCGGAAAAGTTACTATTCACTGACGGAAGTTACTGTTCATCTCGGGAAAGTCACTGTTCATCTGCCGACAGAAGTTACTGTTCATTACTGTTCACTTTTTGAAAATTTTAAAGTTACTGTGCAAAGTTACTGTGCAAGTATTGAAAAAAATTTAAAAACGTTTGCGCAGCCTCTGCTGAATTTTTTTTCTGTTCACCTACCACGCATAGTAACTTCTTTTCTCCTATAAATAGTTTGTTCAGCTGAATAGAAAAATCACACCTAAAACATAGAATTTTTCTATAAGAATTTTATGAGTTTTCTCTGAGAATAGTAAGGCTATTTTGAGTGTTTGAAAGCCAAAAGGAGTGCAGGAATTTTTCAAGTTGATCAATCTCATTTAAATCAATATCCAGTCACGTGTTAAGGTTGATCAACCTCATTTAAAACAATATCCAGTCACGTGTTAAGGTAAGGAATATCATTCTTTTCACACTCTTAAATTTATTACGGTAAGGAATATCATTCTTTTCACACTCTTAAATTTATTACGGTAAGGAATATCATTCTTTTCACACTCTTAAATTTATTACGGTAAGGAATATCATTCTTTTCACACTCTTAAATTTATTACGGTAAGGAATATCATTCTTTTCACACTCTTAAATTTATTACGGTAAGGAATACCATTCATTTCAAACTCTTAAATTTACTGTGGTAAGGAATATCATTCTTTTCACACTCTTAAATTTACTACGGTGAGGAATATTATCTTCTTTCATATTCTAACTTACTACGGTAAGGGGTATCACTCTTTTCATCATCATAAATGGATATTATTTTCTTTCTTACTTGAAGGGATTATCATTCTTTGATTCTCGAAAATAATATCGTTTCTTTCTTGTGCCATTTATTTCCATGTATTAAATTGTGGGAATAACCTTACGGCGCGGTTTACCGCCTGTTGGTGAATAACCTTTTGTATTCATTCCTTATTAATCTTTGAGAATAACCTTACGGTGCGGATTAACGCCTGTTTGGTGAATAACTCTTCGTATTCAAATTGATGGGAATAACCTTACGGCGCGGATTATCGCATGTTTGGTGAATAACTTTTCGTATTCAAATTGATGGGAATAACCTTACGGCGCGGATTATCGCCTGTTGGTGAATAACCCTTTTTATTTGTCTCGTGTGAAAATAATTTGTCTACACGAATTATCACATGACACTTTTATTCCATATTCGTAAGTGATATCATTTTCCTTTATACTCATAAGGGATACCATCTTTTTCATCTTCCATTATTCGAACTTACTATGGTAAGGGATATTAATTCCCTTCACCTTTTGTTAATCAAACCTGCTACGGTAAGGGATAGTATTTTCTTTCATACACCTAAATCGAAACTTATTATGGAACTATTGCTTCTATAACTCCTGAAAATATTATATGTTCCATAATAGTTGAATTTCATTATTTCAACTGAACCTTCCTATTTTCTGAACATTTCTATTGAACTGTAAACGTTATTCTGAACTGTGGATCTTGAATATCATTTTTAAATTTCACTCCACATCATGTTGGCAATTTGGACATTATTTGAATCTGCACAAAGTAAACTTCCGATACTTATTGTTTATCCTGTTCTTCTGTTCATCATTTGTATCACTGTTATTTATATTAATCATCAAGAATCAAGCTGTTGTGAATATCTGTGGCCGGGGGCACAGATGTGATATAATTGTTGAACAGATGATAGGTTAAAGGCGATATACTAGGTTAAAGGCGATACATCTGTTCGGTGTCTTTTATGACACGTGATGAATGTTCTCTTTGGCCCGTAGTGCAAAGATGAACTGTTGGTTGGTATGATTATGACCAAAGGCTGAATCTGATATAATCATGACCGCTGGTGCTATATTGAATATCTTTGGCCCGTAGTGCAAAGATGAACTGTTGATTTGCATGATTATGACCAGGAACTGTGAATTTTTATTATCATGACTAATGGTATTTCAGATGATAAAAGTCGATGATGTTTTTACTAAAAAGAAAAGCGAGTGGATATTATATCTGCATTATTCTTCTAATAGATTACTCATTCCGCCGCTATTATTGTTCTGAACATTGTTCAAGAATTTAACTGCAGTTTTTGATATACACCTTGTATTCTGTTGTATTCTATCAAGAACTCAACTGTTAAAGGCTAATGATAATTTATTCGTCATTATCTTAGTCATGATATTTCTTACTGGGCTATTTGAGCTCACCCTTTTGTTCCATTATTTTTCAACAGGATATGAGAACGTAGCTGGGTCTAGCCGGGGAATGGAGTGAGAGTCCGAGGGATATCTATTATAGTCTTCACGTGTTGTAAAATAGTGTGGCAATAATAGTGAAGACTTAGTTGTGTATTATTATACACGGTATTGTTGTACGTTGTGCTTTGTTGTAATAATTTTGTTGTAGTCTTTTGACGACTCAAGTTTGGGCTGTGTGGGCCTAGATTTGGGGGCGTCACAATAAAGATATCTATTTATATAAATATTTTAAAATTATTTATAAACATGCACTAGTCATTTAAATATTAATATATATATATAATTATTAAAATAAGTATCACTATATATATATATGTGTGTGTGTGTGTGTGTGTGTCACAAAGGGTGGGTCGCTTCATGTCTATAAAACGGTGAAATAAGTGTTAAATTAATATTTTTTTGATAAAAATTATCTATTATTTTTATGATTAAATTAATTTTTCTTAAATTAATAATTAAATATATATATTTAGATTTTCAAAAATACAAATTTGAGATTAGTACTAAATTATATATAGTTTATAGGTTTTTTTTATATATATAAAAAAACAATAAGATATATTGATTTAAAAAATGATCAATTTAATCATAAAAATTAATAAAAAAAATTTATCTTGGGACGGAAGGAATATCGAACTTAGTATAGATTAACAAATAATTAATAGCATAAATAAAATAGCAAAAAAATCATTGAAGTATGTGTTAAGGAAACCTTAAATATTATTTCTTTTATTCATTACTAAATGCATTTATTGCATATTTTATCAATTAAAATTTTATTTTTTGTTATTAATAAATCCTCCCATGTTTGAATTGTCCTTAGGCCACATGTGTTTTCTGGATTTACGGTTTAAAATTATTAAAACTCGGTTTATATGATGAATTCAAAGGACAGTCTTTGTTTTCATCTCCAGGAACAAACTACTAATGCTTGTGAGTTTGTCTTAACACATAATAATAATATTTGTATGAACAAATTTAAAGTCTATTAAATATCAAATAAAAAAATTTGTTTTTTGACGTCATCGTTCTCAAATATTTTTACAAGTCTCTTGAGTGATTTATAAAAAATATATATTATATTCTTCGCTACTTTTAAGGCAGCGGACACCAATCACTCGTCGCTGAGCCGAGATAGGGAGGAGAGTCAAAAGATACAAGCGTAATTGGAAAGCCAAGAGAGATCCAGGTCGTGATTGACCCTGACCGGACATGAAATATTCAATTTAAACAACTTATTCTCTCCGTTTCTTTTTATTTATTATAAATTTTTTTAAATTAATTTATTTTTTATAAGTAAAAATTAATTTATTTTTCTATCACTTTTTAAATAAAATTTAAAATATTAATATTAATATTTTATGTTTAATTTAATTAATAAAATAAAATATTAATTATATATTTTTTAATTTATGTGCAGGACATTTAAAAAAAGACCGAGCGGGGAGGAATAACCGGTATAAAAATGGAAATAACATAAAATAACTAATAAAACACAAAAATAGATAGATTGACGTTAAACAAAGGCGAGGGAAAAAGCAAAAGTGGCGACATCCGTGATGGCCGAACTTTTCTCTCCCACGCGCCTGTCCTTACATCATTTCACTTCCTCTCCCCAATTTTCTCTCTCCTCCTTGTCCACTATATAAGCTTCACGCTTCCTTTGCCTCCTTCCCCACCATCAGCTTTCCATCGTATGCGCTATATTCTCTTTTTCCGGTTACAACCCTTTTCATTTCCCGTTCCCTTATGGAAGGACCGAGTTACAAGAAGCGAGTCCGAGACGAATCGAACGAGACGGAGTTAGCTTCGCCTGAGGTGAAGAGACTCAGAAAAAACGTTATTGACATCTTAGATGATTCTGACCTTTGTACCACTAGTGAGGATCTCGACTCGTTTATGAAGAGCTTTGAAGAGGAGATTTCTGGTTCCTCGCCAGCGACGGTGAAGGTAGTGTATTCGGCGTCAGTTTCCGGCGAATCTCAGCCGGAGCTTGGATACCTTCTTGAAGCTACCGATGATGAATTAGGCCTCCCTCCGTCGAGATCAACGGTGGAAAGGCAGGTAGAGACCGAGTTAGTCCGAGTTACGTCGGACTCGTCCGAAATCAGTGAGTTATGGGGATTTGACGAACAGATCTCTGGTTATGACTCATTTGATTTTGGATTTGGTGACGCCGTTTGCAATAATAATAGTAATAACAACAATAACAGCGCCGAGTATGTGGCGCTTGACGGATTGTTTGATTATCCGGATATAGGTTTCGGATCTTCTGATTTTGCATGGCAGCCTGAAACTTTACCGGCACTGTAGTATTCAAATTCAATATATATAAACTCCTGATCTATAAAATCATATCGAATATCGACAAAAATTAGATTTAACACATATATACTTAGATTGAAGATGGCTCAATTTCTGAGATTCCTAATCCTATCCCTTGAAGTCTATTGTTTGATTCTATTAAAGAACTGTAAAAGTGAAATTAGTGACAGTTGGAACATAAATTGGTGATTGGAGCAATCTCGGTCAGGATGGAAAAAGTAGGGGAATACGGTTCTGCATTCTGATGTTAATACACTGGTTTGATGTCTTAATAAATTCTCGAAAAAAGAAAACAATAATTTCATGTAATATTTTACTATAGTCTTAGTCTTGGTTATTGTATTACATTTTCTAAAAGTTATATATTTAATTAATATAAATTAATTAAAATATAATTCTTTTTCATTAAGCTAGTTTAATCTTTAGTTCGATAATCTCTTTTACGTCGTCGTGTTATTCACACAAGAATAAGTATAAATATATAATATTTAAATATTATATTTATTTTAATTATTAAAAAATTGAACATAATATTAAAAATTATATCATATTTTATTTTAATATTTTTTAATAATTAAAATAAATATAATATTTTATTTTATATTTAAATATTATATATATAGACTTGTTTCAAAAAAATACATGATATACAGAGTGACTTTAATATTTAATAAGAGTATTAAACAAACTCGTGAAAAACTAAATAATTCAATCTTAATTATAGTCATTATTATCGCAAACAAGAAATGTGATTTAAATTAAGATGAAGTAGTAGTACGATGGCCGAAGGCTGATAAAGAAAAATGGTTTTCAATAATAGTTAATAAACTTTTTGCCGACAAAATTATTTCAGGAAGCAGTGGTTGATTATTATTAATTCTTTTTTCTGTACTTTTTAGTTATAAAAGAAACTTCTAATACTGCAAATCGTTGCATGTATGTTGTTTTTCTTCCCATAATGGGATTATTAAATGACGTAATATAAGATTCATTCGGTTATTAGAATTTATAACGATAATATTTATAACGTTTAGATCTTTAAACTTAAAGTATTAATTTTAATACATTACGTTTAAATCTCAAATGTTACACATTTAAAATAATTTATTACTAGACGAATAATATTATTAATTTCATTTAAACTTTTAAACATTTTAAAGACACTAAACTCAATAAAATGTTGAGCAAGTAAACATAAGTTATTTTTCTTCGCATAATGGGAGGACGCACTATGTGTGTTATTTTGCCTTACATGATGGGAGGACACAGTATGGGTGTCATGTTTCCTTCTCATAATTGGGTGGACGCGGCTAGGAATTTGATATTATATGCATTCGAATTTGTTATCATGCATAACAGATAGAGAGATTTTTTGACTAGGCTATCAATTATAACCTTTGGTTATTATTAGATAATTATTCATTCGCTTTTGTATTTTTGTTTATTTATTATTTTATTCGCTTTTTTTTTTCTTTTTAATTTTAATGAAATTCTTCTTCATAAACTAAGCATTTCTGGATAGTTCTCTTTCTTGATTAACGGTGTTTTGTTAACTCAAGGAAGGAAGGTTGTACTCGAGAGTTTTTTCACAGGGAACTATGGGGTGTATTTCAGAAAAGAAAAATTCATCAAATTGACCCGGAGTTTATAAAAATTAACAGTAATCCCTGAAAAGCAAAGGCTTAAATTTAATCATAGTCATCAAATTAGAAAAGGTCAAATATTTCAGTAAAATTGCGAGAACTATTAGAGTCTAGTATTCATTCTAAAATCAGCCTCCAAAGCTCAAAAAAGCCCGAGTATTATTGCTTTGGGCTGATATCAGCCTCAAACAAACCGAACCATTTTGGACTTGCTTAATTCTAATTCTCCTTCTTACATCGATCTCTCACTTTCAAATTGGTTCCCATGGCTAACAAGAAGTATGTTATGGGTTACTGATTTTATTTTTTGAAATCTATGTTGCAATATACGTACTATTTGTATATTGTACTCCTTCCTGCTTTATTAAAAATATAATTAAAAAGGTTTTTTTCTTCTTTGAATATTATGGTTAGCATATGACGTCTGACATAAATAATATTTTCAATGTTTTTTAAAAGAAAAATGAATTCTAATCTTTAGTTTCTATTCATCAAACCACTATATATATATATATATATATATGAGTTTTTCTTTTAACTCTCATTTAAGGATAAAACTAAAATACAAAAAAGTGAGATAATTTGTCCGGGTAATAAATATTCGAGTCGAGATTCATAAGTTATTAGTCCCTTCTTTGTTATTTTCATTTTGAATCCTTCTCAAGTGATCGGTTTTGACGATCGGGATAGCGACTGCAAATCTCACTCCTTCTCAATTTTTGACATCAGTGAGGTCGGGTGTGAGGTCAACAACTAATACATGAGGGATTTTTACACTGTTGAAGGTGATCAAACGCCATTCCCGATCGCCCCAAAATTTATATTTCATTTTTTTTTGTTACATTAGATGATTTATAATGCAATAATAAGGGCACTCATCCAATCATACGTCAGTTATGTCCTTGTTTCCGTATTATTTGGGCCACCAATTACTATACGCTTCTGCTTGTTGTGCTTATAGTTGAAACCAGTCCAAATCGATTGGGTTGGCAGTTGTCTAGAAACCTTCAAAACGCAGGCGTGGACCAGGACAAGTCAGCGTTGTACGGTGTAATAGTATTTCTTTTGTTTTCCTTTGCCAAGTCAAACGGGCAATTAGGCGGTGTTTACAGATAAAGGTCATATTCATTACAATACACGCCAACTTCAACAGTCAAAGAAGGTTCCTTTTCACGCCCCTTGAAAACTCGACGTGTTGGGCGCGAATCTGTCTCCCCTCTTCGGGAGTACATACATATACATATACATATACATATGACCATGAATTATGATTTATGTATTTTATATCTTTACCACGTAATTAATTATCCATCGACAGTACAAATTATTGGTTCGGGGAAGACTCCGCAAGCTTAGCAAAACCTGATTTCCAATGGCCTTCCGTTCCATTCTTTCCAAAGCGCACCAACAATTCCGGGAAAAGTGAGGGCCTTCTATCTCTCAATCAATCATCATTACTCTTTTCTTTTCTTTTCTTTCTTCTTCCTTTTTGGTTCCAATTTTGCTTACTTTTTTATCTTTAATTTGGTACTTCAATTTTGCAAAATGAGAATATGTTGTTAATTGTGAAGGACGACGAACACTCGAATAATCACCGCCATGGATGACGACGACACCGTATTCGAAGACGCCGGTTCTGGAACGCCTTTATCGGCGATCGCGAATTCGTTCGAGGAGCTATCGGCTATTGTTAAATCGAGTGGAGATTCCGATTACGATCTCCGGTTGAAACCATTCTGTGATGCTTGTTCTCTTGTCTCCATACTCTTCGGTTGTCTCGGCATCGCTTTTAAATTCGCCGAGATGGAGTACACCGGCAAGGTTATTCATAATTTCTATCTCGCACAAACACGCATTCTTTTAAGTATATATCTTTCTATTGTTTATATTTTATTTTCTAAGAAAACTATGTATGTTTCTGTGTATGAACAGAATATGAAAACAAGTTTGCTTTTTTATGATCTGTGATTTCGTATGTCTCCCTATGATTTGCAACTAAATTTATGTGCGGAAACAATAGTTAACATATTGAAATACTTGGAGCGCGCGGAAAATAACTGAACGGCTAATTACTGATACATTTGTGAAGATACAACCTTGGCCCGTTCGGGAGTGATTTTTTTTTTTTAACTTAAAATTAAAATTTTAGTCGATTTATAAGTTAAAATTTTAAAAGATTTATAAGTAAAAGTGTTCGGCATCATTTTTACTTATAAGTCGGGAATTATAAGTAATAGATGTGGATGTATTCGGCTAATAATGACTTATAAATTAAAATAAAATGTTAAGATTACTAAAATAACCTCAAAGGAAATAACATGTTAAAATAAAAGAGGGCAAAATGGACATTTCAATAGGTTTGACCAAAACTTAAAAAATGACTTATAAGTCAAAAAAAATAAGTAAGTTTTAATTACTTATTTTTTCTGACTTATAAGTCAATTTATAAGTTGACTTATAAGTTCCAAACGAACACTTTTTTAGCCAAACCAACTTATACGTTGGGTTGACCAACTTATAAGTTGACGCCGAACAGGCCCTTAAACGAATCTAAAATGATTTTGGTCCCATTACTTGTATGTATTGTGGTAGACTGAATTATTGAAACTAAGAATCCAGGAATGATATGTAGAAGAAAGAAGTTCAATATAAATTAATTGGACTTTTCTATGTTTTGTCCATGCTGTTCTTTTCTTTTCTTTTCAAATCCATAAGAAGAGCTTGTATTATAACTCCCTTGGTCCCTCGCCTAATTTTGTTTTGAATTTCAAGTTTTTACAAACAATCAGAGAAGAGAATCAGCATGGTAGTACAGTAATGGTTCAAAACATGAAACGTAGTATGTTGTGAATACCAGTAGAACGGCCAGGATATCAGCAGTTACAGAACTGGTACTATATATAATGATTTCAGTGCTTAACCTTGAAACCAAATAGGTTATGACTAATCAGCTTATTATGAACAAATGTCTAATCTAATCACCTGCAAGGAAAGATCAGAGCTCATCTATCATTATTTGCGGATGAAAATTACAAATTGTAACCGGTCCTTGCATATCTAGGTGTTATAAAGTATAAAATACATTCCTTTTAAGATCACTAAAGAAAGATTTATTCAATAATAGAGCACTTGTCCAAAAATAAAAAATAAAATTTATTCAATTTTAAAGCAGTTTAAAGAGCATTAGGTGAATTCAACCACCGTCTCTTTGAACTATAGGATGAAGAGATAGGAATTAAAGTGGTCGTGGCTGGCTTATTTGGTTCCTGATAGATGGGAAACCCTTGGTTATCTGAACAGCAGCTTTTAGAGAATTTGATTTCAGAGTCTATTAGGGATACTCCTACTTTTTTTATCAAACATTTTGGTTGTGCTATTTGTGATTTGCAAGTTTTACTCATGAAGTTATGATTATGTCGTATCATACATCTTTGCTGCGGGGGGGAAAAATCTATAGATTATAGGTTCACCTTTTTAAACAAGTCAAGTGCAACTGGTTTTCTATTCTCTAGGTTAGAATTCTGAAAGAGCTTCAATAGAAATAGAAGAATGGGTGGAAGGTTGGTAGTGATAGAAATACTCTGAAAGAGTTTCCTCACATCTTGATATAGCATACAGAATAAACAATCTCAATACTCAAGTGTTGGCACTAGAACATAAACGTTGTGTTCATGCAGTCAGCCTTGGTAGGATCCATAGTAGGCCTTCAAGTCACATAGGAAATCAGGTTCAAGCAAGTTTGGATTTTCAACCAAAGAAAAATTGCCTCAATCAGACATGGGATTATCCAATAAGGAGCTAAGTTGGATGAAGACATTTATCCTTCTCAACTGAATAATGAATGAGATTGTTGCTGATCTACCTAAATTATCTCATTCCCCTCCACTTGTTGCTGAAGGATAAGGCAAAGCTGAAAATGTTATTGTTGACGTTGTGGAAGAGGTGAGGACCAGTGGTGAAAGGACCGCTGATGATCTTGACTCTAACATGCTGTCCAGATTGTCTGATGACAAGCATGGGGAACCAAGTAAATAGCCAGCTTCTCAAATGTTCATAGAGCTGCCCAAAAGTTGAACCAAGAGAAGATATTAAAGGGATGAACTTTGAAGATGTTAATTAACATTAAGCAAAGCTTCAAGCCAAAAGAGATCAAATCAGCTTGGGGTGGTACCAGCATTAGTGTACCAATGGCTCCAAAAATTGACTTTGTGATACCAGAAAATTTCAGCAACTCAGATTGAGAAAATCAATCACTTTGTTCCCTCAAACAAAGAAGACAAAAATAGCTTCATGCTGCTCTTTCGAACTCTTGGTTTCATGATAAATGCTCTAGGATGTTGATACTCCAAATTACAAAACTTAGGATTGAGTTTCCTCTGACCCAGGGAAAATGGAGTCTATGAAAATATCAAGAAAGAACAATTTTTGGAGTTTTGTTCAACTGCAAACTGGGTTCAGAAATAGGGTGTCTTTATGTTCAGTTTGCTGATACTTTTTTTTACTATGTGTTGTTTTGTTGAGTTTGCTGATACTTTTTTTGACTATGTGTTGTTTTAGTAGTCTCTATAATTGTACAAGTTTTCACAGAAAGGTCAACAGTCTTTTACATATTTCAAGTTAGTCATCAAACATGGTATTTAGTAACAAGCCCAAAGATTTTTCTTTAGTCTTTCAACTGAGTCATTAATTGCAGTGAATGCTTAGTTCCAAGGTCTGAATTATGAGCCAAATTCTGGTAGGTTTTAAGGTCTATAAAAAGGCATTCATGTAATCCTTTGAAGGCAGTTACAAATGAGTTCAATTTATGAGTTTTCCTATGGTCTATTTTATCTTTGACAGCTGATTGTTTTTAGAATCATATCAAGATCAGTCCAAGGAGGATGACTTCTCCCACACTCGTTTGTTATCTTCTTTGCATGCGGTCTTCTTTTCTTCTAACTCGTATTCTGTTCTACATCAAGCTTCCGAAGCTTTAATTTAGATGTAAAGTTTTTAAGTAAAAGATCACATAAAAATAATTTGTTTCCAAGTATGCAACTGCTTACACACGCAGCCTATCTATTTGTAGATGTCATAACCAAACATTAGTTTTTTTTATTTTTTTATCTCTGCCTGCTGCTTCTCTTGCTTTGTTTGGGTCTACCAAGATAATTGGATCTAACACAGTGGATGATACTTTCAGGTGCGTGATCTTACAGCAGCAGCACAGAACTACGGGACTTTAAATAGTATACTTGATACTGATTTGAGAAATGACACAGTGAGAACACCAGGAAGCCTGTCACGTAATCTACGCAGAGTTAGGCAGGGCCTTGACCTCATTAGAGCTTTATTTCTTAACTTTTTGTCAGCAGAGTATGTTTTCCTCCTTTATTCCACTTATTTATCCTTTACTATCTAGTTAAAGCATCATGAGCACCAATACCAATTTGCTGTTGAATTGTGGGGTGCAATATGCATGTGGTGATTTTTTTTTTAATTTCTGCTTCATTGTTAAGTAATGTGTTACACAAGTAATTTTTCCATTCGTGTTTTTTTGTTTTTTGGCCTTTCTTCTGGATTATGCATTAACTCCCACAACTGGTAGGATTTATAAAAATGGAAAACTAGACAGTTACTTAACTCTCTTAATGTAAGTAGATTTCATTTACGTCCAAGGTAGAAAGCGTATGATTGTTTTTCGGTATTTATAAACACAATGTGACATTTGGTGGCAGCTTAGCATTCATTGTGTGCACACTAACTGCAGTATCCAAACTGGAAAGTTGAGACAGTGTCTCCTTCTCCTAGACAATATTGTTAGAGCTTTGGACTAGATGTTGGTGTACAGTGCTTACTGATTTTACTTTTTAACGAGAATTTAGTTTCTGATGTTTGTTTGTATACTTCTGACAAACATTCAAATTTTTTAAGTTTTGGACCTATGCATTCTCTCTCTTTTTTTATGCTTCCTCTTCGTTGCTCAGATAATTATTTTGAAATAATACTTCCCTTATTTCTTGTGAAAAGCTATTATTAACTTTCATGCATGTACAATAATATCCTCACACTTGACATTCATACATAAGAGTAATGGTGTAGCCTAGTTGGCACAGACTGAGACAATGATAATAAGCATTAGGGTGACAGTTGGAGGGTTTGGTGAGAAACTCTTTTCCCAGCCAGTGAAATTGAGAGTGGAGAAGGGAGAAGGGTGATTGGTGATCTGAAGAAGTACATGGCAAGATTTTCAAATAAGAAGATATGGGTCTATGCAATGAAGATATAATTTTAGCTTGGCAGGTTGCTCTGGTTCCATCAGTTTCTTGTTTTTTCTGTGTTCATAAATATGAGCTGTGTCTATGTAAATAAGAGCTATATCTTGGCACTGACTAAATCGTCGAAGTGTAGGGGGTTGGGGTATTCTAAACGGTACATAGCTTACTTAACTGGGAAGGTTGATCCATATGTGTGCGGCTCTGTCAATTTTGCTTAGTCTATATTTATGGCACTGTCATTATAACAAAGTCTAATGCAGTTTTCTGAAGATGACTAAAAAGGTCTTAAAACAAAAGTACCACTTTAGATTCAGCAAACATCAAATTTTTTTTAAGACTTATTAAAATAAAAGTCCTGTGGTGGTTCCTTCTACTGTCTACACATATCTGAGACTGTAATTTTGCTCTCTCTATTTCATTGACTATAACATTTGATATTAAACCATGTTGTTTTTCAGTGATTTCTCTTTAAAAGAAGCGGCTTCAACAGCTTATGCAAAAGTGTGTGCACCATACCACACATGGGCGGTCAGAACGGCTGTTTCTGCTGGTATGTGTGCCCTTCCAACAAGAGAACAACTTCTGCTGAAGCTAAATGAAACAGGTTAGTTTACTGACTACTTTGTAGGTAAGATAAAACGGAGTCATGGAGATTCTTTCAATGGAATTGCATTTTTTAGATAGATCCATGTGAAACAGTTCATGTTAAAATGTAGGCAGGCAGCTAAGGAATTGGATTCCATCAAAATGTTTATGTGATCATCTCATATGAAGAAAGTCAAACATGAACACCAAAACAAATAAAAATCTGTTTGCAACAGCTAATGTTTTGAACTCAGTTATATGATTTCATGATTTAAAGTGCTTTAAGTTGCTTTGAGAACAATCATCTTCTATAGTAGCAATGCAAACTATTATAAGTTAGTGTATCCCTTATCTTATTAACAATATATCATCACAATCAAATGATTAATTGTGGAGACTAATACTAATTCAACAGCATAAAGTTTGATTAATACTTTAGTCACGGAGTATCCTAGTTTAGCTTAATATGCGTAGTAGAAAGTTGTTCTACAACTCAAAATCCAATTGTATTAGGTATTATACGTAAGTTTATATATATTAAACAAAAAGAGTTGTCTGCTTTTCTTATTACATAAAATTTATATTAAGACTTTCTCAGAATTTTTTGTCTAGAACATCTTTTCTAGAAGCTTTAAGATAGCAACATAAACGTTTGAAGCACCCAACGGAAAAGAAAAGGATAAATGTTTGAGGCATGATCATATAACTTGTTTTTGCAGCTTTAGTTCATATTCTCTTGAAATCTATTAATTGTGACAGAATTTTCATTCCATCCGGTAGCATGTCTTATATAATAGATCTGAGCTTTGCCTGACAGTATATAGGTTTTTATGGATCTCTGAGTCAAAATGAAAGCAGGTTAAAAAATGAGCAACTAGTTTTTCTTCAGAATTTATCAAAATTAATATGCAAAGAATAGTTCCCTAGCTTATTTAGGCAGGGTTGATATACTTTTTATAAAAAAGTCTGGAGCATTTTCAACCAATCTTTTTCCTTTCAAAAATGTTGAATTTTCTTATTGACGTCACCTATTATTCATCTTGTTTTGTCGCAGAAGAGTCTGCAGAGAGGGAAATGAGAAGGTATATCAAAGCGTCCCTGCCAATTATACAATATGTTGATGAGTTATACATTTCAAGGAATATCAGCTTGGATTGGTGACTAAGCAAACCTTTTATCTGGGCAGCTACAAAGCTCATCAATGTCATAAGCAATAATGAGCATGAATATCTGCATTCTCCATAAAGCATCTATCTTTGATTAAAGGCCACTCGCGTCTATTTACTGTAGTTAGTGCCCGGGTGGTTTTCAAAGCATTCTTTTATATCAGGAGCTGAGACGTCATTTATAGACAAAGTTTAGATAATATAGAGAAGAAAAACAATTAGTTTTACTCGGTAGATGTACATGAAAAGCTGTCAACAAACTGAGAATTATACCAGACATGGGGTTTGTCTAGGTTGATTTTCAGGTGTATAGTGATTACCCTTGATATCAGACAATGGATAAATCGAATTAGACCTTTGGTTGATATGTACTCTGTAATTCATTTTTTTCTTTCATCGAACTTTCTCGATGCCACCTATAAACCTCACCACCAATGCTATTTTCCGATTCTATTGGCAAAATCCAAAAATTTTATAAAATGAAAAAGAAATTATGAAGTCCAACGTAGCTGAAACTGTTAGAAAGCACACAAGGTTCCGAATGAGATCATAGCCCCTAGACTAGAATCAATGTTTTCTACAAACTGCATGCATGTTCATTGTGCACTAACGGAAGAACTGTCTTATAATCTATGTTTATATATGGTCAATTTCCATGAAAAGCTTATAAGAAGTATTCACATTTTAGTGGATACATATCCAGACAACATTAATTGGAAAATCAACATTATATGAAGATCGAGTTGGTTTGTTCAACTTCATAAATAATTCAGTGTGTATTGGGCATAAACGATCAAAATCACTCGCTCATAATACTTGGTCATTTTAACCTTTCCATCTACGAATAATGAGTGATTGGGTGACCGCATAGACTCGTACGAAAATTCAATCACTTAAAGCGATACATTTGAAGCATATCTAAATGTCAAGAACTAGACAGCTTAGTATAATAACAGTATTGTATGGCTGAGGTTCCAAAAAATTTCCATGACTGAGTCTACCGCAAAAAGTAAAACATATGCAAACAAAACTTCACTGTAACAACAAATAGAGTCACTATCTGTATGGCCTCAATGATACAAATTTGGTTGTGGTTGAGTAGGATATTGGTACAACTCAAAAGTAGGAACACAAAAAGTAACAGTTAAGTGGGAGGATCTATCTATTTCCAAAACAATGTCATCTAATTAAGGGTAAAAGTAGGTGACATTAACCATCAAGTACTAGGATAAGTTAACAGAAGTAAGGCACATGGCATTAGAAACTTATAGTATTAGTTTTGGATCAAATTATTTGGAAGTACATCATCTCTCTCTAATCACAAATTCCGAGTGGTAATTAACTACCCGATAAAAGTCAAATACAGATTTTCTATTTTATACAGCTTGAAAAAACAGTGTGTTTTAATATGCTGTTATTTTTAATATACATGGAAGGATAAGATGTTATTTAGACAAATCAGTTATCACAAAAACTGACAGTTGCACTATTTTTTAAATCAGAGGTGGTTAAGCGTAAGTTTTTTAATCACAAGTGACAAATGATAAATCGGTATAAACTATAGATAAATTTTAAAGATTCGTAACTTTGACCCGACTCAATTGACCCAGACGTCTCTCATTTTGCGTTTGTTGGCTTGACAATTTTTCTCAAACTAGACGGGACCGTCCAATTCGAATAAACAGACGGGGAGGCAGAAGGGATATAAGGTGTTATTTTCAAGGACGAATCGAGTTCAAAGATAACTCTGTATTAACGAGACGGGTATAATAAAGGGTGCCCGGACCATACCTGCCCCGTTTTCGTTTCCCTCTTTCAACAACCTCTAACCCTAGATTTCTTCGGAGAGAATCTCATGGCAAGCGACCATCGGGAACCTTCACGGCGCAAGCACCGACGTAATTCCGACAAAGAATCCGAAAAACCCTCAAAGCGCCATAAGCACCGCCACCATCACCATCGTCATAAGTGCTCCCGAAAACAAGTAGAAAACGGGATCAAACAAGGCGAAGAATTTGAGGTAATATCTCGACCTTCTCCTCCGCCGCTGGCGGTGGCTGTTGCTCTATCGAATGGGGATTGGCGGCCAAATTATGATATGGAAGAAGGAGAGATTGTCGATGACGACGAGGATTTCGATATCGAGAATAAGGCGAAGCCGGATTCTTCCGATGAAAACATGGTTTGTTCAGATGCCTTCTACTTCTTTATTTTTATTATATTATCTTTCCAGTATGGTTTGCTCAAAAATTCCTAAATTTTTGTGGAAGTTTTACTATTTATACTGTTATTTTTAATAGACGTTTGAAGCTTTTAAGTAATTTTTGCGTATATCTACGAGGTAAGATGCCTAATTGAATTAGTTTTAGTTTATTTATTTACTTGGTTATTATTTTGTCTTGAGAACACGACAAAACATAAGGGAACTAGGATTTGGGAATTTCCTTTTGCTATGCTATTTTTTCCAGGCCAAGTTACTCTATACATCCCTGAAGACTTGATTGATGGCTTTCAATGATTTGTAAGAACTGGTTTCATGTTTTTTTACTTTTCAGAACTTTTGAACAAATTGTTTAAGTTTGGCCTTCTCTTTCGTTTTTAACTGTGAGTGAATTGTGCAGTTTAATGAGTTCCTATGTTTGCATTGTTACCAGAAGGGAGTTCGAGGTGCACTTGATGGTACTAGTTTGTCTGTAGAAGACCAGAATGTAAAACTTGGTAGTAATTCTATGATGTTGGACAAGAATAAAGGTGGTGATGCTTTCAAGGATCATGCAGTAATATTTAGAAAAAAGAATATTAGTGATAATACTAAGATCCTTGATGGGGTTGACTTGCAAAGAAATTCAAGTATGGAGGATCATGTCAATGGGGATATTATTAAAGAAGGCAAAAACCGATCTTTGCTATCTTCATCGCCTGAAGGATTGGCAAAGCGGAAGGGGTATTACAGTGATGAAAGCGAGTTTAGTGGTCAGAGCAAATCATTGTTTCCCCAAACTGTAGGGAAGAGGCATAAATCTTTGGGAAGTTCGCCTTCAAATGAAAGTCATTATGAAGAGTATCGAAGTACAAATAGATCAGGATCACGTGATCAAGCGAGGGAGAGGTCGCGATCCCAAAGCATACTTCAAGATGTTTCTCTTTTGCAAACACACCAGCGGGATACTGCCTATCTTACAGAGAGAAAACAAATGAGGGATAAGGAAAGGGAGCGTAGTTCTTGTTATAGCAGGCATACTGTGCGAGTGGATAGATACCAAAATCTGGAGAACAGGGATGGGGAGAGGAGCCAAGAGGCTTGTGATGGAGATGGAGAACAGAGGCAGATGTATAGGGATAATAGTAAGAGAGAAAATGTATGTGACAGGGAGCGAGTCAGGGAGAGAGACAGAAACCGAGAAAGGGAGAGAGGACGGAGGGAGAGTGAGAGGGGAAGGAGGAGAGAGAGGGAAAGAGATGGAATTACAGAGAAAGAGAGTGGTAGGGGTAACCGACATCATAAGCATCGTGATGTTGATGTTGGCTATGTTGATCGTGATAGGCATAATGATTACAGGCATAGAAGACTTGATCAAACAGAGCACAGGGAGAGATCAAGAAAGAATGATCCAGAAAAAGTTTGCAGCTCTAAAAATGATCATTCAGAAAGGGACACCAAAAGACCGCCAATGTATTTTCTTTTGAACACATTATGGTTACTGATAGTCAAATTTGAGTTTGTATTTCACTACTGCATCATACATTCATAATTTTTTTATAACTTCTGTTGTCTGCAGAGATGATGGTGAACAAGAAGACTATCAGGAAAGGATTGTTTTGCAACTTGCCGAACAGGAAGAGGAAGATCTTAACAGAATTAAAGAGGAGAGTAGAAGACTAAGACAAGCCATCCTTGCAAAATATAAAATACAGCAGTCACAACAAAATCATGAACCCAACTTAGAGGATACGGGTAAGCTTTTCTTGTGTGTTTCCAGCTTACTGTTTATATCTTATCATTTATGTTCTCAACTTCAAAGATCCCAAATATAAGGAATATAAGCTGTTATATTGCTTTTCTTAGCTTGCTTCTTGTTATGTTCAGCAGTGAGAGATCCCAATGTTGTTGCAGAAACTCATAGTGGTCAGAATGAAGCTGCAGACATGTTTCTCACCAACGCATCATTTTCCCCGAGCAAGTCTCCTGATCGAAATGAGTCTCCTGTTTTGAAGATTTGTGGTACAGGGACACTGGGAGAGGGTACTCCAAAGGTGTGTGTGAATTCTTACTGAAATTGTGGTATGTCTTTTAAAAGATGTGCACCTTCTTATATCTTGGATATCCTAATAATTTATAACTTATCCATTAAAAGGGTCCATACTTGTGAGCCAAACAACAAAATACTCAACTCAAGAAAGCCTTTTTATCCAAAGCTAGTTGGGAATGGCAGAATAATAAATCTCACAACAAAATAAACAAGAAAAAGAAGTGCTTGCCTTCTATATCGTTAAATGATGCATTTATGAAACTTGCAGAGTGAGAGATTGGCTGATTTGTTCCGTGATGATATATTTGGGGACTCTCCTGCTGGAGTACGCAAACAGGTAAAGTTCATGCATAGCGTTGTTTCATAAGTCTTATACGTAATATTGGTTGAATTCTTTTTCAAGGGACTCTTCTCTGCTCCTTTCCCTATTAAGTAATAATTGTGACTGGGATGTTTTATGTCTGGAAGTAAAAACCTCACCTATTATTAATCAAATATTCGGTAACTCAAAACATCAATCAAGAAAAGCTCACCAGGCCAAACCTAGTGGAGGAAACAAAGGTAGAGTTGACAAAGGCTAGATTCAAGAGTAAAGCCACCTACTGCTGATTTTGTGCTGAGTTTTGTTGTCAAATGCTTTTTAATTGAAGAATGGTTTAATTTTAATTTTAACAAAGGGGAGATGAAATGTTTGATATTTTGATTTGTTGCTGGATTTAGAGAGAATAATTACTAGCAGTTTGGGCGGCAACCTTTGTAAGCTTTTGGTTTTGATTTAACTTGTAGGGGAAGGAGAATGGGTTAGGTTACTGGGCTTGTTAGGTCAAATTTACACTATGTTTGTGAGTTTCAAAATGAAAATAAAAGAAAAGAAATGGACAAAAAGCTTAAGTTTTCTGTCCAATTCTTGTAATTATGAGTTTTTTAATAAACGGAAAATAAAATAAAAGGATAGAAAACTTGGCCACTTTTCATGCCAACGTTTTTCATTCAAAATTGGGCGGATTTGGACTGAAAAGAAAATGAGATAAACTAATATTTTTATAATTCCCATATTGTCCTCAATTTGATTTCCCCCCTTAATTTTAGTCTCAGCTCATATGCAGGGGGAAGACGATCTATAGCTCAAAGTAATATATTTTTGCAAAAGATCTCCTAAAGTTATTGAAAAGATTGTTAGATATCCCTCCAGAAGCATGAATTTAAGTCGATTGTAAAAACACGTTGGTCAATCTCAGTATGTTTTGATGTGTTTTGGAAAAATGGCTTTGCCCAAATATACCTGTTGCATCTCCTCTTTCCAAATCTGCAACATCAGAGTTTACCCTCTCGTTACTTCATAATTTTCCTAGGCTTCATTTTTTCAATCGGAAAAAAATACTGGTAGGAAAAACATATTCATGCTGTTTTGCGAGGGTCATTTGTCAATTGCTTTTGATTTCAATACGAGTTTATAACACAAAGTAGATTATTAAGAAGAATCCATGCAACACAGGACACCACTTATCCTCGATCTATTAAGTGCAGACAATCTTATCAACCATGTATCATTCATTGATAAGAAAGAGCAGAGTTACAACTCAATAAAATAAACGCATTAATAAAAAATTATCAGATGCATAGCATGGTCTTGAATTTAATATAAAGTGTAAAAAGTAATCAACAAAAGAGTAAGGGTAAATTTGTAATTTTTTTTCTTTTCATTAGAACTAAAAAACACAAGTTTTTTTTTTTTTAAATTTTCTATTCTTTTCTATTAAAAATTCAGAAACAACACAAAGAAAAACATTTTTGAGTTTTCTATTCTTTTCTTTTATGTTCTAATTTAAGTTTTCTATTCTTTTCTTTTTCGTCCAAAATTCAAAAAAAAAAGTGTTGGGGATTATTATTATTGTTAGGTTGCTGTGGGGTTTAAGAATAAAAGCAGTAGCATCTTTAGAGAAGGTGATATATTGAAAGAAAAGAAAAGGGAAGATAAAAAATGCTCTTCCCTCTAGGGTTTGTTAAAAATTCTAAGAAAACTACTCGTAAAAAAGAAACACATTAAACTTAGTCAACCAGAAGGCCAATAATAAATTGGACCACATTATGGGAAATTTAATCTCTCCCTTTTTTTGTCATTCTGGATTCTTTTTAAGACTGAAGAATCACGAATGACAAGCAAGTTTCAAAGTCGTGGTATCGGAAGACGTATTGATGGGGATCACATTTTAGGTATATATTTATACATTTGATGTGTTTTTTTATTTATGGAGTTGGTGTAATTTTAGGAGATAGTTTATATTTTATTTTAATTAGTTAGTGTATTTTGGTCTTTTAATAGTTTAATTAGTGATTAGGAATTATTAATAATGATATTTTAGTCATTTATTATTTTATTAGTTCTTAAGTAATATTAGAGTTTTGGGTCTTTAAATACTGATGTAATTCTCACAAGTTTGAGAATACAGATTATTATTAATTGAGAATTTCTTTGACATAATTTTATTTCAGAGATAATTATTCCTTCTAGGGCTAATAGATGCAAAGTTTAAGTCCTAAATCCCTAGTGATTTATGTGCAGTGCTAAATCCCAAGTTTCAATCCTTTTATTTTCTAGCAATTACGTAGTTTCGCAATTGTCCTGGTATGAGAGCTTAGAGTTTCTCCATTAATTTCTCAATTTTTGGTAGATTTTGAGTTTTTTTTAAAAAAAAGATGTTCACACTGAAAGTTACTGTTAACGCCCTGTAAAAGAAAAAGAACCATCAGAAGATCTGTAACAGATCAAAGGAAAAAAAAGAAGCAGGAGGAAAAAAAAAGACTCACCTATTGTTGTCGTTCCACTCTTGCTACTCACCTTTTTCCTGCTGCTAGTGGTGCACAACAAGCCGATTTGGCCTGGTCCGGCCCAAGCCTGCCAGGCTTTGACCGTTTGCCAGGTCAAGCCGGGCCTTCATTTTGGGTTTGCCTGGCCAAGCCAGGCCAAATTTATTTCATAAAAACTTAGTATGTTAAAGGCCTAAAGGACCAGACCCCACCAACTGGAACTTGAGCCATTGCCCCTCCAAAGAGCACTGAAGGCCCAAGCTTGAATAAACTTTAGCAAAGCCATGGGTCTATTCCCTTATTTATAGTTTTATGGCACTTTACTTGTTTTTTAAACAATCAATGTGGAACTTCCTTAACTTTTAGATACTAACAGAGTGAAAGACATGTATCTAAATTAGCTGTATGAGCAGCTTTTGGGTGGCTTCGTTAGGATCCATATTACATTCCTTGAGCATTATATATATCTCCTCGTCACTGTGGCTGCCCATGATCTCCTTTATGTTCTGGATCGTCTTCTTCATACTGCTTGGAATTGAAACCATGCCGCATCCACTGCTGCTCATCTTTACAATCTAGCTGTATGTACATATATCTGTGTTTATGAATATAACGTATGTATATAAAATTATAGAAGGATACATAATGATTTGGAGGTGGAGAGATGGAGTTTGATTGAATTGGATTGGAGAAATGGGGTGATGAAGATAGAAGGAAAAAGAGTCTGGGGAGGGTTTTGAATTAATCTAAATTTTCAAGTTTATAGAGAGAGAAACAGAGGAATAGAGAGAAATCGGGAAAGAAATGGAGAGGGAGGAGAGAGAGAGAACAAATATGGAGAATCAGACAACACAAAGTATCCAATTAAAATCGAGTAAATACAAAACAAATAAAAAACCAACCTAAGCTTAAATAGGTAAAGTACCATTGACAAAAGCCTTTGCGGTCTTTGTTGAAATAACAAGGCACCTAGCAATGTCCCGACGGAAACAAAAAAGTTTCCGAGCCCCATATCCATTTTTGACACTCCTCAGCGTTCTCTTGGAACGATTTTTCAGCAAATATCTATGAATTAGCATTAGAAGAACACCCACAAACTACCAAGTCAAGCCCAGTTCGCCCAAACTCAAGATTATGGCATATCATTGACATCATCCTCTACAATTAAGCCCAAATGGTCCAACTCTACAATGCCCAAATACTTAAAGCGCCAAATTTCTCCCCTTGAATCAAAAACCCAAATGATAAAAATACTCAATTTCTCGTACAACAAACACCCACCAAGTATAAACCTATTTCAAGAATTTGAAAACTAAATGCAAGAATTACATATAATACTAAGACTTTAGAAGGATAAAGAATGTCAAATGCGTACTCAACTTGGAAGCTATTATCTCCACAAAGACCTGGCAAGTTGAAGTTACAAGCAAGCAGAGTTGTGGATTGTGGTATTTGTGTTGTTCATAAATACTAAGAATTAAGTGGATTCAAAATGCCCACATATGATTTTGATCTTTTCTTTTTCATGAAGGGGAGTTGATCAAGGGGAAAAAAGAAGATAAAAAATGGACAGTGATATTTTAGACAAAGACTGTAGTCAAGCGAGCTATTAGAGACGGGAAATGAAACGACCTCACCTTCGTTAACACATAATGTTCTTGCAGCCTGTATAAATCCGAATGGACCTTTCCCATTTATTAACCATCTCACTAAATTATAGTTAGGCACTACCTGCCAATAGTTGAATAGCATGGGCAAAATGATTACTCTTTTTCGCTACATTGGTTGGGAAAAAACACAGGAGGCATGAATACTCATTGTCTCACATAGAAATGTTAAAGAAATGAAAATAAGTATATAAAAAATAGAAAGAGGCTATAGAGTAGGAATTAGTAATAATGAATGCTTATAGCCTAGACAAATGGCCCAAGCTAGTACTCGTTTTTGACGCCTGGTGATATCAGGCCAGGCGGGGCAAGCTGAAGGCCAGGCCGGATTTCTACGTAGGCCAGGCCGGGCCAAATCGGAAGGAAAAAAACAAGGACTGATCGTAGCCTACGAGCCGGGCCGATCAATCCAGGCCTTGACTAGGCTAGGTTTTGACTAGGTCGGACCAAGACCAAGCCTCAGGTCGCAGGCCAAATGTGCACCATTAACTGCTGCTACGATTTTCTGATATGTTTTTTGCCACTACAACTGATACAACTGTGTCGCGCTATTTCTCTCCATGAGTATTGCTGCTACTGTGTTTGAAAAGAAAAAAAAGGGCTGAAACTATAATCTAACAAATATTATTTTTTTTTGCTAAATCACCGTTTACTCCTTTCTACTTTATGGCATTCATTTAAATAGTTGCCCTTAGTTTCTAGATTTTCAGTTTAATCCCCTGTTGGCATAAAAAGAATGAAAGCAAAAAATGTGGGGGAAAAAAGGATAAAATTATGTATTTATTTATTTTTAGTTTTAAGCTATTGTACTAATGTCCCTCGAGCCACAAAAAGTTTATTGAACGACAAAAGGAGTATATTTGATTTTTTTATGATGAAAGTGATCAAATAAACTACCTTATTAATACATGTGGTCAAAGATATTTAAAATTAAAGCAAGAAGCGTTTAGACGGTATATTGATGGTGCACACTACAACCTTGAAAAATTGCAATATCGATATCAAGATGAACAAATAAAAACTGAAGTAAATAGACGTCATCGAGCTAAATCAAAAGAATTTCGAAAGGTTGCACATAGTCTTCTATGCAAGAAGAACTCTATTGTATAAAAGATGGACATATCTTCTACAAAGGATGATCTTGTTGTCTTGATGACACCTATTCAAGCAGAGGACGAGAAAGAGCCAGAAAAAGAAAACGAGGATGTTTACAATTCTAGAGTTGTAGACAATTGTGATTTGTCTCTGGAGATTCTTGAAATTGCATAAGTTGAGCCTGAGATTTGTGTTTGAACAACAAATCGAAAAAAAATTTGAAGTTGTTTTTGAGTTGTTCGTTACTGAAGATAAGACAATTCAATAAGTCAATCAAGTCAAAGTTAATAACATTGAGTTCATCATTTTGGTTAATCTACTTCAACTATCTTTGAATGCAAAAGTGATGCTCTCGTCAATTATTTTTTCAACATTTTTTTTAGTCTTATCGCGTCCAAAATGTTCTTTCGTTGAAGGGAATTATTTTATCATGCTATAAAACTCGAGGTTGAGTTTTCTCCAACGATGGGGATAATGTTTGTAGTTATTTATTTATGGATTTGATGTGTTTATTTATTTATGGAGTTATTGTAATTTTAGGAGATAGTTGGTATTTTATTTTAATTAGTTAGGGTATTTTGGTCTTTTAATATTTTAATTAGTGATGAAGAATTATTAATAAAGATATTTTAATCGTTTAGTATTTTATTAGTATTAGTTGTCAAGTAATATTAGGGTCCTGGGTCTTTAAATACTGATATAATTTTTATAAGTTTGAGAATACCGATTATTATAGATTGAGAATATCTTTGACATAATTTTATATTTTATCGCAGAGATAATTATTCCTTCTAGGACTAATAGTTACGGAGTTGAAGTCCTAAACCCCTAGTGATTTATGCGCAGAGCTAAATCTTAGGTTGGAATCACATTATTTTCTACCAATTACACAGTTTCACAATTGTCCCACATCACATATCAGACAGTGAATTATTGATGCTGTATCGGGTAATATGTACTTTGCAATCTGCAACAGAAAGCTATATGTTGCTTAAGGAATACTAAAACTATTCTAAAACATAAGATTTAAGTAAAATAATGAATCGTAGATAAGGATAATTTGATTGTAGACAAGTACAACTCAGCAAAAGAGCATTAAGTTATAGAGCATTAAAATAATGCCAATTTACTGAGCGTTGTACTCACCGATATCATTAAGTAATTTATTGAGAATCGTTATTTATAGAGCATTAATTTATCTATTGAGCATTAAGCACTAATGCTCATTATAATTACTAGGGATTGTGCCACACTTGTGTGCAATTCAAAAACGAGGAGTGAGGAAAAATAGTGGAAAAGATTAAGGGAAGGGAGGGAACAGTTATGAAAAGTGGGTTTTCATTATTTGACTTAGTATTCATTTTGTGGGAGGAGTTTATCTTTAGTCTATTACACAACCAGCCTTACATAATCTAGAAGGTAATCGCCTTGACCCCTCCTTTTCCTTTATAATGTAGATAGGTATAGATACAAGTACAGTTCAAAAGAAGAGCATTAAATTAGTGTGTTAGACTGATGGTCCAAGGCTTAAATTACACGCGCTTGTAAATCTGTAGACAATAATTAATCAAAAAATGATATCATCATGACTGGAATATAACATTGCAAAATAATTCTGTATTTCGTTAGTTTTACTGATATCAAGAGATAATTATTGTCTTTAATCACTAAGCTGTAGCAATTACAATTATATACACACGCTGAAGCAAATTATATACACATCCTGAATCCTGAAGCAATTCTGCATCTAGTTTCAAATTGTAGCACACAACTCTTTTTGCTTTGTGATCAAGTGGCAAATATGTTTTTTCTTTTAATTGATATTGTTCCTTTTCATACTTCTGAATTTATGTGGTATGCTAATATTATGGCATTTGGAAACTGCAGCTACTTTTTCTCTGAATTAGATTTAGTTATATGATATCTTGGTTAAAAGGCTAAGGTTTTGTATGCACTTCTCTTTCTCTTTAATATCCAGGGGAAAGGAGACGGTTTAACAATTGAAAGGAGTGGCCTTCATGATAATTGGGATGATGCTGAGGGGTACTATAGTAAGTATATGCACGTGGATCTGTGTATGAAAAATTAGAATGGTGTTGTATATATTACAAAGTTACCTACTCTTCTTCACAGTGTGATTACTCCTATGCAGGATATCGTTTTGGAGAAGTACTTGATGCTCGATATGAAGTTATTGCTGCTCATGGGAAAGGTGTATATTCAAATGTAGTTCGTGCGAAGGATCTCAAGGCTGGATCTGGTGACCCAGATGAGGTTGCAATCAAAATTATACGTAGTAATGACACGATGTGGGTACTTTTAACCTAATCTGCTTTTGTTGTTATGCTTTGGTTTTATACTTAGATGGCACATTTAAGTTCCAGTTTCTTATGGTCCCTTTTTTTGTTGTACTTGTGTGGTGTAGGTACAAGGCTGGTCTTGAAGAGCTGGCCATTTTAAAGAAGTTGGTTGGTGCAGACCAGGAGGATAGGCGGCACTGTGTTCGTTTTCTTTCTAGTTTTAAGTACCGGAATCATCTTTGTTTGGTTTTTGAATCTCTTCACATGAATCTTCGCGAGGTTCTAAAAAAGTTTGGCCGTAATATTGGAATTAAACTAACTGCTGTCAGAGCATATGCAAAGCAACTTTTCATTGCACTAAAGCATCTTAGGAACTGTGGTGTTCTTCATTCTGACATTAAGCCAGATAACATGCTGGTAATGTATTCTTCATGAATTCCTGCTTTATCCTTGTCTTTTGACTCTTTTCCATTCAAACCTTGGTAAAATGTGACATCTTTAAGTTCTATTTGTTTTTCTCCCCAGGTAAATGAGGCAAAAAATGTACTAAAGCTTTCTGACTTTGGTAATGCAATGTTTGCTGGTAAAAATGAAATAACGCCATATCTTGTGAGTCGCTTTTATCGTGCCCCTGAGATAAGTAAGCACTAATCGTCAGGATATTCATTTAAGTTTTGTCTAAACGAATGTGCAAGACTTTTCCTGCTGTTGGATATATTATATAGTTACTAGTTAGTTGATTTTATGGTTTGGTGTCCTTTGCTGTATTCAATCCATTCTCACCCTGATTTTTCTCCTTTACAGTTCTGGGCTTGCCTTACGACCATCCTATGGATATTTGGTCTGTTGGCTGTTGTTTGTTTGAGCTTTATACTGGAAGAGTGCTTTTCCCTGGTCCTTCGAACAATGACATGCTTCGGCTTCACATGGAATTGAAAGGTCCTTTTCCAAAAAAGATGCTTCGAAAGGTTAGAATCTGATTAGCCACTGTCGACCAATTCTTATTGTAGAGCTTGAATTACAGTAAATGTTCCATATCAATGTGATACCTTAAATCTTAAGGGTAACTGCTCCCACCACATGTTTTTTCTTATAAAAAAATTCCATTCCAATTTTTAGCTTGTTATTCTTCAATATTTGTTAGGGCAATTAACTAACTTAGCTTAGCTGTCTTGCTTTCCCCCCTCCCCCCCGGCTCTCTTCTTCTTCTTCGTCTGTCTTCTTTTTCCTAAACATATGGTGTAGGGAGCATTTACAGATCAGCACTTTGACCAGGACCTGAATTTTCTTGCCACAGAGGAGGATCCTGTTACAAAGAAGGTACACGTGTTTTACGGCAACCTTGAGTTTTTTTTCTTTGCTTCCCCCCCCCCCCCCCCCCCCCCCTGGTGATGGTGAATGTAAATTCAACCTTTATACACATGATGTTGTGGTTTGCTTTCATTTTATTGAATGGTCAACTGGACAATGCAGGCTATAAAGAGGCTGATTCTTAATATCAAGCCGAAAGAAATCGGCTCTATAGTTTTGGGCTCTGCCGGCGATGACCCGAAGATGTTAGCCAATTTTAAGGATCTCCTTGAAAAAATATTTGTGTTAGATCCAGCTAAGAGGATCACTGTATCACAGGCATTGAGCCATTTGTTCATCACGGGCAAGTGAACCATGAAGCTGATTTATGACTCCAAGAGTCCTCTTGTCTTTATAAATGTTTTTATGATCTAATTTATGTTCAGATCACTAATCATCGGACATTTATCTGTCATTATCTTCTGTTTCTGGCTTTAAAAGCTTTGGATACAGTTCCTGTTCTTGTTGAAGTTGGCAGAAATGATGTTTGCTTGGGGGACCTCTTTCTTGGCGGTTCTTTCAGTGGATTGTGTTCTATTGTAAGACAACTCGCCAAAGGCAATTTTCCCTCTTGTACTCATTCTTGGTGGTGACCATTAACTTTTATACGCTATTTATGCACTTGTGTTTACTGAAGTTGTATTTTGGGCACCATACTTTGCAGTTTTCATATGCACCTGAGAATATTATATAATAAAAAAAATGTAAACTGATATTGTTTTATGAAACTTCTGACTAGGCGCTTGGAATTTTATGTGTCCCTTCCTATCTCCTCTTTACTCCTTTTATTGACCCCTGCGGTTCTTACTTTTCTTCCATTTAGTGTTTGCTTGGTTTTGGGTTATTTCTGTTCTTTCTTAGCTATTGTTGTACCAAGTACTATTGTTCTTTCTCATTTTTCGTTTAATATCTGATAATTGTATGGGACTTGGAAAATCTAATTTGATTTTTCATTCAGGATATCTGCCAGTGCTATGAAGCTACCATTCAGTGCTTTAGATGCTTTAAAGGCACTATGGAGAAGGTACCTTGGTTGTTTATTAGGAGCTTATTATAACACTCTTGAAACTATGTGATATAATATCCTTTGTGAAGCTATACTTTTTTATCCGCTTAAATTAGTCACTATCGGTGTATTGAATTCAAGAGGATTGTTTCCATGAGAATTTATATGCGAATCACAAGTTTGTGTATGTACTCATTGTACTTTATACTATTTTCCAATCGTTTTAAAATAACTCCAAACTTTTTGCTGATGCAATGTATTGTTGTATTATGCAATAAACTGAGTTTTTAACCAAAGTGTTAATATGGTACTGACTTTACCATATATTTGCTCTCAATTGAACCTTACTTCATTGGTGAGAGATGTGCTCTGTTTTTAGTTATGTTATTTCTTTAATCTTCTACCTTTAGAAAATATGTATTCTAATGAATCTGCATTGTATCTGATCCATGGTTTGGTCATCTGGGATCAATCTGCACCGGAGGTTTAGTGATGCGGTTTTGAAGTGAAAGTATATGTCAGTAAGTGGCTTATCTGATTTTAGAGTTTTTCCTCTGGTGGATATGATGCTTCTTGAAGTTATTTGAGAAATCATTGTTGTTATGTTTTTTTTCTTTCTTTCTCTTTGTCATGTTTCTTCTGGAAGTTGTTTGAATGATATTTTTTAATATGTTGTTTTCTCCTTTTTAGGTTGTGTCCGAATTTCTTCAGCTCTTGTAAGTATCCATCTTAATTGGCATTTAATCTTCTGTTGCATGGATTTGTAGCCTTAAGTTTACACCGTTTTCCTCTGGCTTTAATTGGTCACCTCTTGTTATTCTGAAATTCTCTATTATTGTGGAGAAGTGTTGTCATAATTTTCAATTCAATTTTGAGAAATTTGAGAGCTAAGGCTTTAGCTAGAGAACCAAGTGTAATTTTAGATTAGGATTTAATCCGAGTTCCTGCTTATTTAGTCCATGAGTTGTCAATCCAGCACATGTTCTCATATGCCTCAAGTTATATCACATCTAAGAAAAAGAACTCACTATCCAAAAGCTTTGCTACCCTCAAATATTTTTTACTTCTCCAATGAAACCTTTACAAAGATGAAAAGACAAAAAATAAAATTAAACAAGTGAGACTTTGATTTAGTCTTTTTGAGTAAATAATGTATTGAAATTATGCTATTATTAGTATAAATTATTGAAAATGTGCTTTCTATATATCTCATAGTTCAAAGTTGCAGTAATGGTTTAGGTTTCAATTTTTTTTGGACCCAAAAATGAATTCTTGGGTCCACACAATGCTGAAGGTGGTTTTTCATATGATCCAAGATAGCCAAAGTGTTCCTTTGCAACCCTTACTGTACATCTTTGCATTGAATTGAGCTTGCTGTTCATTGTCTTGCGTCCTCGCCTCCTGGTTCCTGGTTGGTTAGGTCTTTGATTGCGTTAAGGTGATGTGCCTTTTCCCTTAATATTAAATTTAAAAAAAACAGCGTAATTTGTTTCAACTTATATGGTTTGACATTTAGTTCTTTGAATTTAGCTTAAACTTTGAAATTGTAGAGAAAAAGAGGGGGGGTATGTGGTGTGGACTCTTGTATGTCTATCACGAGTTATTTAGTCCTTGTTATGATTTATTGTTTGAAAAATATTCATGACAACTGATTGTCTAGTATTATAAATCTTGTCATCTGAGTTGGCTCATCCAATTATTATGACGGAGGACACAATGACAATTTGGAGTTTATTAATGTATCTTGTATCTAGTTCCCACAGATCTACTGCAGACAATTAATTTCTAGTTTTGTTGGTGAATTGTCCGGAGGATAATGTAACCAAGTATAGCTACTGAGATAATTGAAGCTCGAGTTTGAAGTTGAATCCTAGTGCTCAAACATTTCTTTGATTTGTATCTGAATTTGTGTTTGAATTCTGCATCTAATCTTTACGCATGTGTATTTTTTTCTTGGGGTCCGTGTGAGACATGGTTTTACCTATTTTTTTCTGAAGGCTTTTTACAAAATTCAAGATGAAAAGAGAATGTAAAAATGTGAGAGTGCAAATTATATATTTTTTTTAATTCTAGGTTGTGGAGCACTGTGATTATGAACATGTAAAGTAAGTAGATTTTTTGATGGATAAATAAACATATCTTAAAAGAACCTTATTAAGCACAATTTTAATCCTATGATGTGTAGGAGTTTGATACAGTGCACATTTCTTTTCACTTTTAAAAGAGAAATAAATTGTATGATGCCGTAGGTGCTCAAATTTGTCTAAAAGATGTAGTGCAGTGTGTTTGTACAAGTTGTATAATTGCTTAAACACCTGGCTAGATTGTCTGAGAATGAACTTGTACTTTGGGCAGATGACTTGACAATGCCCCCTCCCTCCCCTCCGTATTTGACGTCCGTTTATCTTAACCTTGTGCTCCTTGGACAATTTGTTGGATTTTTCTTTACCCTAGCGGTTTTGTCTAGGCTATAATTCCGGCTGTGGTGACAGAAGGAATTGTTTGAGAGCGTATTTTTACCATTGCTGGTAATTTCTACTTTTTAATTTGTTGTTTCTCTAAATTTAAGTCTGTTGCTGTCATAACTGTACATCGTGGAGGTAGATTTCAAACAACATTTGATATATTTCTTGAACGTTGTACAAAAATAGGTTTCTCCATCATCTTGTTAATTAATCTACTACAGCGAGCTGTACTTTTCTATTTTAATTCCATTTTTTCTAAGAAACTTAAAAAGATTATATTGATTTTTTCGAATTTAGATTAGACATAAGAATAAATATATGTACTTTTGTTTTAAAATGTTACCCGAAAAGGAACTGATGGAATAATATTATTTGCTAGATTCTTGTATTAAATTAGTGTCTAAATTAAATAGAAAATTTTTAAAACCTATCATGCGATTTAATTATATTAGTATCAAATGTGATGAGTTAAATATATTGTATTTTTTGGATTTACAACTGCTGTATAACTAGCCATGCACCAAGTCTTCTCACTTCGTAAAGCTCTATTATTTTTTTCCTATTAAATTTTTATGTAAAATAATTGTACCTCCAAGGACCAAATTAATAGACCAAATGTGATAATTTAGCGTAAAAGCCTCTCCCTTCACTGTTCTAAAATTTTCAGAATTAATCAAAGGATACATGAAAAAAGATAAATTTCTCTCAGGTTTTTCCTAATCCCTTCCCCAATTTCCCTCTAAATTCTAGGATAAAATATATTTAAAGAATTGAATTGTAATAAAATAGCTTTTAAAAAAAATAAGGACCATATTAATCCTTCCAATGTCAAAGCGTTCTTCCTTTGTTTTTTTTTGCTCGAAATTTTGTTTCAAGTAACTTCAGTCTTCCCACGTTGAAGTTCTACTTTATTTCTTTTGGCTCGAACAGTAAAAAATACTATAGCTTGGTAGAATGTACTAATTTAAACTTGAAAGTAGAGACAAAAGTGTACAACTTCTTCTGTTTCAAATAAGCGGTATTTTTAAGACTGGCTTTTTATATAATTTTTTTTTTTTTCCAAACAAAAATAATAGGTGGTATGATAGTAATTAATATACCTAAACAAGTAGTTATCTATCAGAAAATTTGTATCATTTTATAGTTAAAACTAAACATTTATTTATTTAACTATTTTGAAATGGACTAAACATTAAAAATTATCTTTAATTTAGAAGGAAGGAGTATACCACATCTCGTTTACGTCTCTCAAGACAAGTAGATCAAACCACCCTTTCACTTATTCAATGCAATACAAATCAACCTAGTTGTGCAATGACTTGTCTATAAATGGTCCATCCTATTTGCAGGTGGGTGGTTGATCTCATTATTATATACAACCCTTTCAGTTATTCAATGCAATACAAATCAACCAAGTTGTGCAATGACTTATCTAGAAATGATCCATTCTATTTGCAGGTGGGTGGGTGGTTGGTTGATCTCATTATCATATACAGTTGAGTGGGTCAACTTTGGATGATTTATATAAGAAAATTCGGCATCCGATCGGTGACCCTAAAATGCAGCATTTTTTTCTCTTTTCCTGAAATTGAGAAGAGTTTTAAATAAATAAAAAGGAAAGAAAAAAACTCTCCTTTTGCCATGATCAACTGTGGAGTGCAGTGGTCCGTATAAGAATCGGAGTATTGGACCCGTTGTTGGGGGGAGCCAGCTTCCGTATTGACGGACTGACCGCGCTAAAAATCCCGTGTAGTAGACTATTTTTCTTAGAAACCGAAAAGCCTCTTCACATGCCTAATGTTACAGCTTTTCATACATCCCCCTTAATTAACAATATAGGTATACAAAGTATTCTCCTTGTCATAAAAGGTGTAAAGAGTCTTGGCTCGTTTGTTGCCTTTCTTTTCCGACTCAGCTACCCTCCTCCTTCGGTGAGCTAATAGCAACTTTCTCAAGAGCTCCCTCCTCTCTTATTCAAACCCATGGGAAGGAGGATTGATGCTTTGCTTGGAAGAATTACCTTTAAGGCCTCCAAATTCAAACCCACCATCACCCTCGCCATCTCTCGGCTTTCCATCCTCAAGAACCAGCGCCAGGCTCGCCATTCCATCTCTCGGTCTGACGTTGTTCAGCTCCTCAACCTTGGCCATCATGATCGCGCTCTTCTTCGGGTAATTCTCGTATATCAAAACCGCACTCTAATGTTCAATATCAATGTCATTTCATGAGTTTTCATTTATTTATTTTTCTCTCTGAAAATGGTGGTGGGTTGGACAGGTCGAGCAAGTGATCAAGGAGCAGAACATGTTAGATGTGTTTGTTATGATAGAAGGCTATTGTCATCTCCTAATAGAGAGGGTCAACCTTTTAGAGAGAGAAAAGTTGGTTCTTTTACCTTCTCTGATAGTATGTTGGATTTAGCTTGATATATATTTCATGCTTTCTTTGGTTTTAATATTAGAGACTCGTTATCTTCTTTTTAGAGTATGTCCTGATGAAATGGAGGAGGTGATATCAAGCTTGATATATGCTGCAGCAAGATGTGGGGAATTCCCAGAGCTTCAAGAGATTCGCTCAGTTTTCACATTGCAGTTTGGGAAGGAATTTGCAGCTCGTGCTACTGAATTACGCAACAACTGTGGAGTCAATTGTATGGTAACAACAATCTGTTATTTATACTGTCAGATTAATGTTTATAAACTGGAACTGGTGTTAATTGTCGAGTATTTGTGTATAGATGGTACAAAAGCTGTCAACTAGACAGCCAAGCTTGGAGAGCAGACTGAAGGTGCTCAAGGAAATTGCTTCTGAGAATGGCATTAGTCTACAAAATGAGGAAGGGTCACTTATAATTAGAGAGGTAGGAAAGCAACATTAATAACAACAATTGCAAGCATGGCAATATGATTTATTTCTTCAAACTACATAAACATAATTGATGGAATGTTTGTTACGACTGTATAGGAGAAATTGGATGTTGAATCAATGCTGAATCAACCCAAGCTAGACCCACCAATGAATTCAGGAGTACCTAAGCTCAAAGATAATTCTCAAATTTTGCCCGAGGATATAGAAAATGAAGAGGGTGTCTCTGATTCGATGAAAGGAAGGAGAAAATACAGGGATGTTGCACATGCAGCACAGGTAGCATTTGAATCCGCAGCTTATGCAGCAACAGCTGCAAGAGCAGCCCTGGAACTCTTGCGCTCTGAATCATATGATCCTGATGATCAGAGCAGTCAGTAGTCCCCCGATTCAGACCAAGAAACATGTTCAACAACCATGAGCCCATGAAAAATAAACTTCGAACTGGTCAGGGGATTGAGGATATGAATGTTGGAATGGAATTTGAGAATTTCCACTCAAGTCAAATTTATCATTCCGTATCTGATGATGAGGAAACACTAATGGACACCAAGGCTGAAGGATCCAAACAAAACAAGAACACAGAAGAAATTAAGAGATCAGTATCTGGTTCAAGTTCAGATTCAGCTGATAAAATTCTGAACGGGGGCTACATTTTCTCCAGATATAGAGGGTCAGACAATGACATTTGGGAGGGAGATAGATTTTGATGGAAGTGATGATGAGAACGGTAACGAACAAGGTGGTATTTCATTATCAAAAAACCACGACTTGGGTTATGATATGAAGCATAGTTTCCTCACAGAAAGGGTTCCGAGATCTGAGAACTCTAATATTGTCAAGGACGAAGATATCTCAGAAGGGAACGATTCAACAGCCAACTACCCATCCCACAAGCAATACCCATTGAGATCTCATGCTTCCTTGAACTGGGAATCAGGGCCTGCAAACCCAAAATTATTTTCTGCTGAAGGATCCAGGACCCTAAATTCATTGCATCTAAACTTAGAGAACAAGCCAATGTTGATGCAGGACACAGAAGAAGAAGACTAAAAACTTGGTTAGAATGTTATAACAGGTTTTGGAAGCCCATGGATGAGGCCTATAAATTAGAATTGTATTTTAGTTAGGAGTCGTTTTAATTAATTGTAGTTACCTTATTTAAGTTATAGTTATCTTTTAGAGTTCAAATTAGATTAGGATACTTGTTTAGGAGTACTATAAATATGGTTGTAAACTTAGTATTTGATAGATTGAAATATTGAATTATTGAGTTGTGTAATTCTTTGTATGAGAAATTCTCTTCGTGAGACGGAAATATTCTCTTCATGAGACGGTTCCCCATTAAATGTCAGTGAGGAACAGATGATTGTATAGCAATGACATGTGAGTGTATTAGAAAGCTATGCGAGTTTTGTGAGTTTCGGTAGTATATTACCCTGCATGCATTTGTGCATTAGATATGTTTTGTCATTTTCACAGTGGATTTTGTTTTATTATTGTTTTGGACATTTTGCGCCCTTAATAAATATTTGTTTTGTAAAGATGAGATTATGTATATGCTATTTATGTCTTAATATAGTTTTGATATTCTAAATTTCTAATGATTCAAAAGTTACCACGCTATGTGCTGCACAGATGCTAGGAGACGAATCATTTCCAACTGAAAAAGTTCCTAACGTACCCCAGAACCAGAAAGCACCATTTAAACGATCCTAGCGGTTTAGGAAGAAATAAAGCTAGCATATTAAAATTGAATACTGAAGTTCTTCCATGGTCCTTACCATGAAATCTATGTTTAAGTCCAGATTTTGTTATGATAACATGAAAATTATCAGTCTAGTAAAGACATTCACATCACACATGCAAACCTAGAGTATTGGTTATTCCAGACAGAGATGAGTATTTTTCACTAAGAGGTGCTGCAAAAATGCTACTTCTTTACTATATTGCAGTTTCTGAGCTGTGCAAAGGATTTTTGAGGGCTTGGTAGAATTGCAGTTATGACTTTCCCAGCTTGTACTAGGGTTTATTCATTTTGTACTTTTATATCATATCACACAGTTGAACCTCTAATAGTTATACTGTTTAATAAGTTAATAACCTCAAATAATTAAAAGAGTTTCAAGGAACCAACTTGGTTGAATAGGTGATAATTAAAATTCTAAGATATAATAATTAATATATTCTAGGTAAAAATCCTTTACCTTATTAATTATTAAAGGGCAAATCTATTACATATATATTTATATATGATACTTCGAAGAACCATCAAGATGATCCACTACTGAAGACAAGCACAAAACACTTTTTGGTGGAAACAAGAACCATCTTGTCAATGTTAGGAAAAGAAGCATCCACATACTATAAGTACCTTGTTCATTTAAGAAAGTTATAAGGCATAGTAAGATACGAAGAAGCAAATTAAGAAACACAACCTTCTTTAATTTAAAAGGATATTAGAAGTTTCTTTCTATCTTAGACTAAGCACAACCTACATTAACTCATAATAATATTAGAAATTTCTTTATGCCTTGGGCTTGATGATAAATGTATCCTTTGTTATAGTTCGGAATATAAGGCTTTATGTTTTACTTGCACACAAATATGACAAGAAGCCTTTTGTTAACGGAAGTGTGTGTAAACTTAATAATTAATAATTCTAATAACTATTGACTTCTTCATCTTGTTCAATCATTAACTATCTGAGGTTCCACTGTATTATGATCAGCTTTGTTCAATGGGTCTAACCAAAGCCCACTCCTCTTCCTTCCTCTTTCTTAAGACCTGGTGCTTAATATTTTAGCTAATGAATATGCATTGTTTAACCTTTACATGAGGCGTAACATGCTCCATCATTAAAACAAATGTACAGCAGGAAACATTCGGAAAGATATTTTCTAGTCAAATATAGAAGCACATATCAAATCTTACCATATGGATTCTACAAATATATATTTCCATTTTACCTCTAGGAGAACATCATTCGAACTAGTTGCCTATAGTTGATGATGAGAGTTACACAATGCATAAATTTACTGCCCCCGAGCTCGCTTCTTTCCTTGTTGCAACAGATCAGGAAAGGACAGCAAACTCACCCCAACATCTTCATCGTACTCTATTCCGAGTTCCTCCTGTAAACATAGACCCATCAGGAAAACAATTTTTGCATGGGCTATTATTAAAACAACACAATATTTTTTATCTGTTAAAAAAATTAATTAATTAAGACAAACCTTAAATTCTTTAAGATCTTTGGGAGAGTTCTCAGTTATAGAATCCCAAATATCTTTGAACATTCTTTTGCGCTTTCTCCACTGACTTATTGTATCAGAATACATTGCTTCAATGGCCTTCCGCTCTTCTGGACTCATCAAAGTAACTCCTCCCCGTAGTTTAGTCAATTTCTCCTCCATATCCTTAACCTGATAAGAATCAAAGGGCTCTAATGTTTTGCCAAATACACTAGAAGAATAAATATTAGTCTGAAAACTTGATGGGCATATTTATTTCAGGTACCTCCTTTCTCAGTTTCAGTTCTTTGGCATGTATCTCTTCTAATGTTAAATTAGACTGCAGAGATTTAATTTCTGCAAATAGATGGTTATACACATATAAGAATGAGAGGATGGCTTTATCACTTTACAGAAAATAATTCATAAATTTTTTTAAGAAGTTACCTCTCTCGACCTCGCTAATTGCTTTTCTTTGTTCATCCAGCTTTGCTTGCAGTTGGGTGTTTTCTTCCTTCATCCAATTAAGCTCTTCATTATTTGGAATGTCAAACTGAGCTTGCCGAGCAAGGTATATTTTCTGCTTACCGTACTCCTTGAACGATATCCGCCCACCATCAGCGAGTGTATCTAGGGCTTTCTGTATTGGAGTCTTTTTTAGGTTGAACTTTTGCAAAAAATCAGCTACAGTCTGAGAATTCAATGGTCTATTTTGCTGCATAGATAGGAAATATGAGAAATTTAGAGGAAGTATAGATAGGAACATAATCTACTGTTTCTATTTAATTATAGAAAACAGGAGAAGAGAAGAAACTAAAAATTAGGAGCTTCGAGTTGTTATTGTCAGCATTTTGTAAGGCTATAGTAGCTCAGGCTCAACTTAACTTAGCCTCTCTTTTTTTAATTAATTACAAGTAAAAAAGGAAAATCGCCATAGGTTGACATTAGCTTTTTCACAGTTCAAGTAATTTTAAAACGCAAGATTCGTGAACTTTGATAGCTAGGCAAGCTAATGAATATAACACAGACAATATGGTTTCACTGAGACAAACTTTGGGATTATGTAAAGAAGAATATCTACATAAAGAATAAGTATTAAAAATTACTAAACCTCCTTTTCCTTTTAATCGCAATTTCTCTTGGCAAAATACCAGAAACCCAATTTCATTCCAAGGAATTGAATCAGAAAAAAAGAATTTAAGAACCTGCTGTGAAAATCCAAAATTTCATTTTCCTTTCTCGTTACTCACTTAGCATATTCACATAGTATGATGTATCAACCAAAAACACACCAAATGAAGCATAGAAACAATAAATCAAGCAGATAAAGTGTCAAAGGAGCTCACCTCATTGACGAAGTTGAGAACAATTCCTGCAAATTTTAAAAGGATGAAGCTAAATGATGTAACTGAAATTGTTAAGCGTATCACTAGAAGTAGAAATAAACCAATAGAATTTGAGAGAGAGAGAGAGAGGGGAGGGGGGGAATATATGATTTACCTTCGACGCTGTCGGACTTGGGGGCCATCGACCAGAGACTGCACAAGACGAATCGCGCGGGAAATTTCTGAATTTAGTTTTTCAGCTTCAAACCCCAAGAGTGGATCTAGAGACGAAGTGATGTTGCGGGGCTCAGAAGATCCACAAACTCAAAACGACGTCGTCCCACGAGGGAAGTGTTGAGACTTGAGAGACCAAGGCCGTGTAGTTTCTTGACCAATGGGCTGGCAATGTTGTCGTTTAGCGAAAACTCGAATGGATCCGGTATAATAATAATATTAAAACAAAACAAAAATGAGAATTTGCGAGTCAGACTACATATTTTTTTCCGAGTAGGTAGATAATTATTATTATTATTAGTTTTTTTAAAAAGAAATATGCAATGTGGTAGGTCACTTTTGTTATTATATATAACCAATTTCATAATTTTGTAATTATAATTGAATTTTTTTTATAAAATAATAATAATATATAATAAAACTTAAAATAATAAATTAAATTTTGCATGGGTCCATAATACTTAACAATTTGCTTGATAACAAACAAATTAACAAAAAGCCACTTAGCTTACCCTTTTTGTCTTCCAAATGAATTGTCTCATACTCGAAAGTTACTTCTAAGTGAAGAGACCGACTTCCGCGGAAAATACTACACTTTGTTAGACATATAACTGGTAGGGGTAGACATTATTTTCGATTTTTTTTGGTATTATAACTTATAAGTATATTGTGACGACCCCAAATCCGGGTTCCATAACCTCGAGTTTGGTTCTCACTATTCAACACATTACTAACAATTAAATACATACATTGCATTTAAATATCGCGGAATAATACATATTGGTTCCCTTCAAAAGGTTACAATACCAGGGTCTATCAACCTTAACATAAAAACAGTTCCTATCATAAGGAATTACAAAAGGTTTAACAACCGTAAATACATAAATAAAGATCTAACTAGCATGCATAAGCTACTTAAGCTTTGGCCTTTCCTTTTCCCTTATCCTTCCTGGAGCAATCAGGATTATCTGAAAAATGGTTCATGATATAGCAAGAATGAGCAACTAGTTTGCTCAGCAAGTTTATAACAATCATATAGATTTAATATATCATGAATGAATGGGAAAGATCATCAATGGTTCAACAATAGATATAACAATTGTGAAAGAAACAGGATTCAAATTTTAATAAACAGAATATTTGAATCTTAAAATGCTGAGTGGTCACTAAGGACCCTGAACTAACTAGGGTATAATAGAGTTTCCTCTGACCCTTTGAGTTGTTTGGTTTTCAAGGGGATCAGCCTATTCAACCCGCTGTATATGCATTACATTTAGTCACTGGCGCCAAAGTCGGTTTCCCGACACAAAATCCCCTAATTTAGGGTTGTTCAATTCTCAGTCTTAATATAAGAAATCCGCACCCAACAATGGTTTGGATAAGCTTTTAAAAGTATTCCAGTTATTGAATTTAGAAACGCAATGTCTAGCTGAACTATTAGCTTCAGACATTTTTAATACAGTTCATGAATCAAGAACTAACAAGCTTCAAATGCACTAAGTGCGATTGTATAAACAATATGGATGTGGAATAATTTTCGATAATTAAACCACTTCAAGCTTTAACAATAAATACAAGTATGAAAACTTGTTCAGCAATAATAATTGAGTAGGGTTAGAGAACTTGTCTGTTTGCTCAGCTACAATAATTGTCTAGCTTTAACTAACTTGCTTTGAAAGACCTAACATTAATAAAGTCGGTCTAATAATTAGTACGACGTATTTGCATAATTATACGCTTAATAACGAACTTATTTACCACATAAGTACTAACACATAAATTACATTAGTCAAAACAATATTATTAACCTTATAGACACTTAATCATTTTAGGTTAATAATTTAATAAGTTAGAAAATATTTTTCTTAAGTGTTGGACACTTATTAAACCCTTAAACAACTTATTATAATTGTTTAGTTCAATTCAATTTATTTTATTAACTCAATCTCTTTTTAATTACTATTTAATATTGATTAAATAGAAATTAATTAATTAACTCTAGTTATTATAAATAATAACTAATTGTACTTACTTATTATTTAATTATAATTAAATAATAAATAATTATTAACTTAGTTTAAACCTTCTTTAATTTAATGTTAATCAACCAATAATTAACCAAGTAATTAACCTTACTTATTATTTAATTAAGGAAATTAAATAATAGTTTACTAATCTTAATCCTCTTTAATTATTATTTAATGTCAATTAAATAATAATTAATTATTTAATTAATTTTAATTATTATTTAAGGTTAAATAATAATCAAATCATTCTTATTTATTATTTAAATTAAATAATAAATTATTACTCTAATAACTTAATTTCCATTAATCGTTATTTAATGTTAATTAAATAATAATTAATTACTTAATTATCTTTATTTATTATTTAATAATATTTAAATAATAAATAATTAATTTATAAATTTTATCTCTCTTTAAATATTATTTAATAGGCATTAAATAATAATTGCTAATTTATCATCTTTATTTATTATTAACATTTAAAATAATAAATAAATAATAAATTTATTTAACCTAACCATGGTTTAGCTAACTAGATTAATATTTAAAATATTTAAATATTAAACTTTATGAAAAATATCCTCCCCAATATTATTTTTGTATTATTATTATTTTTGTTATAATTTTAAATTAATTTTCAAATATTTAAATTAATTAAAATTAACCCGAATGGCATTTTCGTAAATAAGTTGAAAAACCGGACCGAGGGCAGAATGGTAATTCTGCCAAGAAAAACACGGAGGGGCAAAATGGTAATTTCGCCGAAAAGTTTCTTACCGCGCATTGCGCGCGTTTTGGTTTGTTACGGGTCAAAACGACGCCGTTTTTGAAAAGCCGGAAACGGCTTCCGCGCGTACGCGCGGAGTGAATTTTTCTACGGACGCCAAACGACGTCGTTTGGCACCGCGTCCTCGGTGAACAGTACCTCGCGCATTGCGCGGCCAGTGTTAAAAATTTTCTTCCAAGCAGAATGTGAACAGTTCCGGCTATACACACTTTAATTAAAATTATACCTTCAATAAATCTTTAACTCTTCAATAAAAATCCAAAAAAATTACCAATCACCTTATATTAATTTATAACATGAAAAATTAATTTTTCATGATTTAATATCATTATTTTTTTATAAAAAATTTTACATCACATAAACTACCACAAATCATAACTTTTTGTGTATAACTCCATTTTGAGTGATTCAAACTTTGTTTTTCTCATGATTTAATGTTCTATAATATTAGAACATCAAATCTAAGTTTTACAAAAATATTTTTGGTCATATATTTCAAGACTTGATTATACACTATTAAATACATATTTTAGCATATAAATGATACCAAAATACAAACCAAACATATTAAACTCAAGCATGACATAAATATTACAACTACATATTAATAACTATATTAACATGTTTATACTAATATGATGATTTATTTAATTTAAAAATAAAACTTAGATTTAGAATAACCATTACCTTGATTTAATGGCTATCTTTCTTTTTCTTCCAAAGTAGTTGATGAGATTTGAAGGCATGAACCAAGAACTCCTTCTTCCCTCTTAGTATTTTGCTCTCACTATATTTCTCACTCTCAAATGCTCTCTAGCTCTCTCTTTTGGTTTGAAAATAAAAGATGAGAAATGAATTTCCAAGACTACTAAATTGTAAGTATACTTACAATGGTCATAGATATAAAATCTATATCTATCAAATCTCCATAATGAGATAGCAAGTATACTTACACAAGAAATTTAGCCCATCCTTAGTTGGTGAAAAGAGGCATGGTCATTGTACTTGAAAAAATAAAACAAGCAATCTATTAAATAAATAAATGAAAATTACAAATAAAAATCATTTTTCTCTCTCTTTCAACACATGGTCGGCTGATCCAAGTTGGGTTGTCCCAAAATTGAGTCACATTCCACTTTTTTTAATTAATTAATTAGTTATTTAATTGTTTTTTTCCAAGTGGGCCAATCATTGGGCTTTAATTTAAAATACCAATTGGGCTTCTATTAAATTGTTTGGGCTACTAAATTGTCAAATTTTATTATTCTCCACTTGGGCTACTAATTGACCCATGTTGGGCTAATTTAATAATTTACACATTAATTATTCAATCCATGATTAAATAAATAATTAGATTGAATAAATAATTAAATATTCTAACCCATAAGTATTAAATTACTAAATGGACTAATAAATATTATTATTAATATTTCACATTATTTACATTAATTAATAATCGTATTAATTAATTTATTATATTTAATTCACTCATTATATTCAATTTAATTGAATATTTAATTAATAGGAAACTTATCAATTATTTTGATATTAAAACTTTAGGGTTTGTTCACTAATGTAATAACATATTAGTGACCCCCTTTAATTAATTTTAGTAATTAATTACATAATTATTTAATCACATAATTAATTAATCACATAAAAAGATTTAAATAATCTCGTAAAACTAACTCTTTGGAAATTAAATTAATAATTTAATTAATAAAGATGTGGAAATTCTAGGACATTACATTCTCCCCTCCTTATAAAAATTCCGTCCTCGGAATTGTAAAAATAAGGTTACTCAAATAAAAACGGGTAATTTGCCCTCATTTCCTCCTCTAATTCCCACGTAGCTTCTTCAATGGCGTGATTCCTCCAAAGTACTTTGACAGAATGAATTATCTTATTTCTCAGTTTCTGTTCCTTCCTATCGAGTATCTGAACAGGAACTTCTTCATATGATAAATCCTTCCCGACTTGAATTGGTTCATAGGAGATAACGTGCTTGTAGTCTGGTTTGTATGGCCGCAATACCGACACGTGAAACACATTGTGAATATGTTCCAATTCAGGAGGTAAAGCTACCTCGTATGCTACTTCACCCACTCTTCTCAATATTTCGAACGGTCCTATGAACCTTGGACTCAATTTCCCCTTCTTTCCAAATCTGATCTTCCCTTTCCAGGGAGATACCTTAATGAACACAAAACTCCCCACCTCGAAGTCTCGTTTCTGTCGATGTAAATCGGCGTATTTCTTTTGACGGTCTTGAGCTGCTTCTAGCCGAGCTCTTATTACCTTGATAATTTCTACCGTCTGTTGAACCAACTCTGGCCCCAACAGTCGGCGTTCTCCTACCTCATCCCAACACAGAGGTGTTCTGCATTTTCTGCCATATAAAGCTTCGTAAGGCGGCATACCTATGCTCGCATGATAACTGTTGTTGTATGCAAACTCAACTAGTGGTAGATGGATTTCCCAACTGCCCTTGAAATCCATTACGCAGGCCCTGAGCATATCTTCCAATGTCTGAATTGTTCTCTCACTTTGCCCATCGGTCTGCGGATGATACGCTGTACTCATTCTCAACTGTGTCCCCAATCTCTCCTGAAGACTTCTCCAAAATTTTGACGTGAAGCGCGGATCTCTGTCTGACACAATCGATACCGGCACCCCATGTCTTGAAACTATCTCTTTGATGTACAGTTTGGACAACTGATCCAAACTGAACCTGATCTTGATCGGCAAAAAGTGCGCTGACTTTGTTAGCCGATCCACAATCACCCAAATTGCGTCATATCCCTTCTGTGTTGCTGGAAGTCCTACCACAAAATCCATTGTGATATGCTCCCATTTCCACTCAGGAATTTCTAACGGCTGTAACAATCCACTTGGTCTCTGATGTTCGGCCTTTACCCTTTGACAAGTTAGGCATCGGCTGACACATTCTGCAACCTCCCTCTTTAAATTCGGCCACCAAAAATGCTGACGTAGATCTTGATACATCTTCGTACTCCCCGGATGTATCGAGTATCTCGTACTGTGGGCCTCTTGCAAAATTTCCTCTCGTAATTCAGGCACTAGCGGTACCCAAACACGATTTTCAAATCTCAGCAATCCCATGCTATCAATTTTAAACTTGACCTCTTCTCCATCGGTCATCCTCTTCCGGATTCTGTCACATTCCTCATCTTTGTCTTGAGCCTCTTTCACCCTATCTAACAAGGTTGGGCTCACCTCGACTTCTATTGACTCGTTTGGACTTCTCACTTCCAACTCCATTCGAGCCATCTCTTGAACCAATTGTTCTTGATCTGTCAATATGAACAATTTCTCCCTGCTCTTTCTACTCAGAGCATCCGCTACTACGTTGGCCTTGCCGGGATGATATAGAATTTCACAATCATAATCTTTGATCAATTCCAACCATCTCCGTTGCCTCATATTCAGCTCCTTCTGTGTGAAGATATACTTCAGACTCTTATGGTCTGTGAATATCTCACATTTTTCTCCGTACAGATAATGTCTCCAAATTTTAAGGGCAAATACTACCGCTGCCAATTCCAAGTCGTGGGTAGGATATCCCTTCTCATAATCTTTTAATTGCCTGGACGCATATGCAACGACTTTGCCATTTTGCATAAGCACACAGCCAAGTCCCTTGTGCGATGCATCACTGTAGACCGTAAAGCCTCCTGTATCGTCTGGTAAGGTCAATACAGGTGCTTCACTAAGTCTTTTCTTTAACTCCTGAAAACTTTCCTCACACTTCTCCGTCCACACGTATTTCACCGTCTTTCTTGTTAAGTTGGTCAACGATGTTGCTATCTTTGAGAAGTCTTGAATGAACCTCCGATAGTAACCCGCTAACCCTAAGAAACTTCTTACTTCTGTCGGCGTCCTTGGTTGCTCCCAATTCATCACCGATTCAACCTTCGCCGGATCAACCGAAACTCCCTCCTTGTCAATAACATGACCTAAAAATTGAACTCTCTCCAACCAGAATTCACACTTTGAAAACTTAGCGTACAACCGCTCCTTCCGTAAAATCTCCAACACCAATCTTAGGTGTTCAGCATGCTCTCCCTCCGTTTTCGAATACACCAAAATATCATCAATGAACACGACTACAAATTTATCCAAGTATTGCTTGAATATTCTGTTCATCATGTCCATAAATGCGGCTGGCGCATTCGTTAGTCCAAACGACATCACCAGAAACTCATAATGCCCATATCGAGTTCTGAATGCCGTCTTGGGTATATCCTCCTTCCTGACTTTCAACTGATGATAACCAGTCCTTAAGTCAATCTTTGAAAAGTACTTCGCCCCTTTCAATTGATCGAAAAGATCGTCAATTCGTGGTAACGGGTACTTGTTCTTAATTGTCACCTTATTCAGCTCTCTATAATCCATACACAATCTCATCGATCCATCCTTCTTCTTTACAAACAGCACCGGTGCTCCCCATGGAGAAACACTTGGCTGAATGTACTTATTGTCTAGCAACTCCTGCAATTGCACCATCAATTCCTTTAGTTCTACCGGAGCCATCCTATATGGTGCTTTCGATATCGGTGCTGTCCCCGGTACTAAATCAATCACAAATTCTATTTCCCTGTCCGGCGGTAAACCCGGCAGTACATTTGGAAAAACATCCGTAAACTCCCTAACTACTGGTATTTGCTCCATCTCGGGACTCACCACTTGTGTGTCAACCACATGAGCCAAATACCCTACACAACCTTTCTTCAATAATTTCTTGGCCTGCATCATCGTCAGACAAGAAGACTGTCTTGACGATTTGCTGCCATAAAATACGACCTTAGACTTATTTGGTGTCTTAAGGTGTATGCACTTCTTCTGACAATCAATTATCGCCCCGTGGTTAAACAACCAATCCATCCCAAGTATTACATCAAATTCCCCCAGACGTATTGGAATTAGATTCACATTTAATTTCTGACCCCTGATTTCAGCACAACAATTTCTATGTATGTACTCTACCGGAATCACTTCTTTATTAGCAACTTCTATGTTCATTGAGTTTTCTAGTTTGTCCCTAGGCAACTCTAATCGTCTAGCGAAATCATCAGACACAAATGAACAGGTAGCACCCGAATCAAACAATACATATGCATTTATATTATTGATCGGAATAATACCTGACACCACGTCTTTTGACCCCACGGCATCCTGTACCGTCATATTGAAAGTCCGGGCTGTCGGCTTGTTCTGTGGTACCGGTCCCCCGATAGCCAATTTGCTGTTATTGCCCCTGTAGCCGCTACCCCCGTCATTCTTCTTCTTAGGGCAATCCTTTATCAGGTGGTCAGATGCTCCGCAAGAAAAGCATCTCCCTTTCTTTGGGAGGGGACAATTTGGAGAAATATGTCCCACCTGACCACAATTGTAACATGTATTCTTCCCTTTCCTGCACTCCCCGAAGTGGTTCTTCCCACATATATTGCATGCTGGCTTTTTCTGAACACTTCCTTGTTGATTCCCCGAGCTCTTGTCGTTACTGTTGTTGTCCCATTTACGCTTATTACTGTTATTATTATTATTGCCTCCACTGTTACTGTTCTTGCTTCCCCCTTCATTTTTCTTCTTGTTTCTCTCCTGGTTAAACTTGGTCAACGCGTCGCTTCCACCTTCAGCAATGATTGACTTCTCCAACAAAGTTGCGAACGAGTCAATCTGCAGTACTGCTACCTTGTTGAATATCCAAGGTCTCAATCCATTCTCGAACCTCCTGGCCTTGCGTTCCTCCGTGTCTACCTGATGTGGAGCGAACCTGGCCAGCTCATTAAATTTTGCCGCGTACTCCGGTACCGACATGTTCTCCTGTTTCAGTTCTAGAAACCTTACCTCCATCCTACTTTTCATACTTTTCGGGAAATAATTCTCGTCGAATATTTCCTTAAATTTTGTCCAGGGCACCACACCATCCCCAGCCCTATTCTGATTGGCTTCCCACCAGAAATTGGCTTCGCCCTTCATCATGTAGGTAGCAAAAACTGTCTTTTGCTCCTCAGCTACTCTTGCGATAACGAACGCCTTCTCTATCTCCTTTATCCAAGACTGGGCCTCTATCGGGTCCGACGTTCCCCTAAACTCTGGCGGTCCCACCGCTTTAAAATCTTTGAAATTTGCCAACTGAGTTGGTGGTGGTGGTGGTGGATTTGCTACAACAGGATGTCTGTGTTGCATTGCCTCAGCTAGCATGTCGACGAAGTTTTGCATAGGGTCTACATTGTGACCCCCCGCGTCGTTGTTAACTGACTCTTCTACCCCCTGGTTCCTTGGTGGTTGTCTACGTGGCGGCATTTTCTGTTATAAACAAAAATTTACATTATTATACTTATTACATCTTTTTCATTTCATTATTTTGTATCTTAGGCAATGTTTAGCTAACATACAAGTAATTATTTCAACACGCATATAACATAAATTTGACTGCATTTATATTTATATGCTAAAACAGTAGTGCGTAGCACTTTACATCAAAAGCATACTGCTATAAATGCTTCTATCCCAGAGAAGCTACAAAAGATGGGATCTGACATATCCTACAACTTCCTAGAGTTGGGATTTAGTGACATATTAACCCTCTAATAAAACAAAAGTTGGGTTCTACTGCATCTATTTACATACGAAATTAGAAAACAACTACTACTACTACTGACTGCGCATCCCCCTACGGATCGCGTCGTCATACTCCTCATCCCCGATGGCCATCACCACACTCCTGCTGATGGTGTGCATAGACTGGCCCTCCTCAGCTGGGTAGTAGTGCACCCTGCTCTGAAGCCTACCATATGAAGATCGGTAGACGTAACTAAGTCTATCCGTCCTCACCCGCTTCTCGCGGACCTCCTCCTCTAGCTCAATCATCTGACCATAAGCGGCATCCCGCTGTCTCTCCATCTCCATTCGGTCCTCTACCGCCTCCTGCCAGTGTGCACGGATGGCGGCCTTCTCTGCCTGTACTTGCTGAACCTTCAGCTCAGCCTCAGCCAACCTAGTCTCAACCACTGCCAATTTGGCTTGCAGCTCTACATCCTGCTCTACCAGCTGATGAGTTAGCACCGCAAAGTGCTCTACTGAATCCTCGTACTCCTGTACCTGATCCTCAAGTCCTACAATCCTCTCCTTCAGCTCTGTGTTCTCGCCAGAGAACTGATAAGCCGCATCCCTATACTGATCCTCCATGTGCTGATGGGTCAGATTCTGCTCCTCTAGATGCTGGACCCTTGCCTCCAGCCCCTCGTTCCTATCTGTCAGTCCCTCTATGATGTCAGCGGCAGTAGTGCCCATGCCATCAGCTGACTCCTCCTCCTCAGACTCCTCTGACTCTGCCTCATCCTCACTGTAAGGCCTCATGACTCCGCCCCAGATGGGCTCCACACGATCCCCCTCCTCAGGATCTGACTCTGGCTCCTCTACGGGTGCAGCCACCAGCGGCTGTGCAGTATCCATATGGATATCAATATAGTCCTCCTCAGCAGTGCGACTCGACTGTCCGATCTCTGCCATCCTATATCATAAAACAATAACACACGTTAGTACAGCAATAAAATATATTCATTGATGAAATGAAATGATATTTTATCATGTACATCTCGGCTCGATGGATTTTCTCAATCCATCTCCAAAAATACACAACATGATGAATCTCCCCGATTCATCCCCTAACGCACTCGATATGAGTTTAATACTAAGGTTATAACTTAGGTTTCGCAAATCCTAACGTTTCTAACCTACGGCTTTGATACCAACCTGTGACGACCCCAAATCCGGGTTCCATAACCTCGAGTTTGGTTCTCACTATTCAACACATTACTAACAATTAAATACATACATTGCATTTAAATATCGCGGAATAATACATATTGGTTCCCTTCAAAAGGTTACAATACCAGGGTCTATCAACCTTAACATAAAAACAGTTCCTATCATAAGGAATTACAAAAGGTTTAACAACCGTAAATACATAAATAAAGATCTAACTAGCATGCATAAGCTACTTAAGCTTTGGCCTTTCCTTTTCCCTTATCCTTCCTGGAGCAATCAGGATTATCTGAAAAATGGTTCATGATATAGCAAGAATGAGCAACTAGTTTGCTCAGCAAGTTTATAACAATCATATAGATTTAATATATCATGAATGAATGGGAAAGATCATCAATGGTTCAACAATAGATATAACAATTGTGAAAGAAACAGGATTCAAATTTTAATAAACAGAATATTTGAATCTTAAAATGCTGAGTGGTCACTAAGGACCCTGAACTAACTAGGGTATAATAGAGTTTCCTCTGACCCTTTGAGTTGTTTGGTTTTCAAGGGGATCAGCCTATTCAACCCGCTGTATATGCATTACATTTAGTCACTGGCGCCAAAGTCGGTTTCCCGACACAAAATCCCCTAATTTAGGGTTGTTCAATTCTCAGTCTTAATATAAGAAATCCGCACCCAACAATGGTTTGGATAAGCTTTTAAAAGTATTCCAGTTATTGAATTTAGAAACGCAATGTCTAGCTGAACTATTAGCTTCAGACATTTTTAATACAGTTCATGAATCAAGAACTAACAAGCTTCAAATGCACTAAGTGCGATTGTATAAACAATATGGATGTGGAATAATTTTCGATAATTAAACCACTTCAAGCTTTAACAATAAATACAAGTATGGAAACTTGTTCAGCAATAATAATTGAGTAGGGTTAGAGAACTTGCCTGTTTGCTCAGCTACAATAATTGTCTAGCTTTAACTAACTTGCTTTGAAAGACCTAACATTAATAAAGTCGGTCTAATAATTAGTACGACGTATTTGCATAATTATACGCTTAATAACGAACTTATTTACCACATAAGTACTAACACATAAATTACATTAGTCAAAACAATATTATTAACCTTATAGACACTTAATCATTTTAGGTTAATAATTTAATAAGTTAGAAAATATTTTTCTTAAGTGTTGGACACTTATTAAACCCTTAAACAACTTATTATAATTGTTTAGTTCAATTCAATTTATTTTATTAACTCAATCTCTTTTTAATTACTATTTAATATTGATTAAATAGAAATTAATTAATTAACTCTAGTTATTATAAATAATAACTAATTGTACTTACTTATTATTTAATTATAATTAAATAATAAATAATTATTAACTTAGTTTAAACCTTCTTTAATTTAATGTTAATCAACCAATAATTAACCAAGTAATTAACCTTACTTATTATTTAATTAAGGAAATTAAATAATAGTTTACTAATCTTAATCCTCTTTAATTATTATTTAATGTCAATTAAATAATAATTAATTATTTAATTAATTTTAATTATTATTTAAGGTTAAATAATAATCAAATCATTCTTATTTATTATTTAAATTAAATAATAAATTATTACTCTAATAACTTAATTTCCATTAATCGTTATTTAATGTTAATTAAATAATAATTAATTACTTAATTATCTTTATTTATTATTTAATAATATTTAAATAATAAATAATTAATTTATAAATTTTATCTCTCTTTAAATATTATTTAATAGGCATTAAATAATAATTGCTAATTTATCATCTTTATTTATTATTAACATTTAAAATAATAAATAAATAATAAATTTATTTAACCTAACCATGGTTTAGCTAACTAGATTAATATTTAAAATATTTAAATATTAAACTTTATGAAAAATATCCTCCCCAATATTATTTTTGTATTATTATTATTTTTGTTATAATTTTAAATTAATTTTCAAATATTTAAATTAATTAAAATTAACCCGAATGGCATTTTCGTAAATAAGTTGAAAAACCGGACCGAGGGCAGAATGGTAATTCTGCCAAGAAAAACACGGAGGGGCAAAATGGTAATTTCGCCGAAAAGTTTCTTACCGCGCATTGCGCGCGTTTTGGTTTGTTACGGGTCAAAACGACGCCGTTTTTGAAAAGCCGGAAACGGCTTCCGCGCGTACGCGCGGAGTGAATTTTTCTACGGACGCCAAACGACGTCGTTTGGCACCGCGTCCTCGGTGAACAGTACCTCGCGCATTGCGCGGCCAGTGTTAAAAATTTTCTTCCAAGCAGAATGTGAACAGTTCCGGCTATACACACTTTAATTAAAATTATACCTTCAATAAATCTTTAACTCTTCAATAAAAATCCAAAAAAATTACCAATCACCTTATATTAATTTATAACATGAAAAATTAATTTTTCATGATTTAATATCATTATTTTTTTATAAAAAATTTTACATCACATAAACTACCACAAATCATAACTTTTTGTGTATAACTCCATTTTGAGTGATTCAAACTTTGTTTTTCTCATGATTTAATGTTCTATAATATTAGAACATCAAATCTAAGTTTTACAAAAATATTTTTGGTCATATATTTCAAGACTTGATTATACACTATTAAATACATATTTTAGCATATAAATGATACCAAAATACAAACCAAACATATTAAACTCAAGCATGACATAAATATTACAACTACATATTAATAACTATATTAACATGTTTATACTAATATGATGATTTATTTAATTTAAAAATAAAACTTAGATTTAGAATAACCATTACCTTGATTTAATGGCTATCTTTCTTTTTCTTCCAAAGTAGTTGATGAGATTTGAAGGCATGAACCAAGAACTCCTTCTTCCCTCTTAGTATTTTGCTCTCACTATATTTCTCACTCTCAAATGCTCTCTAGCTCTCTCTTTTGGTTTGAAAATAAAAGATGAGAAATGAATTTCCAAGATTACTAAATTGTAAGTATACTTACAATGGTCATAGATATAAAATCTATATCTATCAAATCTCCATAATGAGATAGCAAGTATACTTACACAAGAAATTTAGCCCATCCTTAGTTGGTGAAAAGAGGCATGGTCATTGTACTTGAAAAAATAAAACAAGCAATCTATTAAATAAATAAATGAAAATTACAAATAAAAATCATTTTTCTCTCTCTTTCAACACATGGTCGGCTGATCCAAGTTGGGTTGTCCCAAAATTGAGTCACATTCCACTTTTTTTAATTAATTAATTAGTTATTTAATTGTTTTTTTCCAAGTGGGCCAATCATTGGGCTTTAATTTAAAATACCAATTGGGCTTCTATTAAATTGTTTGGGCTACTAAATTGTCAAATTTTATTATTCTCCACTTGGGCTACTAATTGACCCATGTTGGGCTAATTTAATAATTTACACATTAATTATTCAATCCATGATTAAATAAATAATTAGATTGAATAAATAATTAAATATTCTAACCCATAAGTATTAAATTACTAAATGGACTAATAAATATTATTATTAATATTTCACATTATTTACATTAATTAATAATCGTATTAATTAATTTATTATATTTAATTCACTCATTATATTCAATTTAATTGAATATTTAATTAATAGGAAACTTATCAATTATTTTGATATTAAAACTTTAGGGTTTGTTCACTAATGTAATAACATATTAGTGACCCCCTTTAATTAATTTTAGTAATTAATTACATAATTATTTAATCACATAATTAATTAATCACATAAAAAGATTTAAATAATCTCGTAAAACTAACTCTTTGGAAATTAAATTAATAATTTAATTAATAAAGATGTGGAAATTCTAGGACATTACATATATCGAATTGGTCAGAAACTAATCGATTCGGTATAAAAAATAACTAGTTTGGTACTGATTTGAAGTTTTGGTGATTCGATAAATATCGAAACATACCGATTTTTTATATTTTTTAAAATTATTATTATTAATAAATAATAATAAAATAATATTATTATTATTATTATTTTCGGTATTAACCGGTATCGATACCGACTTTTGGACAGATTCGATACTGATCCGGTTAAAATCTATTGAACACCCCTAATAACCAATACAAACTTTGATAAAAGATATATATGACTTTGTACGTGAGTTTATCGTCTCTCGTATTAGATAAAATCTTGTTTTAAAGATATATATTTAAAGATCACAATTTTAAAAATATATATATATATATTTTTGATAACAGTGATATTATAATATTTCAGTTAATATAAATAATGGTCCGTTAACATTATTTTTTTATTTTTTTTGAAACAAATATTTCTCGCAAATAGTTTGTGTTTTTTTTTTGGAACGGAAGTATCTTTACAATTCACTTTTCAGGTAGACTGCAGTCGGTACCAACATAAAAAGGTCATTGATAGTTCATGGGAGGAGCACCTTGGTTGGGCTTGTCTCGACTAACGGAGTTTTCAATTCATTGGCAACCAGTCGGGTGTTTTTCTGGTCTTCCCAACATTACTTAATTTCTCTATAAATGAAATGACAAAACATATAATTTGTTTAATAAAATTGATACATTTTATTTAATATATCACTGAACTCTTAATTTTATAAATTATCATATTAAATTAATTAAAAAAAATACCAATTGAGCTATTTTGTCAAATTAGATAGATAGAAGTTAACTTTTTTCTATGTGGCTATTTAAAAAAAAAATTACATAAAAAAATGACATGGATAATTTATAAAAATATAAAATAAAAATAAAATTATTTTTTTAAAATACAAATAAAATTAAAATTATTTTTAAAAAATTCAAATAAAGTTGGAAAATAATAATATAAAATTTAAAACAAAATAATTTTTGTTAAAAACAAATAAAATTAAATAAACTTGAAAAATTAAAAAAAATACAAAATATATTAAAATGAACTTGAAAAATTACAATACAAAAATTAAAAATAAAATAATAAAATACTTTTTTTGAAAATATAAAATTAATTTTTTATTTTGTATTTTTTAATTTAAAAAAATTATCATTTTGTTTAATTGTAATTTTCACTTTTATTTTAATTTCATTAAGTAATTTTAATAATTTACTTTAAATTTATTTTATATTTTCAGAAAAAATATTTTATATTTTCAAAATTTATTTATTTATTATTAATTTTCAAAATTTTATTATTTTGTTGTAATTTCCAAGTTATTTTAATTTAATTTGATTTAAAAATCTATTATTTTGTTTTTAATTTTATATTATATTACAATATTATTTTATTTTGTATTTTAAAAATTTTATCATTTAAAATTTTTTTTATTGTAATTTTCAATTTTATTAAGTTTTTTTAATAATTTAATTTTAAAATATATTTTATATTTTCAAAATTTTATTATTTTATTTTTAAAAAAAATTGTTGTTTTGAATTTTATATTATTATTTTTCAATTTTATTTGATTTTTTCAAGATTATTTTAATTTATTTGTATTTTTAAAAATTAATTTAAATTTTATTTTAGATTTTTATAAATTATCCATGTTATTTTTTCACTTCATTTTTTTATTTTTTTAAATAACCACGCAGAAAAAAGTTAATTTTCATTCATTTAATTTAACAAAATAACCTAATTAATATTTTTTAATTAACTTAATATGATAATTTATAAAATGAAAAGTTCAATGTATTAACTAAAACGTGTCAACTTAAAAAAACCAATCATAATTTGCCTAACACTCTGTTTCTGAGTTTTGGTCAGAAGAAAAAAAAAGAACAGAAAACTTAAATTATAATTGAAAAAAAAAGAATAGAAAATATATAATTTTTCTTTGTATTGTTTATGAATTTTTAATAGAAAATTTAAAATTTTTATTTTCTTATGTTTGTGAGTTCTAATAAAAAGAAAAAATAATTATTTTTACAAATTTATCCTTTTGCTAATTATTTTAACATACCCACCATTCTTTCCCTTACTAAGGGCAAGGGTGTGGTTGTATGAGTTTTGTTAGCATAACTGCATAATACCAGATAAAAACATTCTTAAAAAGTGTTTCCTCGGTCCCCATGAACTTAGAAATTTCACACATTTGCTTGTGTGACCTGATTCAATTATTTTTTAGCTACTTTTGAAGCCGACTTCTATTAATTGTTTTTGGAATTGCCTTACAGACATGCATTTAGGCCAGAGAAAATGTCAAAGCTCACTTCTCGTTCGTTGCCAGAGAATGGAAACAAATTGGAACCTTCCCAAACCTCCACCCCATTTAGCGCTCATAAACAAGGGACAACTTACAATCTTAAGGTCGATGGTAAATATCACAAGATAAATGGTTTTATAGGACCACATAAAAGTGCCTATTTCGACACTAAAGTCTTCAACTGTAATTACCGAGTAAATTGTTGAATCTCGTAAGTTTGATGTCATTGGCTTTTCAAGAAAAAGCCTGAGTTTCTTATTAAATACAGAAACACTAAGATGTTGTAGAAAAAATATAAATTAAAAATATGAGTTGTAATTAAAAAAAAATATTATATTATAAATTGAGAATAATATAAGAATTACGAAAATATTATTTATCTCATTTTTTTTTATAATCTAAATCATGCTAATTTTGAATAAAAAATTTTAACAGAAAAAATAATTAATTTTTTTATTCATTTATTAAAAAATTTAAAAACATAATAATTAGACCAAAAATTTAAAATTTTCGTCTATTTCTTTTCATTTTGGACTATTTTAAAACTCGGAAACAAAGTGTAAAGGAAATTCATAAAATCTCTCTCTGCACTGGACGAAAAGAAGGAACAGGCCTTCATATCCGAGAAGCCGGCGGCGGGAAGGCTTGCAAGCGGTAAGACCACTACGAATTCTGTCCTTTTCTCTTTCTCTCTCCCTCTTACTTTCTGTAGAATTTATATAGACATCCATATGTCTGTTTCCGCTCCACAGATTTGTCTTCCATTATTATTTATGAACCTGTGATTTGATCCGTATCAAGCAAGAAATTGGACTCGGATATTGTCTATATGATTCTATGCTTCAGAGTCCTAGTTAAAATTTCCGACCTTCATTTCTCAACATTTTGCTTTTTTCTGGATTCAAACTCTAGGTTTCCGTTCAGATCCCAGAGTCGATTCATTTCCCGTTATCGAGTAAGAAGAACAAATTCTAGCATTTCTTACGTGAATAATTGGCTCAAGTTTGAAGGCTCAAATTAACTGTATTTTTACTTTCTTTGTTTTCTTTTTTAATAAAAAATATCCGGAATGAGTATTTCAAGTTTTAACATTATTGTCTCTTCAATTTTCGTAAATTCTCAAAGCAAATCATCTCTATATTTGATACATTGCTGTTTAAGCCTTTTGCAAAATATAAGTTGAGATCTTGTTTTGATGAATCTATCACTGCTCCATTACTCCCAGATTTAAGGACATTAATTAAAGTTGTGTCTTTTTTCTAGTATGGATTATTTAAAATTCCATGCGTATATGGTTATGTAGTAATTATTAAAAAAATTCTCAAAAGACTTTATAAATTAGGAACTGCATTTGCTACATTATGATGTACAAGACTGTAATCTGATTGTTTTCTAATGCTCAATTGAAGTTGTTAGAATCAAGTGAGATACAATGTCGACGGTTGATGAGCCACTGTACCCAATCGCTGTTCTTATAGATGAGCTGAAGAATGATGACATTCAATTACGGCTAAATTCTATTAGGAAGCTTTCAACAATTGCTCGTGCTCTTGGGGAGGAACGAACACGGAAGGAATTAATTCCATTTTTGAGTGAGAACAATGATGATGATGATGAATTGCTTCTTGCAATGGCGGAAGAGTTGGGGGTGTTTATACCTTACGTTGGAGGTTTGGAGCATGCTCATGTTTTGCTTCCCCCTTTAGAAACCCTTTGCACTGTTGAGGAAACCTGTGTGAGGGACAAAGCCGTGGAATCACTTTGTGGAATTGGATTTCAAATGAGGGAGAGTGGTTTGGTTGATTGGTTTATACCTCTAGTGAAGGTTGGTTGATTGCTTACAGCATAATGTTATTTTAATTTGTGTGTTTTTTATTTTTATTTATCTATTTGCCAATGCAATTTTTGGTAAAAAACACTTGTAAAGAAAAGCAACTTTGGCAAAAACTTATAATGGATACAGTTATAGGTTCCCGATTAAGTATTGATGACTCATGAGGTGTTCTTCTATATATTCTTACACTTTCCTTTTTCACAAGTTACATGTTTGTTCATTGTGCTAACCCTTAATCCAATCCGCATATTTAAATTGTTAAATTTGTGCAGTCACTTTGAAATGAATAGAAGTTAGGCTTTGCTCAAGTTCGAACCCCACACATCCCATGTGATTTACACGACGCTGACTGCTGAACCAAGTTCTCATTTTTGTTTATGTTATAAAATATTTTAGAAAACTCTTCTTTCTCTGATATTTCATCAAATATATTTTTTAATGTAAATAATTTTACTATATCAAATATTAGCGTTCTCAAACCACTATGAAATCTATGTTTTTGGATTTCCTTGCTCTCACGCTCTTGCACCTGCACTCGCCCTCTCAGCCAGATTCGGAAACTGTTCACTTTTTTGCTTATATCAAATCTTCGTTGAGTTTTAGTTTCTTATTAATCATTGGAATTCGTTCATACATTTTATAAATAATACCTTCAGAGGCTATCAGCCGGTGAATGGTTTACAGCTCGAGTTTCTGCTTGTGGATTGTTTCACATTGCTTATCCAAGTGCCCAAGAGATGTTGAAGACTGAATTGCGATCAATTTACAGTCAGCTATGTCAGGATGACATGCCTATGGTGAGGAGGTCTGCTGCTACAAACTTGGGGAAGTTTGCTGCTACCGTTGAACCTACTCATCTCAAGACTGACATCATGTCAATATTCGAGGATCTTACACAGGATGGTAAGAACTCACTTATAACTTTGTCCTTTTGCAGTTTTAATTTGCAAAGTTGTTGTTAATGAACATTTTATAGGTCGGATAGATTGATTTGGTCGCTGTAATAATTTCGCAAGGTTGTTTCTTCCCTCACGGAAAAATTGGTTGATTACTCCTAGCAAGCCGGAGGATGACACCCTTAGAAGCTCCCCACTGAATAGACTCTTAAAGGTTACTACCTACTTCTGTTGAAGAGGTGTACTTTGTAACACACCATTTCTTAGATTTTCGGAATATTTATTTGAGGAGTTAAAAAATATTGAATGTCAAGAAGTAGGACTATGAGTTGAAATTGAACTGTGATAGGTGAGAGAAACACTTGTTATACATTGAATGGTTGATGATAGAAACAATAGAGTAGAGTATTGTAATTATACTGAATAAATGGGTGAAATGCTCTGACTATATGATGGCTATGAACTTTCTCCAATTAGAGATAAAAATAATACAAATGAGGCTGGTAATTGTACATTGCTTGGTGTATAAAAGGAGCTGGAAGTCCTGACAAATTTGCAGGGCGCTCAAAATTTTAACCTGCAACTTATATGCTGCAAAATTTGACAATTCTGATGAAGAAAGTTGAACAATCGGCTATCTGTTGTTATGTGACATGCCAATCAAGATGAGGGCCTCATTTCTTAACATAAAAGAAATTTTGAGATTTCTGGGGGTGTGGAGGTTAAATTAATAGGTGCTTTCTATTTATTTATTTTTATTAATTATATGTATTTGAAAGAAATGTTTTGTATTTTGGGATTGCCTTGCAACTTCCAAGGGTATGTGCTAATAAAGATGAAGGCAACATGTCTTAACATAACGATAATAGAAATTCTAAGATAGCTTTAATTATTAGGGTTTGTTCACAGATGTTGATGTTAAATATATAGGTGTTATGATATTTCTTAGGTCTTTGAATGAGATATTCTATATTCGGAATTTCCTTGCAACTTCCAATAAGTTATTCAAGGGGAAGAAATAGAAAATTTGAGAAATATTGTAGCAGCACTGTAGCAGGTTTTTTATTAAGACTAGTGTATCAAAGTACTGATCATGTCAGAGTTTAACTTATATTTAGTGATTTTAAGTCTTTTTCATTATTTTAAGCAATAACAATAAGAAAAAAAGTGCAGTCGAGACTGGATTACCTTAGCGGCCAGGATATAACGTGTTTAGGGTTTTTATAGTCTTTGCTATAAATATTAGCCATAAACGGGCGTGTAAGGAGCCTAAGCAACACATTTTAGGTTTCCCATTGTTTTGCTTGAAGAAACTTAGGCTCCAATAGTTGATCGAAATAAGAATTTGTTTTCTTGCACTTGTGTTGATCGAAATAAGAATTTGTTTTCTTGCGCTTGTGATTTGTGCAGAAACAAAATATTCTGATAGCAGCATGGACGACAAATTTGTGCATTTTTTTTATGCCAACTATTAACATAATATGGTTTATAGCAATGGCTGTTTTTATTTGGGGATCCTACCATTTATTTTCAATATGACTTTTCAAAATAGGTTGTTTTGCAATTTTTTTTTTATTTTTATAAATAAGTCTGCAAGCTTTGATGTAATCTGTGTTCTTTTTAGATCAAGATTCTGTTCGATTACTAGCTGTTGAAGGCTGTGCTGCTCTTGGGAAGTTGTTAGAACCCCAGGATTGTGTTGCACATATTCTTCCCGTCATTGTCAACTTCTCTCAGGTGCGCTTTTGGTCTTATAGTTTTACCTTGAATTCATTTTAGCCATAATATTTGGTACCTCATTCGTGCTCTTGTAAGTAGTAATATCTGAGGTTTTGTATTTTTGCTATATATAACTAGTTTCACAGTTTTTATTTTTGGGTCTTCTTTGTGGTGCACTTTATATGACATATTTTTAGTGGGATTCTTACTTATTGAACAATAAAATCTTTAGCAATATTATTTTCTTAGTTGATTCTACTCTTTTAGACAACTGTTTTGGGCCTATATATGATATATTGTTTTTTTGGTTGTGGTGATACATGTTCCTTTATATTCCCCAAGTTGAGTTTCTATTGATGTGTTCTGTTAATTTTATTTAGAGTTAAACATTCCTCTAAAGCTCATTTTTTAATCCCTTCATAGTTGCTGAGCCATTTTACAAATTAACTAGATATCTGATCGAGGCTGTCGAGAATCGAGAAGGGAATTCATAAGTCAAATAATGTTCACAAGGATAAACATGCATAGAGAGAGAAAGCATTGTTTTTGGCCATAGAGAGGTAGGTTGGAGGGCAGATCCGTTTACTCTCTTTTTGAGCTATTTATGGTTATGCCATTCTAGTTGTTTTTTAATTTTGCAAAAAAAATTGTACCTGTTTGTGTGGAGTGACTTCGTTGGCTATTTTCTGGAATCTAAACATACAGTCCATGACTAGAAGAGAAAATAGAGTTATTAGAGGAAGAAAGTTAACTAGAAATAGAAAGAGAATTAATCATTAGAGGAGAAACATATATCCTTGGGATTCACTGGAGAAGTGATGTGATTCAGATCAAACTAAAGTTCAAATCGAAGAATGCCATCTTGAAAAGCCCTTGGTGGCCTCACCTTTTTTTTTCCTTTTTTCAAAGATAGACCTTAAAAGCTTCTTTCTTTTCCATCCCATCTTCTGTACTTCTTCACGGGCAAACAGATAGTTATGCTGAACATATACTTTTTGCTCTGTTAAAGTTTTCCAGTAGGGAAAACCTAGTGGCGGTGTTGTTATTTCTGAAAAGATCATTTTAATTCTGGAAAGATATCTGGGGGTTTATTAGTTACTCTATTCTTCTTTCTAATTTGGCTACATTTGATTTGTAATTGAACTTTCATTTTGATATTGCAAGTGGCCATCGAGTATTTGTTGAGACTACTCTTTGTTTGTTGATGTTTAGAAGAATGTACAACTTAAATACATTTTCTGCATTATTAAGCTATCAGTTTGACCGGTTTTGTTGCTCTTGAACAGGATAAGTCCTGGCGTGTTCGCTACATGGTTGCCAATCAGCTGTATGAACTATGTGAAGCTGTGGGGACTGAGCCTACAAGGTACATATTTATGTGAACTGTTCGATATGTGCCATTCTAGTACTGGTTGTTGAACACAGCACTTTTTCAGTCAATTTCATTGTGTCAGTTTTGTGCTGTCATGTTTTTGGACAACATTATGAAAATAATTATAGTTTTGATTATATTTTGATTGTATTAATAACTCCTTTTGATTATTAGTTTGAAACATTAATATGTGGTTACCTTAATGTTTGAAGAACGGATTTGGTTCCTGCGTATGTGAGGCTACTTCGAGATAATGAAGCTGAAGTACGTATAGCAGCTGCTGGCAAAGTTACCAAGTTCTGCCGGATTCTTAATCCCGAGCTATCAATTCAGCACATTCTTCCGTGTGTGAAGGTTTGGTGTTGTCAAACCTCTCTCATAATTATTCTCTTGATTGCATTTTTTAATTATTCTTTCACTTTGTCCTATAGTCCAGCTATCTTACTATTTGGCCACAACATTTTGCAGGAATTGTCTTCAGATTCTTCACAACATGTTAGGTCTGCACTGGCCTCCGTTATAATGGGAATGGCTCCTGTTTTAGGAAAGGTAAAAGTAAATTTCACTTGATCTCTATGCAACCTCAGTTGTTTTTCTTTTCATTACTTATTTAGTGCAAAGCTGGTCATATATGTTACTTCATTGCTTTCCTGTCCGCGATTAATTTACTATACAAATAATTGTAAGGGTTCACATTTAATAATCCTACGACAGATATCAACTAGCAAGAGAAAATTTCAGATTTTTTTCATTTTGTCGGACATGATTTTTAAATTTGGAATTCCTGGTATATGTCAAAGATAGAAAAAGGTGTGCAGAACATGTACTACCACCATGTAATTTCAGCTGGTGTGAAATTTTATATGATTGCTTGTTTGCTCTGGCCACTTGGTGGTGTCACAACCATAGTTATCAAGTCGTCGCCATGCTTAGGCATCCAGTCGGTGCATATTGGGAAGGCGTCTGGACAACTTGGTGGGAGGGGAGAAAGTCGCAAGAGAAGAAAAAAGAAGAAAAACTGAGAAGGAGAAAAGAATGACGACGAAGCAGAAGACGAAGAGACTAAGAAGAAGAACACGCACCTGAGACGAAGAAGAAGCTGCTGCCGCCGCCGCCAATCATTGCACCATCTCCGACCATCAACGCCTCTTCTAACGCCGAAGCCCTTCCTCTCACGTTGTGAAACCATCTCTGACCTGCGCCTCTCGATCTTCTCTCTTCGACCATCTGCTACTGCTGCTGCGTCTGAAAGAAACTGAAAGGGAAAGGCTGCGTTTGGTACCCATAATCTAACCCTAGCCTATTAATTTCTTGCAAAACTATCATTTAGTTCCTCCTACTTTATGCATCCATTTAAATATTACCCCATGGTTTTTGAACTTACATTTTAACTCCCGCTAGTTTTCTAAAATAAACCCTGAACTTTTAACCTTTCGCATTTTAGCCCTTGTTGACTAAAAAAAAAAGTACAAAAGTTTTTCTTAAATTTTTTCTCAAAATATAGGATTCATACTTCAATTTCTTGGATTATTTTTACTCATTGCATAGCACCAAAAAAAAAAAAAAAAACATAGAAGTTAGAATTAGATAAGTATGATCAATTGATAAATTCTTAAGTTGAATATAAAGATACGTATGAATAAATAGAATAATTTACATTCGGTGATAAAAACATATGATATTCTATATGATCAATTGTTATTGCTAAGTATTTACATAATTGTGTTTTTAATTTTATCCTATATATGTTTTGGATTTTAATGTATATGAAATTTTATTGTCAATATATTTGTGAAGTAAATAAATAATATATAAATTGCATACTACGAACAACTTGTCGCCTAGGCGTCGGTCGGCTACCGCCATGACTCGTCATGGTGCCGTGACAACTATGGTCACAACTCTTTGTTGCTTATTGTTATCTTAAGTATTATTTCTGTAAGGATTATTTCATTTGTTCTTTCCACTTTAGCCTTCTATCTTCTATGGTTCTATTCTGTATCCATTTAAAAGCAAAAATGCAGCTGATTATTATTCACTTGGTCCATGCATTCAAGTTATCCATTTTCTAACTATATCTAGTATCAAATTTGATTCTGTCTTGGTCCTTCTGCATTGTACTGTAGCATATAATGGACTATACTATCAGGGTTAATTGGTTATTTACCTTAATACCAAGTGTGCTGGAGTATGTTATCACTGACATTACTGACTATCTAGCTTTAGTTATTTACCTTAATGCCAAGTGTAGTTTAGAAGTTCTTTTTACTGCTAGATTATCTTGTCTTTTTGTTACGTGCCATGCTTGAATTTGTCTGCTGAATCCTTTGATTATTTTGATTTTGTGATTCGTCTATCATGATATAAATTTGTTCCTTGATTCTTATGTCTTTTGAAAGTCCATGGAATCAGTAAAGGAGCTAAGGATATTTTCCAATGCCAATAGCAGCTCCTGTTAGTGGTAGAATTCACTGATGAGCAGGGAGCAGTTGATTTATTGTCCTTGTTGGTTTATCTGTATTTGAAATTTGTCTGGTTTTCTGCTCATCTAGGAAACAGTAGGTAAATTTTGTTTAGTTATGTTTTCTGCAAGTTGAATCTTGAATTTATCCGGTGTTTAATGCAGGACGCTACAATAGAACAGCTTCTTCCAATATTTCTTTCACTTCTAAAGGATGAATTTCCTGATGTACGCCTCAATATTATTAGCAAACTAGATCAAGTCAATCAGGTGTGTGCATTTTTCAGGTTGAACTCATTCTATTATGCATTTACTTGTTACGTACACTCATTTATGCGTCTTGCATTTTCTAGTGTCCCCATCTCAAATACTATAGTTTAGGTATAGACTTATCTAGGTAGCAGACGGGAAATTGGATGCCTTTTGCAACTTCTTTATCATGTATCAAGCATAGACATCTTTCTTGCTTGGGAAAATGTTTACGGCTTAAAAAATTCCATTTTAGAACACAAGTATATAAACTTTGGCAACACTTTTCTAACAGACTGGTGGCTGTGGAACTACATCTGTAAGATGGTTGGGAACTAAATATTAATACAAAATTGTGTTCATGCTTCGCAAATTCAGATGAAGATATATAAATTTTCTTGTAGATAGCGGTGGCACCAGAGTTTTGTACCATGAGGGGCTAAAATATTAATTAGTAAAATTTAATAATTAGTCTAATTTAAAAGTATATGTTTAAAGAGAATCTTACTATTTTTTTTACATGCTTGTCATTCTAATAACTATTAAGGTGTCACTCAATTGAGGTACCAAACTTGTTTGTCATATAAACAATCATAATTTTAACATAAACTTTTAGTACCGTTAATAAACAAGCGAAACACGAAAAAACATAAATTAAGAAACCCATACAAATTCATAAGCATATTGAAATTTTATAGTATATTAATATATTAAATATATTGTTTATTCTTTTCAATATAATTTTTTTTAGTATTAAGTATTTAGACAAGCAGTTGTTTATTATCTTTAACTAATTATGATGAGTAATTTTGTTATATTTTACTTTGATAAAATGAAATACATAATTAATAAGTATAGAAATATAAAATTTGATATATCGAAGGAAAATGTATATAGAATATAAAAACCAAATGCATGAAGGCAAACTGTTAATACTCTTATACTGCTAGTTGGAAAGCTTGCATGACAGGCCAAAAAGGTTTATTATCTGATTAGTCTACAAGTTAATAGAAAATTTACCCAGTCTCATTTTATTTTTATTTTTTTAGCTGTTGTCCTTTTTCTCTATTTATTTTTTTTGGTGGTTAAACAAACATAGTTTCTTTATTGTTATGTGAATAATAATTGTAGCTTGACTTATAATTATCTTTTTTACTATTAAATTGACTAGTTAACCAATGGGTATAAATGAAAGAGATTTGAATGTGTAGAGGATAATATTTAGAAAAAAGGAAGTAAAAAGACTTGAGAGTGTTGTGAATAAAGACAAAAACTAGAAGTGAGTTTATAGGCTCAAATAGAAGAATATATACTAAGGAAAAAAATTTCTGGGTGGGGCCATGGTCCACCCTGCCTGTGTGTGGCTTCACCACTGCTTGTAGAACACCTTTACGAGCTAATGTTTTGTGGGTAAATATGAAACCTGTTAATATTGCTTTCAGATGTTGCTCTATATCTTTTGTAGTAGACGTTATGAAATGTGCTCTTCTATTTTTCAAAACATGGAATAGTTTTACTCATGAGTACTTCTGTTCTCTTTCTTTACATGCTATATCATCTACAGTTATTGAGCTCTATATGCCTTGTAATATTTTTTAACTCAAGGCCTGTGTTTATTTATTTATTTTTAATATTTCGTGTTGGAAGATACTTCTTTTACTTGTTGCACTTTTAACTTTGTTCCAGTTTATCCTTCTCTATAGCTATGTTGAAACTTGCCATTACTTGCAGGTTATAGGAATTGATCTTTTGTCCCAATCATTGTTACCAGCAATTGTCGAGCTTGCAGAGGATAGGCATTGGAGGGTTCGACTGGCAATTATTGAGTATATACCTTTATTGGCTAGTCAGTTAGGAGTAGGCTTTTTCGATGATAAGCTTACCCTCTGCATGCAGTGGCTACAGGATAAGGTTCGTGCATTTCTGTCTTATTTATGAGCAATTAGAATTACGAGACATCATTTCTTTGCTTCTCATTGTGTGTAATGCTTTCACAATGTATGTGTTACGTTTTTTCTTCTTATTTTTGAAGAGGACACTAGTTTCTTTATCAGCATGTATGTAGAAACTGTATTAAACTTCACCTTCAGGATTTTGCCTTGAATTTATCATTCAGTGATACTTAGGTTATAAGAAAATCATTTTGATGGAGTATTATGAATGGTTTATATCTTGTGTAGGGGATATTTCTTTAGTTTATAGTCATTTGGCATGTGGTGCAGGTTTACTTGATTCGAGATGCTGCTGCTAATAACTTAAAGCGTCTTGCAGAAGAATTTGGTCCAGAGTGGGCTATGCAGCACATCATTCCACAGGTTTTTTTAATGACATTGATACTATTCCCGCTAGTACCTGCTGATAAAGGATTTTCTGATTATGCTTTTCCTGCTCAAGCCTTTCCTTTTCCCAGCTAAATTATTTCAATACAGGATCTGGAGTTAGTTTCTCTATCATGGTTGCTAATCTCAATTGGAATGTAGGAAGTTCTTCTGCAGTATTATTCTAAAAAACGACAAATACACAATTATTTGTTTATTGAATTACATGCCTTGTCAATTTGTCGACATGCATGCTTAAGAGTCTCTTTCCTTTGTATATAATACTTTTGTCTGCCTGGATCTTAATTGTTGAATGAAGCTTTTAAATATTTTTGGTATTCCTCGTGTGATAAAAGTTTGATGAAATTTGGGCAGGTTTTGGATATGATTAACCACCCTCACTATTTGTATCGGATGACCATCCTTCATGCAATTTCTCTTCTTGCTCCTGTCATGGGCTCAGAAATTACATGCGCTAAACTGCTACCTGTGGTTGTTACTTTATCGAAGGACAGGTAGTGAAGTTTCTTGGATTTCATATTTTCAGTGTTGCACTCGCCTTTAGTAGTTTTGAACTGGTATTCTAAATATTGTTTTTACCAGAGTGCCCAACATCAAGTTCAATGTGGCAAAAGTGTTGCAATCCCATACTCCTATCGTTGATCAATCTGTAAGTTATCATCCCCCCCCCCCCCCCCCCCCCCAATTTTTTTAGTTCTGTTGAGCTTCTTGATTGGACCAAAGTCTTCGTTGCTGCCAAGTATACTTTTTTTGATCTTTTCATTTTTCTTTCTAAAGTCTCTTCTGCAATACAGGTGGTGGAGAAGACCATTCGTCCTTGTCTGGTGGAACTTGCTGAGGACCCAGATGTAGATGTGCGTTATTTTGCCAACCAAGCACTTCAGTCAATCGATCATGTCATGATGACAAGTTAAAGGTTCATTTCCGTATGGAATTCGTAGCTTTTACTTTTGTTTGATTGAAGACTCTTTGTTGAAGGCGGTATTTATTGATTAGTCATGTCATATATTTTGACGCTTTGTGAGTGGAGTATATTATTACTTACACGACGACATTATGACTACTGAAAAGATGTGCTTTTTTCGTTCTCAATAATCGTACCGAATTTTCTCTTCTCCTGCCCTCACACGAGTATTGGCCCTATGGGGTAAAACTGCAGGGTTTGTAGGAGTTTGGATGTTTTTTTAAACTCACTGAGAGATCATAAGTACATAGGATATTATAATCAAGATCAATTTTCTTATTTAGAATTACAATTAACACTCGTACTATCAGTAATTTTTTCCCCCAATAATCACTCATTTCAACAATCATGTTAATTACTCCTTCCGTTTGACTTTACTTGCGTTGATTAATTTTTTTATGGTTAAATTAATCAATTTTAAGATTAATAATTAAATCAATTTATTAAAATTTTTGAAATCAATTAAGTTAGATTTTGATATTATATTTTATGTATTTTTTTATGATAATAATTTTGTAGTTATATATAATAAATTTTAATTTTAAATATAATCAATTTAATCATAAATTAAAACAAATAAAAATAAAATTGAACGAAAGGAATACTACTTCTACAAGTAAATAAAAAAGTTTGTTTCACAACATCCTCATTTGTATTAGTGTAGGATACGTTTAGTATAAGACTTGTGTAAAACTCACAAATTCAATCTCATAAAATAACTATTTTTGTCCACCTTATATCACGTCCCTGTCAAATCCAGAAACAAAAATTGCACACAGTTGACTATGATGGAACAGGATACCAATAATTCAAAGGAGGCAATATTATTATTTGCCTGGCAACACCTTTAGCACCTTCAAATAGTATCAATTGTGTACGATCGATCGATCGATCACTTACCGGAGTTACTGAGTAGCAGAAAAAATATTTGAAATTTGAGCTCTTGACTTTTACCCCATTGACGTACAAGGCACTTAAAATTACTCTACTCGCCCACAAAATAAGAAACCCGGAACTGATCGATACATTAGGACAAGAACAAATATGTAGGCTACATTTTTATTGGAAAACAATTAACGTAGCTGTTAGATACAATACAAGAATAGGAATATATACACAAACGTAAATAAAAAAGTCAAATAAGTTTTTCATTTAGTATACAAAATGACTAGAGAGAAATTAAGAAATAGAGCAGCTGGCATGGTCATCTATTGATGAAGGCCTTGATATGAGAGATCATCTCAAGGGTACGAGTTTGTGAAATCTGAGACTTGCTCAAAACTTGAAATGCATGTCCAACTCCTTTGCACATCAAATACTCCACTTTTGTACCTCCACTAACCAAAGCATTACAAAACTCCAAGTTTCTATCTTTCAATATGTCCAATTCAGATACAAATACCATACTAGATAATACTCTCAACTCTTCCGATTTACTTGTCCCTTTTGCCAACGGATTGCACCACGGATGATCCCGGTTAGACCCCGAGGGCAGCGATAATCGCCAATAAGTATCTGATGTCGCCAAGCTAAGCGCGGAATTAGGTGATTGAACCATGTACTTCTCCGAATGAGTCCTTGATTCTCCACCAAAAAAGGGTTGTATTAGTATAATTCCTCTAAGCCCTAAGGTCCTTAAAGTTGGACTAGAATTTAAGCTTATGGACACATTGTAGGCTATATTGGCACCAGCACTGTCACCAGCTAAAAACATGCTAGAGAAGTTGCATTTCCTTGACCACCATTCACTTGTCACATTTGGTGCATGTTGTTTCAACCAGATTAGAGCCTTCAATCCATCATCATACGCGGTGGGGAGAGGATTTTCAGGAGCTAATCGGTAGCCTACTGACATGATCACGCATCCGGCTTTAGCCGTTAATCGTGCTAGAAATTCATGGTAGCAGCTCCAAGCAGCGGAGCCAACACAAAATCCACCACCATGGAAGTACACAAGCAAAGGGAGCTTCCCATGGCAATTTGGAACATAAAAACGTGCCCAAACATTTGTTGACTTGTCAATGACTATGTCTCGACAAGTGACACCTAGCTCCTGGGTCAACGAATTAGCTGCGACACACGGAACGATCTGGGATCGTTCCACTTGTCCGTCTTTGAAAACACTAATAAGCCCATCAATCTCCTCGGTCACAACCCTAGATCGTTGAGGGTAGTCTTTGGTGATACGAGGGCTTAAACTTGAATCTTTGGTTATAGCAACCATTCTTCTTCTCCTCGTAAGGCGTATGTGAATGAAAAATTTGGGATTTTTTTTTGGGTTACAAAAGTTTTGGTCATTGTGAGAGCATTATATAGGAAGTGAAGAAAGATAAGACTAGATTGACTATTGGAGGATTAAAAGCAGAAGGATATATGGATCATCCTGTCCTTAGGTGACAAGTAGGCAAATTGAGATCGAGATGGACACGGTCATCACGGAGTCTATTATAGTGGGCTGAGTGGTAGGGCTGGCTTGCGTTTTCAACGCCTTGTAGATAACTCGAATTTGAGAATGTAATGTGAAAAAGAAACACAAAAAAGGAAAAAGAATTGAAGAATGTATTACACCTAGCTCTCTCCTCCTGTAGGTGGGTTGTTGTAAGTCGTGAATGAAGCCAACATCTATTTCAACTCTCTAAATAACACTTGATTACCGAGTTCAAACACTAGCAAAATGCAAAATATATCAAAGTTGTACATGCATGTTTGACCTGCATCATATCAATGCAGAGACTATATATTTTGACATTTTGTTAGGTCCCCCCGGCCAAGTGATCAGATTCACATATATAGCTCAACCCCAACATAACATTGGAAGTTAGTTTTCTTCACTAAGTGACATGAGTTCCATTTACATATTTTACATATTCGTTTTTGGGCGCGCTTGAATGTTAAAATTATTTACAATCTTAAAAAATTATAAATTTAAAGTAACTTTTTAATAATATAATGTGGCTAGTTTGTGGCGCCCGCTACTTTGACTAGCAAGCTACATACGCCAACCCAATGCTGCCACCACTTGTATAATGCAGGTAGCTGTAGCTTCCCCAGGTTAAGTTAACTAGCTAGCAATACTAAAGTGTGTGGGGTTGGGAACGTTGACGTGGTGAAGCAAAATGCATGGAATATGAAGTCTAAAAACGGCATACCTATCTAACTTGAGCTCACACCCGGCCCCGCCGATGGTATCCTACTCCAAACATTCTAGAAACATGCACTTTTAAAACTCATTTTTTTATATATATATATATATTTTTAAATGTACTCTTAATATTTTTAAGAAGTATAATAATAGTGACATGATATTACTACTTAACATATAGATTAATATATAAATAATGATATGCATTTATCAAGTTTTAAAATAAAAATATATTTATAGTTTTAAAATTAATTAAAATATATAGTTTTGAAATAGAGGGAGTATTCCACAGATAAGACAGGCAGACAATAATAGTAATGTTGGTTTATGATCCACTAAGAGAGTATATATGTGTGGACTTGGATGGAGCAAGTCGGTCTTGTTACTGGAAGAAGACTCCAAGGGACAGGCCTTCCCTATTTTCAGGGTATCCATAGAACATGCATTCTTCATCTCAATGGACATCTCTTTCAGAACCTAAAAGAAGATTGATTGTCAAGTCATAAGTCAAAGGGTGCATTCAACCTATATGTTAGTGCACTCACATCACAATAACTAGTGAATGAAAAAGAAATGCTATTGGTATCTATGCTCACCACGTTAATATATTTCTCTACTGCTTATTAATATTGGCGATTGTTTTGACTTTTGTTCGTAACAAAAAAGAATAAAAAGATAAAAACAATTTGTGTTGCATATAATGTTCATTACTTTCTTTATTTGTTAATAAAAGATTATCAAATATATGATCTAAACCTCAATTCTGAATTGCAAAACATACTGAAATATAATTATATTTGAAGTGACAACCAAAATCTACCTCTTATTTCATTTTTATAATTGAATTAATTAAAGTCTAGGTTTTTTTTTAAGAAGAAGAAGAAATTCAATATTGTCTGTAATTTTCTTTCTTTTTTTTACTTTTTTATTAAAAAAAAATACTTCAGAGATGAGTGATGACATTCGTTTATAGTGCTGTAATATCCAACGATTTCAACCAAGGGAATCCCATGGCTAATTAAAGAGTAGGTTCGTTCCATTGACAAGAATATATATAATATTGTAAAGTAGATGGTGATAACCTTGTTGAAAAATAATTGGTTTTCTGCTTACAATTAAAATAAATATATTAAGTATTAATTATTATTTAAGTATAAGACACCAAGTTGAAGTCAACTAAGTTTAAAACTGAAGGCACATACACAAAATAATAAAGTAATATCAGATTGATTAATAATGCAAGTATGGAGATTTGATGTTATATCAATTTAAATAAAACATGTAGTTATTCAATTACTTTGCAACAGTAAGCAATGGATCGAATTAAAACTTTAACTAAACAATTTGAAATACTTGCGCTAATTATAACTATTTAAAATAAGAACAGTGAACATATATATAAACAATATGCGGCTATCAATACATCAAACGGTAAACATGAATATTTGCTAAAGTATTCCAAATCAATAATAGTGTATTTTAGAGTTTGCAGGTAAAACAATTACGCAGTATTTGTTTACAAATAAATTAACAGATTAAATACGATAGAAAATTAAGGTTAAGAAATTGGCATGTGACGAGGCGTGTGAAATCACTGCCCTAAGGAATTTAATTATTGCCCTCTTTGTACGCAGTTGAATGACAAAATGCTCCCTAACGGTACAATACTCAAAACAAAAATCTCCTTTTAATTTGGTGCACGAACAGGTAGGTTGAAACAAACATATGATTTTCTAATACTCTAACAACTTTATAATACCCAAAATATAAATTTTGAGATAGGATGCTTGTTCAAATAAGGAAGCTAGCAGAACTCCGTAATATTTATATAGAGATAATATACAACGATAAATTAAAAAGAAACTAATTGGGAATAGAACATGCATGAAATTTGTTACCCAACAAACTCAAAAAATTGGGTAAACTGTTTTGACTAAACGAGAGATAAAGAAATAAATAAATAGAAATAAAATAATTAATTAAATTTTTTATTTTTTATTTTTTCATATATTTTATTTTAACGAAAAAATATCCAACCACCGCCTACCAGGTCCATACTAGACGAAAAGAGTCGAGTCAATGAAGATATCGGACAGAATGAAATCTTCCAAGTACATGCAAGTGTGCAACCATGCATACATCTTTTTAGTCTTCAAAATTCTCTCTCTATATATTCTAATTTGTTCATTATATTCTTTCAATTTCGACCACCTCTTTGTTTCCCAAAGTTGATATATATATAAGAATAGTCTTCAAAACTTTCTCTATCTATTTTTTTCATTATATTCTTTCAATTTCAACCACCTCCCCTTGGTTTCCCAAAGTAAATATATAAGAATATAGAGGGATGGATTACAAGATTCATCAACTGGAAGAATATTAGAACAATATCTACCAGCTCTGTGTGTGTGTGTATATATATATATATGGGGATATTCAGATTTCAATTAATTCCAGTCCGTGCAACTAGCTAATTGACTTTTTTTTGTTCCTTCTTCTTTAAATATATGCAATGTCAACTGTAGACATAACTGTACCGATGGCGGCCAAAAGTGCATGTATACGAGAAGCCTATGGAAGCAAAAGAATAGGATCTGTTTGCAGCTTGCAGGCCGGTTTTGATCGGTCCAAGTCTGATCAGACCGAATTTTAACTAAGTTAGGTTTAGGTCAAGCCTCAAGTCACAAGTCAATTATGCATCATTACTTTACCCCCATAAATAATCAAAATAAAATGCATATTATTTTACTTGATTTACTCAAACTCTTAAATGATTGATTATGCTTTCAAAAGTTGCTCATGGTTTTGAGCTAAGTAAAACGAACTAAAATCAAGTGTTATTAATTTTATTTTATTTTGTCATGTTTCATATTTTGATTGACTGTAACATTTAATTCAAAGTCAAAGGCAATTTTTAAATTTTTTTTTTTACCACTATATATATGTCATATGAGTTTTAGAATAGACTCTATATATAATTATTTACATTAATTTATTCTAAATAGCCTGTTAAGTTAGGGAGCTTTCACGCAAGGTTTCCAATGAATAATGAATACAGTGTATAAACGGTAAAGGGATAATTAAGATGTAAATATGGATGATAATCTAATAAATAAGTAGGTTAATTTAGACTTTAATCTTTGCGCCCACTACATTTATGAGGGTTTACAGGGTAAATCACCAGATTCCAATCAAAGTAATTTATGAACAAAATTAAATTCATGTGCCTATTAGACAAACTTGTGACTGTGAAGCCCACTACTAACTTAACTTGGCCCTTAAATTAGTATAAGATTTCTTATTTTATTGGCTTTTATTAAAGAAATTAAGTAAACAAACCAAGTTAAATATGGTGTCAATTTATAGCCTATTTTGACTACATGCCGCTCAAAGCAACAGTCACAGCTTCACAGTTTCACAGTTTTCATGAATTTTATTTTTAAAATAAATATAAACACACAATAACTAAATACTATATTAAACACTATATCTATTTACGCCATTAAAAAATAAGACATATTATTAAAATTTATATTATACTCAACTTTTTAATAATATAAATAAATATAATATTTAATTATTATTTGCGTAGACTTGTCCTTATTTTTAAGCCTATCCAATTGATTAGTCAAACTTAATTTAAAATCATCCACCTGTAGTTTTATAGTTCTAGCCCCTAACAAATGTTTATTATATAGTTCAAGGACAAGACATAATATAGATACACACACATAAATATAGATACTCCCTCTGTTCCAAAAAAAAAATCTCATTTTACAAAATTTTGCTTATTTTAAGATATATTTTTCTTTTATATTTAAATATAATAGACGTTTAGTTTAGCAGTGCAGTGCTACGATACGATGGTGAAATTAATACGTTAAACTTGAAGTCATTACGATATTTTATGTTATCATCAACAAAAAAATTACATTTTCCTGACAAATAAAATTCTTTTTTTCCTTTTTGAAACGGATTACTAATTAGGTACAACTCTCTGAGTCTCTCTATGTAAACGATGTTCAGTGAGATGAATTGAATTTGATATTATCCGCGCCAGCAATTGATTAAATCCAATGCACAAGTCCACATATATGATCAGGAAAGAGAGAAGAAACAGAGGAGTCTTCACAAGAGAGAAGCCAATATAGGAGTAAAGTCGTTAATAAAGAAAGGAAATGCTACAAACATACACTTGGAATAATCTTACCAAACCAGCTTCATTTGACCTTGAAAATTGACCACAAACAAACCCCTTCTTCTTCTTCTTATTTAATCATTCCGAACTTAATTCTGAACCCAAGTCTTATTATATTTCATAATTACTTATTAATTTCTCTCATGCATTAGCTAGTTACATTACTCTACGTTTTCAGCTAAACATGGATGCTAATTATGAAAACAGTGGCGACGACGACGACTCTTTCTATGCAGAACTTAGAAAGCAGATACTGCTATTAACAACTGATGAAGAAGACAGATATGACGATTTTACTAATGATCATAGAAGCAAGATTTCAAGGTCCGCAAAACGTAGCTCAATCAATAATATTAATGGCTTCAGCGCTGCGAAATCCCCAGGAAGATATTACGATTGGACAGAGAATGACAAGACCAATAATTCAGTACCCAGTTGGCTTTTGAGCTTGTGGAGAAATAGGGATACAAATGGAACTGGGGTGTTCATTCCTGATATTAATGTCAAATCTCGAAGAAGAAATAATATGCCCAGTAAGTGCTGTCCTTTTGTTTTTCTGGAGATTTTTCAAATGTTTTACGACTTACAGTATTATATATTCCAAATGACTATTGCAGGAAGGAGGAAGAACGACAAAGAAAGAATGTATAAGCCGGTACCAAATTAACAAGAGATCTGATCGATGACTATGGTCTATACAAGTGTTAGAAATTATATGTTCCCCATACATTCATTTTTATATGTTTATTACAGAGAGAAATGATGCTTAGAGCACATGAAATGTTCAATGGTTAGTATTAGGGGTACCCACACATCAGATCTACAGAGACGAGTCTTTCACACCATACCACAATTTCTTATTTCAAGAAAAGGGATGATATTTAGCCCTTCAAAGATTATTTACAGTGAATTTTCTTGAATGTGAAATTGGCCCTCCACAGTACATGCTGTGATTAGCGGATTGTACTTGCAGTTCGATGAATAAAGTTCATAACATTTATAAAAAAGAAAAAGAAAAATGAAATGTTTTGAAGAAAAAAAAAAGGGGGCAAATTCAGTATAGGCCGTATAAACACAAACCCAATAGCAGTTGACAGCGTTGACTTAAGAAGGAAATTAATCCACAAATGTAAATGAACAAATGCGGCCAATTAATGTATTTTATAATCAAGTAGAGTTTTGCCAAAACTTCACATAATCAATGGATACGTATCCATTTGGAGAAGCCTCACCAATCCATCTTCCATAGATCTGGAAACTTTGACTAAAAACAAAATTAAGCATCTTTCTTCAATTATTTATTAACTGATGGTCCCTTCATTCAAGGGTAATCCCATAGATAGCCAGATCTCCCAAATACTCTTCATTCTTCGATTCCAATCCAGCCTCATGGACTTATTGTGCAATATTCCTGAGCAGCCAAATGCCCCCCATGGTCATGAACTTGATCAAATCGACGACCATGATTACTTGTACGCTGAAATTGAAATGCGAATTCTTTTATTGATCAGCACAGTCGATGAAATTGATGATGGTATGAGCAGTTCTAAGCATTTGCGGGTCAGAAAAAGTAGCTCAAATTACAGTTTTTCTCAAGCGGATCAAAGCTATTTTGACTGGACAGAAGGTGAGAATTCTAATTCAGTACCCACCTCGATTTTGAACTTGTGGAGATCAAATGGCAACGGAACTGGGGTGTTCATACCTCCTATTGTTGAAAACACAAGGAAAAACAAGCCACGTCTTACGTACATTTTCTCTCTATCAATGTAATTTATTTTTCAGAGGCGTTATATGATTTGTTGTGTTACATGTACAGATGTTTTAATACTATCTTGCTATATATACAGGATGGATGAAAAACCAGAAAGGAAGAAAAATATACAAGGCAGTGACAAACAAGAGTTGATGATCAAAAGATGATAAGCTCGGAACGTTGGCTTGATGGTCAAGGAGATTTACTTATTTTTTTCAAGTTCAAATTTTAGGATTAACAGTAAGAAAAATCTCAATTTGCACTTAAAAAAATTCTCATAAATGTACCAGGTAAATATGAGCCTGGAGAAAGGTTTAGTCTTAGTTGATGTAACAACTTGTACATCAAATATTTGTAGTTAAGACAGACAGGACAATGAAGACAGCTGATATGAGCTAGATCAGTAACCTTGATAAATAATAGAGTAGTTCTACATGGACATGAAAATTGGACATGAAAATTGGACATTTTCATGTTCCCTTAGTTTTTTTTTTTTTTGTATATATCCAAACATATTTATACTATGGATTTTTAAAAAAAAAAAATTAAAAATCCAAAAAAAATAGGTATAATTTGGATATATATCAAAAAAATGGTTGTATGGGCCCATATAACCATTTTTTTGATATATATCCAAATTATACCTAATTTTTTTGATTTTTTTTTTTTTTTTTTAAAATTCATAATATAAATATGTTTGGATATATACCAAAAAAAAAAAAAAAAAAAAAAAACCAAGGAAACATGGGAAAAAAGGGGACCGGTCCAATTTTCCTGTCCAATTGGCCGGTCCGCCTAGACATTCTGTAAATAATATAAATGCATGTCTGTAAATAATTTGATTATACATTTTGGGTCCACCTATGAGTAATAAATTATATTCAAACAATTTTTTTGTAATGACAAAACTAACCAAATTCTCTTGATCCTCGTGCCTCCATCAGGAGGTCAAAACAGGGAAGAAAAGCAAAACAGAGGCACTATAAAAACAGTTGTTGGAGCAGAAGTTAGGGTTTAGAAAACTCAGAAAAAAGAATGAGGCTCCGGGGGGAAGGGATGTTTGAAAGGGTGGTTGCCCCCTCTGTTAAATATGTGTGATCTTCTTCGGGTCATTCATTTATAGGGCCTATGATTTCATTTTCCAGATACCGAAATCAACAACCCTTTTGTGTGTGTGTGTGTGTGTGTGTGTGTGTGTGTGTGTGTGTGTGAACTCAGCTTTCTGTGCTGTACTACTATATATATATATACTCCATCCTTTACCAAATTACAGATCATACAACATTCAAGAGGCTGTGATGATAGAATCAATTTTTCTGAGTTTAATCGGGCAGTGAGAGAATGTGACCCGTATCTTGGCGGGGCAACCCTGAGGGTATGTGAGAGATTGATTGGTTAATCTAATCTTCTTTCTCTCTCATGCAACTGTTGGTTGCAGCCATGGCGGCGTCACCCTCTTGCCTGATATTACAGATCTGAGCCTCACCCCTACGGCTTTCGCATTTACGATTGTCCAGTTTCCTCGAGAAAATTAGTTTTCAATTATTAATATTTGGTGGAACTCAAAAGACCGGTAGATGTAAAAAGATCCTGTGATATTAGGATTTTACCCCCCAAATTCTTTTGTGGTAGATTTAGAAAGGTAAATATGAGTAATAATACTATTTTTTCTTTTGTTCAAATTATTAAATTAATATTAATTTTTTTAAAATCAATTTAAAATTTAAGTTTTATAATTACTAATATTTTTTACATAATAAATTAAATAAATTTATATTAATTTTAAATTTAAAAATAACAGAAATAGTATTTCTTTTCTTAATATCTTAAGGGTGGATCTATTCTCTTGAGAAATTGGACAAATTATGCAATTTTAGTTAAAGCCCAGAGGTCAAAAAGGGTTTAAAAGACTATGACCCAATAAACCAAGAAAATTCGTTGTAATTAGATTGCTATCAGCAACCACTAACCAGCCAGGCTGACAACTTTCTATATTGACTACCCCATTGGCCATTGGCTAGTCGACATTATGGTGCCTATGAGAGTCTTAAATGGGAAGTGGTGAAATGCAGACTTAGTATTTCCCCAAACTTCGTGGTCACATTGTTATTTATTTGTATGCATACGAAGTGTTTCCCTACAGTGGGAATAATGTGTTTGTAATGTCGTCAAATCCAACTTAAATCAAATTTGATCTTTTCTACGCTTAATTAGAAACGGCGGCGTATTCTTCTTTTATTGATCAACACAAGCAGCACATGAAAATGATGATTCAGTGGACAATTTTAAGCATTTACGGATGAGAAAAAAGTAGAACAAATTTCGGTTTCTCATAACCTGGATTTTGAAATTGTGGACAACAAATGGCTACATGTACTTCTTAATAAATTGGTATGGTATAAAAGGGCTATTAGCCAAACAATAGTTGATGGTCAAAAGACGCGACTTGTGTACATCAGTTACAATACTTGTAGCAGATATAACACAGCTGATTCGAGCTAGATCTGTAACTATGACGGATAATATACAAACAAAACCTTAATTGATTAGCATACCAATTAAATATTTTGAATCACCTATTTTTGAGTGTCCCAACTGTAGGGAAAAAGAGGCCCCCTTCGAATTTGAAGATTCTAAACTGGCATATACTGCATTAGATGTTTCTATTCAATGTCAATGAACACAAGCCATGCCTTAATTACAATATGACATACCGACTGCTAAACATAGGATTTCTTTACCCATTGTGATGCCTTACTATACCCATTGACAAACTACAACAACAGGGGTAGGGGAGAACATAGAGATATTCTTGGTACCATTCCCATGCTTCTTCTCCAGGCTCCCTCTAAAGTTGAGCGGAAACAGCAGAGATATATTCATTTGAAAATCATATAATTTCAAAAACAATTAGCATGGATGAAGTTAGTCCTTGGGGCGTGCTAACCACAACGAGCTGAGTGCACGGAGACGTGACATGTAATCGCTGATAACAAGTAGAGCACGAGCAGCTTGACGAGTGGTCAAAATTCGATGCATTTGTTGCAAAGTTTGCTGCCTGAGCAGGTCAGCCTAATAAGAGAAACATGTCATTCAGACCTTAATAACCTTCCACCTATATGTCTGTCTGTACCCTTCTTAACAACACTATGCAGTACTCTTTATTGCTTCTCTTTTCTTTTTCACAAGGTATTTAGTTTACGGAATAACCAAAAGTACTTTATTAAGATGAAATGTAGGTAAACAGCACCACAGTTGATAAATCTTCAGACATTTTCTTAGTAGGAATATTTTTGAAACACATCCTAGCAAAGACTGTATTTTATATCTAGTCAAAATAGGGGATAATTTGGGAAATTGAAGACATTTTGGCAAAAAAGACTATACACGATAGTCAAAAAGTGGGGATAATTGGGATCACCCATTCAATCGCAGTGCCGGTGCTTTCTAAAATCTAAAATGGCCTAGTAATATAACAACACTCTCTAAGTTCCACAGTACCAACATAGTATATAGGTTGTTAAAAGTAAGATGAATCACCTGATGAAGGAAGTTCTCAAGTGTGGCAAGCTTGCCCATTGCAATTGCCATCTGTCCCATGTAATCAGACACATTTCCAGAACCAGCAGGGCCGAGAGAGTTGGAGGATAGCGTCTCTACAAGGGATTGCTGCAGAGCTTCCATTCCCTGTGACAAGGCATCCTCGGCCTGTTGGGAGGACTGCTGCAGATTACATATGCCCATCAACTGTTGATCTGTCAGAGGTTCAAGTTGGTTCCCTAGTATCTGATATACCAAAAAGTAACAAATTAACAAGTGTAAAACAAACACAAACTGAAGTAAACCAATTTTGCAACAAAAAAAAAAAAAACTGAAGTAAGCCTCTCTCTATCAAGTATAAAATGTAGAGACAAGAGAGGAATGGCTCAAAGAAACAATGGAGTACACCACCTTAAGAAGCTCGGATGAACGAAATCCACCTAACCACATGAAACACCTTTCAGCTGGAGTCTTCCACATTCCAGAGAGCAGGTGAAATACATCCGACTTTGCAGCTATGCTCTTCAGCCTGAATATTTCGTCATAATGGGACATAATTCCATCAACAAGAACACGCAGTTCGTTATCACCCAGATGAGAATTTATCATTGATCTCAAATCATTAATCAGCCGTTGATGTTCATCCAACCAGCGGGTATAATCCATGTCAAATGCCAATGCACCTGTAACAATAATTACCATAACAAAGATATCACATAGTCGGGACAACTTTTCATTGAATTTTATACAAAATTCCTACAGCATTTGTAATGATAATATAATCACAAAAAGTCTTGCTCATAGTTTAAGAAAATTCATTGAGAACCACTAGCTATTCTTAAAAATATAGCATTTAGTGTACAGCTTCAACATAACACTTCTTCCCCAGGCAGATAAAAGTAAATGCGGGCATGCTTAACCATCCAAGTGACTATAGAGAACATAGAGAAGTCCCCAATTAACTACAAAACTTGTTTGTAGCTTCAGTAGATAAAATTTGCCCCACCGAACATATATATAATATCTAGTATATACATCATCAACTTTGCCTGTTTTTGCCTCGGGGTATAGAATTCAAAGTTAACACAGAAAATGGAATTCACATATATAAAGTTTTTGGATGCATTAATTAACAAACACATATTTCAATTTTAGAAGTATATCTTCATGAACTGAAGAACACTAACGAAAACATGCATTACCGTTTGTACCAGTTGAATGGTTTTGATCTCCAATTCCACTAGAAATAAATATACCCTACATCAAAAGAAGAAAAAAATATTATAAATAGAACTCTTAGGAACAAATATCTCTAGGAAACAAAACAAAAGTTTGAAGCGAATCTGTGAATGACACGGTAAAATAATAATATGGGCGTTTCTTGACATTTTCGGACAATAGATATAATTTAACAGACCATAACTATTTGTCACACCAAATCATGCAAAATCTTAACATTTTTCTGACGATAAGTATAATTTAACAAACCATAACTAATTGCCGCACCAAATCTTGCAAAAATATTTACCCTATCGATACTTAAAGCCCATGTAAGTAGCAGTTGCTCAAAAAAAGTGGATGGTACATCATCTACTTTTGAGACAGCGGGGGAGGACAGAGAAAGAGAGAGAACCTGCTGTCGTGCTCGTTTTAGCTCCTGCTCTAATTGTGTCAATCTAAGGCGACTATTCTCCAATTGTTGAACATATGCCTACACGAAACCAAAGCATTCAAATCGCCAAAATATATTTAAAACTTGAACTTAGGACATCATGATCACAAGATCAAATAAGCCATCAAAACACTAAAAAGAGAGACGACAATTGTTATTATTAGCAGTCTGGTGCTATGTCCAACAATTATAATGAATGAACACGAAACCATATTGTGAAGGTTTATTAATAATCCCCTAGACAAAATACAGAATGACAAAAGTTTTTCTAATATAAGATGGATAAACAAAGAAAATTTGTTGTAATTAGATTACCGTCAGTAACCACTAACCAACAGGCTGACACCTTTCTATGTTGACTACCCCATTTGCTAGTCAACATTATGGTGTTGATGAGAGTCTTCACTGGGAAGTGGTGAAATGCAAACTTAATATTCTCATTTCTCAAAAATTCGTGGTGACACTATCATTTTTATACAATGTTTCTACAATAATTGGTGACAGTTTGTGGGAATAATGTGTTTGTAAAGCCTTCAAATCCACCGCAGTTATGAACTTAACCAAATTTACAATGATCTTTTCTACGCTGAATTAGAAACGGCGTATTCTTTTATTGATCAACACAGCACATGAAAATGATGATTCAATGGACAATTATAATGAATGAACCTGAAACCAAATTGTGAAGGTTTATTAATAATCCCCTAGACAATACAGAATTCCGAATGTTTAGTGATCTCCTAGTTATTGTAGTAATGACTTGTATCTAGAAGACAACAAATGTCACGGAGCATGCATATAGGTACTCATCTTATCAAAATTTATGTATTTTGTCAACTGAAAGCTTCCTAGCACTTACCCCACTTTATACTAGCATCAATCAGTACGTATCCAGTCATGGTTACATTAAAAGGCACATCTATTTTATCATATCCAATAACATGATTTTAGAATCATCCCACCAAATGACTAGTTTGCTACATAATTTGAGACTGAAATAATCCACAAGGCTAAACTTTGTGCTACATCAATTCTAATAACTTGGCAATGAAAGGACAAAAAAGCACATACATCAAACAGTGAATAGAGAAAGAAAAGAAAAATATCAAAGACTGTTAGTAAATAAAGTAGTAAAATAGCACGGACATAGTGCCAGAGTACAAATTGAACAAATACAGAAAATTTACCTTTTTTCTCAATCGACTCTTCCGAGCAGCTTCTCGATTCTGAGCCAACCTGCGAAGTGTCTGCAAGAAAGTTATAGAAAACTAAGAGGTTCAGCTCTAACACATGGCTAACATTTGACCTAGAGAAACTATTTAGGACACTATTTCAAAAACCTTATGGTCCCCAGGTTTTCCACTTGATTGATCCATTGAATCCACAAACACCATTGCTCCATTCTGAACTGCACCAAACTGAAAAACAATAACAATTACTGTGATTGAACTATGTGGTTAACAGGTAAAAGAATGAATATGAGAGATCATAGACCTTAAAAATGACTGTTGGCTTCACGCCCCTGGTGCCTTAATGTTTCTATCAATGATCAAGCAACTAGTAAAATTTTCTCAGTAGCGGAAGTACGAGAAGAGTGATTAATAACTTGGGTTACTTGGTAGCATGTTTCAAGAATGTTTACAGGTCTATGCCAGGGGTGGCTCAAGACAATTTGGGGTCTAAAGCGATATTTTTAAATGAGACCTATATTTGGTACGTCCTCTATTGACTTTTATAGTCAAATTAATTATTTTTCAAATCAATATATCTTATGGTTATTTAATATATATGTAAAAAGTTTATAAATTACATAAAATTTAGTACTAATATCAAAATTTACTTTTTTTTAAAATCTAAATATATATGTTTAATTGTTAATTTTAAAAATGGTCAATTTGACTACAAAAGTCAATGGAAGACTTTTATTTTGGGACGGAAAGAGTATTAATATTTTTTATTTAAATGAAACTTTTTTTATACTGTTAATTTTTTTAAAATATTTAATATTTGGATTGGATTATGGGCCCTAAAGGATTATGGGGCCTAAAGCCCAAACTTTTTTTGTTATGCCACAGGGTCGGCCCTGGTCTATGCTAGGTTTCAACCAAGTACCTAACCATTCAGTCTGTTGTTCAATCATCCCACCCAAAAGGAAAAGCAAAAAAGCAAAATATAAATTTTACAATAACCACAATCAAGCAGAATATGATTTTATTCAATTTATTGCCAAACAAATCGAGGCATTAATTGAAATCCATTATGCCATTAATGCCAATTTAACTTTACAATCCCATTGAATTTTATGGGAACACTTAATATTAACGATGGCATCAAATAGCTTATAAGTTGTGAAATAAGTTGAGAAAGTATTAATTTGGTCAAAACTTTGCAACTTAAAATGATCCGTTAAACTGTTAAGACTAAAATAAAGGGTATAAATGTCTTTACATCTTGTCAAACATTTCATATCAAAATGGCTTATAAGTTGAAATTAAAGAAGTAAAAAATTGCTCCAGCTATTTAATTTGTATTTTTTTTCTCAAATACAAAGAGAACAATAAGTCACCACAAAACACCCATGTTCACAGTTATTAAAATTCTTATATAAATAGATTTGACACAGACTTATGGACAGTGAAAAGCACCCCCCCCCCCCCACCCCCCACCCACCCCCCCAAATGTGAAACATAAAATGAAAATAGAGAACATGCAAGGCCAAAAGTTTCCAACTATTATTTTCACAGGAAAAAGACAATACTTTTAATTAAATTGTGGAGATAAGTGAAACAGAGAGACCTGGTTTTTATCATCAGTGTCAACATCTGTAGAAGTGTCCGTCTGTTGGCTGTTATCTGCCATTCCAGACTCTCCCCAGTTCTCAAAATGCCCATTTCCCAAAGACCCACCACCCACACCCACCACTGTTGTTGGTGGTGTTGGTGTCCCCTTATGCATCATGAACTGCCCTGTATCCACCCCTGTTCCTGATGAACCCCTCTCCGTTGAACTAAAGTTCTACATTAACACACACCAACACCATATATTATACCCTTCTTTAAATAAACACAACATCTACAAATATGCGCGCGCGCACGCGCATATATATATATATACTAAATATGGAAAGAAAGAAAAAGGTGGGTGGGGGATGTTACCGTATTGTGCCCCCCAAACTGCAAGTTATTAGAAACAAGAACAACATTTGCTGCTGGCTTTAAATCGTTAAATATGGAGCCTAAAATGAATAAACAAAAGGATTTTAAGAGTAATCGGTGGTTGGATAAGTAAGTAGATGAGAAAAGGAAAGAGAAATAGTGTAAACTTACTTCGGCTTAAATCAACAGCATCGTCCTGATGAAAGGCAACTGAGTGTTCAAGCTCCCCAAGATCCGCAAAATGCGTCTGATTTCTCCCACTTTCATCACCACCTCTTTAAAATAACCCATTACACAGCAAAGAAAATTTAGATAAATACACACTTTATAGAACAAGTACAACGATCATAAATATATACACAGAAAAGTATAAGAGAAAGAAGAAAACAGGGTGTACCTAAGGTAGAAAGAAGAGTGGCAATACATTTCGTAGTTGGTAAGAGGAGGAGCTGCTGGTGCTACTGTTGCTTTAAATCTCTGCATTTTTCTCCCTTCACTACTTTCTCTCTCTCTCTCTCTCTCTTTATATATAGATTACATATTACATATAAAAATGAAAGAAATTAAGCTACTTGGAGAAGAAGGAGAAGGAAATAAATGAAGGCAAGGACAAGGTTAATAAGAGAAAATCCTGAAGCTATCTTTTTCAACAGAAGATAGCGTATCAGTACGGGACCTTTTTAATTTACAAAACGTCAGACTCTCCTCTCTCTCCTTTTTCATTATTGCCTTTCTGATCCCCTCTTCAGTTGGGCATTTTAGTTCCCCAAGACTAAACTCCTTGCAAATCTCTCACGTGGGGCGTGCGTATCACTTTCCCCAATTTGGTGAGGGGGCTGCTCTTTGTTGCATTTAAATGCACAAATTTGATAATTCGTATGGATACGGATTAATTTATATTATTTTTTATAAATATTTTTATTTTTTATTAATAGAATATATATAGTATTAACAATAATTATATATATTTTATAGTATATAAAAAATTTATATATTGTATTAAAAAATAAAATATTATATAATTGATTAGATATTAAAATGACTAATAAAATTATCAGATAACATTTCTTAATACCTTATTATATATATAATTATTAATTTCAAAATATTATTTATTTTTAAATACAATTTATTTCACATGTGATAAATCAAATATACATGTTTTAATTTTTTTTTCTTTTATTAACTAAAAAAATATTTATTTAATTATTTTATTTATGGATCCGCTTAATGTGTACCCTAAGGGCACACACTAAGCGCGAAAAATAAGAGATGAAACTCGCTAAAAATTATTTATTTATATAATTGTACTGAATTCAATACATGGGGTCCACTAATATATTATTTTTTTATACATTAAATTCAATGCGCTTACATAAACAAATAATATTATACATCGTTTTCTACATTTAGTGTGTACTCTAAGGGCACACATTAAAAAAATCCTTTATTTATTTATAAACATAACTTATTAACTCATTAAAACTTAATTAAAAATTAAATAACACAATAAGCGCTAGCATATAATGTAACATATCCGACAAGTACTGCCGGAGTGTAGTGGTGTTCACAACTGAAAGACTCTGTGGGCAAGTTGGGGGAGTCTCGCAGCCTGGACACGTCCCAATAACCTCTTCCTCTCTCTATTTCCTGTCACTACTTTCCTAGCTTTCATGCTACTACTCGTACTAATAGATGCTTTCTCTCTCTGCCAATATTAATAAGGTTTTAAATCTTTGTTTCTTGTGCTTCTCTGTCTCTAGAAGTGTGTGCTTGGAGTAATATTTTGTGATGTATTTATGTGAAAAGTATAAGTGTAAAAAATTTAATGATAAAATATAACATAAAGTATATTTTAGTTATTAAAAAATATAATATAAAAATTTATAATAAAATTTACTTTTTAATAACTAAAATATTTAATTTTTGTATATATAATAGGGTCACCTTAATGTGTGCTCTAAGGGTACACATTAAGCGCGAAAAACAAGAGATGAGATCTGTTAAATTTATTTTTTTATATAGTTGCATTGAATTTAATACATGAGTTTCACTAGTATATTATTTTTTTATATATTAAATTCAGTGCCCTTATATAAATAAATAATATCGTATTATATATTATTTTTCGTATATAGTGTGTGTCCTAATTGCACATTAAGATCCTATATAATAATATCCGTATTTATGTATAGGCTTGCATGGGGAGCAGAGACAGAGCGTAAAGAAAGATGATGGGATGGTGATGAGAAGTGATGAAAATGGTCGAGTTAGAGAAGAATATTTATGGAGGAGTTATGGTGTGATGATATCTTCTGATATATAAAGTGGAAAGTTGGAAGTCGGTAAACAAATTTTTGAAATATTTTTATTTTTTAAAAATATTCTTCAATTTTTATTTTATTTATTTATAACAATTTTTACTTTTTTATTTAATTATTTAAATTTTATAAAAAAATATTTTCTCTCGTATAATTAATTTTAGTGTCACTCGGTACCGGTGATATTTAAGAATTTTACTATGAATAATGACTCGAGCAATTATGTGTATAATTATTTAATGTAAAAATAATAAGATCTATAATATAAAAATAGTAAAAAAAAAATTTTAATATTAGGTTATTATACACATTATTATATAATTATATGATTTATTATATATAGCAAAGTTCGATATTTAATAACGGAGGTAAGTAAATAATTTTATTATAAGTAATGATTTATATGATAATTTTTTATGAAATAATAAATTTATTATTTTAATTATTCTATAAAATTTATTGTACAAATTATTATGTAGAGTAAAACTTGAGAAGTAAGTGAGAGAGAATTTTATTAATTAATTACTAAAGGCTTTGGTTGAAAGTAAGTTCCCGCAGCCAGGAGGATGTACGGGCCAGCCCATTAACCGGTGCAACTGCCACGCCCAGCCCAAATTATAGTATGACGCATTTGATACGGGATTCGTACACTTGATAGCGTGTCAGTACTTATGTGAGGGATGGATCTTAGGCTTCTTATTTTTCAGGCACCTCCAAAGAATGAGTTATCAATAAAAATAAAAGAGAAGGCAATGAATTGATCTCGTCACCTCCTGAAACTCTGGTTTTACTCGCTCCAATCTTACAAAAGATGTTTGAAGCAACTACAAAAATATTCCTAAAGCGATGTCTAAATCACATAAAATATTAGTATATGATAAATATTTTACTCTTAAATAGAGTTGATTATTTTTATAAAAAAAAATTTAATCATATTATACTTTCGTGGAGTTTATTGCAAGTAAAATTAAATTCTTTTATTTTAATTTGTATAAAAAATACACTTCGATTGTTTTTTTGGGACAAATTAATTATTTAGAAATGAAGTACTTTGAAATGACTATAATGGACTGGTGGTGGAAAACAAAATTTATATGAAGTGTAGCTTCTATGAAAGTCACTGTTCAATGAAGGAAAGCTATAAACTAGCTTTGAAAAAACTAAATTAAGATTCAGCGATAGTTTGTTTTAAACTTCTAAATCACTTTCGTCATCTATCTGAATGCTAATTTAAACGGGGAACATTAAAATTGGGAAGCTCTCTTTATTGCGAGTACGTGAGGATAGGGATGCATATAGCTGGATTTGATAGGTAAAAAAATAATTAAATTATTTAAATTGATTATAAAAATTAAAAATTAAAATTGTCTAAATTTTTACTTTAAATTCAATTATCAATTTATTCGATTATCAGTTTAGTCGATTATTAAAACTTAAAAATAAAATATAGTGTTAGTATATCACTAAATTTTAAAACAATATATTAGCATATAACAGAGAATTAAATAAACAACTACTAATATATACTCTTTCCGTTCTACAAATTCATGGTGGAACGGATTTTCATCACAAATTTATACATTCACTGTCCACAAAAATAGTTTTATTTATAAAATTTATTTATTAAAGATATATTTCAAATTTATCTATAATAGTAATAAATTAATAATTAAGTAACAATATCGTTTTGATAAATATGTTATTATAAATATTATAATTAAGTAACAATTCTACAAATGTTCCAACAGTCACAGATTCATATTGGTGGTGTTAAGTATTCTACCAATTTTTCATTTAAGGTCTCAAAACTTCAATTCATTTTCTTTACAAAACCGTAGTTTCAAATACTAATAAAAACACACGTGGCGATGGTCCACACTTTCACACAAGCCTAAAGAGTAAAGAGGAAAAAAGAGGGGCGGCAAAAAACAAACTCGTACTATAAGTAGGGACTTAAAAGGTAAACAACAACCAAACAAACAAATAATGTTAGCATTTGTTGGGAGAGAACCCAATAAGAGAATGGGCAAGATCGTAACTGACACGTGTCCCCTGTTGCTGAACGTTCCCAATAATCGATAACGAAGACGTCGTCGGAGCAAACGCAAAACAAAAAGTTCCCGACGAGTCAACCGGTATCAGGTAATTCTTAGCCGGTAAAGACCACTCCTTCCCGTTGGAAAAGTGAAACGACACCGTTGGGACCTCAATGCTCTTTTTGGACGATAAATCGTAGCAAGTGTCAAACAATGCCACGCTGTCAGTCGACGGCAAGTCCTTCGTGCCTTTCACGAACGCATCACGGAGCGAGTTGTAGGCTACCGTTTCTAACCGTGTCACGGCCGTTCCTGAATCTATTATTACCCCGCCTTCACCGTTACTATCTAGCTGGAAAGTTGACGGTGAAATCGGCAGCAATTCTCCAGCGACGCTGAGGCCCGTTAACTCGAGGTAATAGTAAGTGTTGAGCTTAGAGTTGCGGATTAACGGAGCAGTGACAGCGTTAGGAGGCGTTGCCGAGTCAAACTCGAGAGTTGAGGCGGAATCAGAATCACGATCTACGAGACAGTAAGAAAATGAGGAGGCGTTAATTTGTGAAGGGAAGGAAAGTGGGCCGCCGCCAAGCCCAATCAAGCCGGCGGCTCCGACGAATAATCCTTCGTTACTGTGTCCGCAACCGATGGCTACGTTGTTGACCGAAGCCGAGCGGCCGAAAGTTATCGTTTCCGTCGCGAAGTCGCCGACGGTGTACGATCCGTCGCCGTAGGACACCTCATAGAGACACTTGTCATTCCGGCATTGGAACACATTGAGCGATTTACATTGTTGAGTATCGCACGTGAGAGGCGAGTAAGAGGAGGATAAAGCCGGCTCGAAGATTGGATCCGTTTGCTGGTAACAATCGGCGCACGGCGCACATTGTATCCAGTTAACGTCACTCCCTGTGTCGAGTACCATGTAAACTTGACTCTGTGGGTGACCAATACCGAGTCGGGAGAAGTACTCTCCACTGCCTTGGCTCGTTCCTGAAATCACCGGCAGTTCCAGCTCTTCAGCTCCCAGCTCAGTATAGACGGGTTTGAGATCTAATTTGGTCATGCCAGCAATGGCTAGATCCAACCTGGTTTGAAGCAATTTTACTCGGGCTGAGTCGCGCTCGAGTCGAGCTAAACTCAATGACTTGTAGTCATTATGGGAAGATGTATGAATTGAAGATCGAGAATGGAGTTGCAGAGTGAGAGTAGGAGAGAAGGAGTTGCTCGTGTCTTCTAGTTGCTCGAATGTCTCGAAATTAAGCACATCGTGGGTTTTACGGATCGAAGCTGAGACATCGAGAACTGTGGTTGTGGAACTCAACGGCAATTTGCGAGTAAGAACGGAATTGAGTGAGAGAGTGAATAAAAGGCAAAGGAAGAAGAACTCTCTTTCCACCATTGTTGAAGAATGAAGAGAGAATGTGTTACCGATCGAGAAGTATTAATGGGTGGGTGTGGTTGGATGTGTGAGAGAGAGAACATGAATAGGAGGAGAGAGAAAAACAGAAAATATTGATCTTAGCATTTAGATTTTAGAGTGGGTCACGCTGGACTCGTTGTTGGTAGAAAAGAATCCAAAGAGTAGTAAGCCAGTCAGAGAGGAGCTTTGAACGAAGGAGGTTTATCATTTATCAACATATTTATTAGATTTTCTATATATGTCTGGAATTATTCATTCTATTTCTATGCGGTCAATTATTTTCAGTCTCATGTCATGTAAAGATGGAGGGATGGATAGCCTTTAAGGTGATGAGATAACGGGAGTGAAAGGTTCATGATTATGATTTTTTATTTTTGATAAATATGATTGTGATTGTTTTATTGTAAACTTGCTTTAGTTTGCTTGTGTATTAGGCTTCTGGTGGTCATTAATTGTGGACCTTGTTTTTGATCAACTTGTTTTAGACTGATAACATGATTAAGTGATTGTGGGACCGGAGTATACGTGTTTGTGGATATAATTTTACATGTCAAAAGAATGATTCATAACTTTCTCTGAAGTTGGAATCTTAATTAAGAATAAATGCATATATATATATATATATATATATATACATACAGATCTAATATTACATTTACATCCCAACTCTAGAGACCCCACCCAGGAGTTGTGTACTAATGATATATGTACATATTCTTTTTCTTAAGCCATAGAATTAAGCTTGGTATATGATTATACTGCATCTTTAATTTCCTGGTGCTGGTTGTTCATTCTGTAGTGCTCCTATTAGATATGGTTTTTCGTCATCCCAATTTTTAATCCTCAACCATGATATATTTGTTAAGTTGGACCTATGTTGTGGCAGAATGTTTATTTATTTATAATAGATATAATAATTAGCCTCGACAAGATAATACTAATATATCAATAAATATTCGGAAGATTCGGTTAATGCTAAATGAAAAAAATGAAAACTCCATTTGTGCCGCAAAAAAAAAGTTTCATTTGTAAAATTTAAAAACATAAAGTTATTTTTTTTTGTCTACTTTATTATAAGGATATATTTATGTTTAATATTTTTTTTATTAAAAATTATAAGTTGTTAATTATTAATAATGACGTGATGATAAAATTATAGTGCCAAACTATAGGACCTCATATCGTTATACTTTTCTCAATAAAAGAAATATACTCATTTTTGTGATACAAAATAATTAGATAAATGAAATTTTTTATTTTTTTGGGTGGGAGGGAGTTTTGTAGTTTTAGCGTGCAAAACTCTTGTTTTAATACGTTGTGTGTTTGCGTTCCAGCCTTGTGAACTTTAGTTAAGACTGGGTAAGAAATTGATTTGTCCTTGAAATCGCACTAAAAATTACATAAATCGCACCAATTAAAATTCCACCAACGGTTTCGGCGCATGTGACGATTTTAAGTGGGTTGAAAAATCGAATTTACGATTTGAATTTAGTTTCTGAACAAAATCGCACATAAAAAAATCACACCACACTATTTTTTTTTTAAAATTACATGGCCAAAACTACATCGTTTTGGCTATGTCGATGCCGGGTTTTTTTTCTCTTTTTTAGAAAAATATGGCTTTTTTTGTCCCTCTTTCCAAGTTTGAAATCCCTTTCTTTTTCCGTCTCGATTCGTAAAAGGGTGTTTTTGGGAAAAAGTCGGCTTGAGTGTCGACGGGATTTGAAAGATCGATTTTATGATGAGTCAATTGATTAGAGTCGCCAGTTGGTATATTTGCAATGGATGTACCAACTCATCCGAGTTTTAGTTTTCGTAATCGTAATGGCTCATATGTGACTCCTAATTAATTGGTCCGCGAACTGAGATTCATAGAGTTCGGGGCTTGCTTAAGCAAGGGAAAGGTGTTAGGCACCCCTATACTTCCGTGAAACACGGTTACCGCTACCCTAATGCTTTTCTTTCCTTTAAATCCTAAAATGTATGTGTGCGCATGTGTATGCGTGTGAAAATTGTTGGAATGCTTTATTTCCGAAAGTACTTCTGAAATCTTGTTAACCTTATACACGAAGGATTCAATTTGTTTTGAAAAGTTCATTTTTAAGCTTTCGTTTTTTGATAACAAAATCTTTAATGATGCCATTTGTGAAATAAGGTTTTCGAATCCTTCGTCAAATAAGAATGGAGCTCATCCGATACTTCCAATTTTATCTTTGAAGACAATTAATTTAGTGCGTGTTTTATTATGAAAGTGCTTCAGAATCTCGTTAACCCTATGCACGAAAGATTTGAATTAATCGAAAAGTTCATTTTTATTGTTTTTGTTTTGATAATAAAACCGATGATATTTTGTAAAACATATTTTTTCAAACCATTCGTCAAATAGGAATAGAGTTCATCCGACAATTACAATTTTAGCTTACGGATGATCTAATATACTAGTTTGCTTGATTTTATGAAAAGTTTTATCATTTCATTCCAAAAGCATTTTCTCATGTCGAAAGGGAAAACCAAACATTAAAATAACGTTCGAACTATTTGTGGGCATGTAAGCCGTCTAAATAGCCTCAAACACCCACAATAACATATTTCACTATTACGGGGCTTTAAATCCGATTTTTGGTATCGATATCATTTTAAGGCCCAAAATTTACATATTTACAATAAAGGCGCATCGCGATCGCTACATCCAAAAGTAGGTTATAAAATAACTAAAATGATATCATCTAGAGGTTAGGAGGAGATTTCATCCGCAATAAATCCTCCATAACCGTCCCTAATCCATAGATCTAAAACATATATCAATTACATCGGATCTAACTTTAAAATACACAAAATTAAAATATTTAAATCGCAATACACCAAATACTTCGGATCTACAGTAGATTCACTCAACAAATGCACAAATATTAGATCTATAACAACTTAAACAATAAAATGAAATAAGAACTAGATCTAACTAGATTAAAACCACAAATGTTATAAACTCGAATTTTCACATTTCAAATGATGAAATAAGTACTTTAACATTTGGAGATCACATAGGATATAATATATGGTGTAAAGATTGAACAAAAGACGGAAGAACTCTCACTTTTCTCTTAAACCCGTAGCTCTTTCTCTTTCTCATTTTTTCTTTCGCTTCCTTATTTTTTTTCTTCCTCTTTTTTTCTTCTCGGATGAAAACTGGGTGTTGTATAAATGTCTGGGAGCAGCCGCAGGTGCATCTGCGGCTGCCTGCTGTCGCCGTCTGAGCCGCCGCATCGGCTGCCGTGTGTTTCCTCGAGCCACGAAAACGCCTAAATGTCGTTGGCCGCAGATACATCTATGGTCGCCGCGCTTTCTTTCCTCGATTCTCGTGTCATGCTGCCTCGATCCTCGTGCATTGATATCGGTCGTTCGCTTCTCGCTGGAAGGCTCGTATTTTGTAATTTGGGAATCGCTGGGAGACGTGCTATATATTTTCGGGAGGCTTGCTCGGGAGGCTGTGACTTGATATAGAAATTGCCCGACTACCGTAAGCGTAGTGGCCATTCGTCGTCTTTGGTGATGAAATCAGTTTTTTTTAGATCAGCTGTTTGCTTTGCCTCAAGTAACCTGATGCTCGTTGTTCGTTGTGACAGCTTTGACCGTAAATCGTTGTGGGGGCTTCGTGTTGGTGTCCACCTTACTTTTCGTATGTCGGGTCAAGTGACGATTTTGCTCTCCTGTCAGGGTTAATGTAAAAGTACAAAATTTGGATGTCTACAGGCTATATATATGCACACACACTACAATACTATACAAAGTCCTAAATGCTCAGTTTTTTTTCCTGAGTAGAGACTGTGTCTCCTTCCCTCATTCGAGACTATAAGTTGATTTCGTTCCAATCAATTTCAAATAGCATAGAACAAAATATGAGTCCTGAAATGAGTAGTATTGTCAACATGAAGCATAACAAGAAGTATTATTATGAAAGTCACCCTTCAATTAATTCATTTGAAATTATCTCTTATATAATTATTTCTATGTAAAATTTTCATATATAAACATAAATTTTCAATTAGTCAATTTAGAATTATCTCTTATGTAACTTTTATTTTATTTTTGTTTAGACAAAACATTATGAGTAAGGTTGTGTGTATTATCAAAGTGATATTTAATATTGTGTGATGCTAAATTATTAATTTAAATTGAATAAAATTTAAATATTTCAATTAATTTTGCAACCAAAACTACACTAAATAAAGCCGCACCACGCGTTTTAAAATCGCATCGTATCAATCACAAGCAATTTTATGTGTTATTTTAAATTTGTTAAACTGTACTTAAGTAATTTTATGTACGATTTGAATTTCATACCTTAAGATACTCAGCCCTAAAATTTAGCCATTTTGAGGAGGAACGTTTGGAAGTGTGTGTTTGGCAGTTGCCAAGTTGATCAACTTTGGTCTGGTATGTTGAGACTTGCCAAGTAGATCCGTACATTACTTAATTAATAATGTAGTGACGTTACTTAATTAATAATGTAGTGACAGATAGATAGTAGAAACTCTAGTATATAGACGATTCTATGAAGACAAGAATTAATTATATCCCCGCATAAGATTGGTTGAAAAAGTACAGCATAGGTAGAATCTCAATATAGAGATGAATGCAACAAAGAAGATAGGAAAATCTCATTTATTAACCCCCAAAAAAAATTATAAAAAGAGGAGGACAGCTCTTTCTCCCATATTTATGAATATAATAAATGCCTAATTAATCCATAGCTGATTTGAGAAATGAAAGCTGAAAATTAGCAATACCGGATTGCACATGCATACTGCATGCAGATAGTTAATGCATTTTAAGCCAATATATAGTTGATGCATCAAAGTGTTAAAAATTGGAATTACTTTTTTGCACGCGTTAGTAATAAACTTGACAAACGGGTCAGTTGAATTATTTGTGGACTGAATTGTTATAGGCTGGATTTTTTTGAAATTATAATTTTATAAACTCTGACTCATACGAAAATGGCTATAGTGTTTTTTCTTTTTCTTCTTTACCAAATCAAGGTTGTGCCGTGCTCACTGTCGCTATGGATTATGTAATGATTCTAGGACCTTTATTTGTACTGATATAAAGTTTGGTTCGATAACATTATCTTCAATAGGTGTTGAGTCAGTTTTTCATGATATATATATATATATATTCACTGTAGGGTTGAAATGGTTATACGGTGAAAGCACAAAGAAACAAGATTACACCATCTTGTTGGTTCTTTTGCTCCCTGATTTAGTTTACTGGTGCGAAATGGTTATACGCACAAAGAAAACAAGATTACACCATCTTGTTGGTTCTTTTGCTCTCTGATTTAGTTTACTGGTGCCCCCCCCCCCCCCCCCCCCCCCCCAGTTTAGTTTCCCCCCCATTTAATTGTCACATTTTAATTATATAATAAGAGGGCTTTACGTACTTCGGAAGTGTTTTTTTGTTTGTTTGTTTCTCTTTTCACCATCTAGATGTGACATATCCACTACTATCCCTACTCAGATTCTTCTTTATTTATTGTTTCTCATCCAAAGGAGTGCAATATTTACATGGAGAATTCATTTAGTCATGATAATGCAGTTTAAGTGGTAAGTATCATTTTTTTAATGTTTTAATTTATTACAATAAATTTTTTTAGTTTAAGAGAAGAGTTTAGGTGGAGAGAGGATGGACTTGTTTAACTTGTTGTCAGCAAGATTCAAATTTTTGACCACTATATTTGATAGAAGTTATTCATATCAGTGGACTAAGTGACCATCGGTAATGAGTGTCATTCAACAGCTACGGCTACTTAGAGAGGGAGAGTGATTGAAATATCAGTTCATTACCCACACAACTACTTGATTAGTTTACCTCATGAGGCACTACACTTGTGCCTACACTTCAATGATTTGCCAATGTATTGTTGTAGTAGGTGAAATAAAGGCAAAACTATTTGTTTAAAATATTACAACTTGGTTGAAAATGTTTTTCGCCTTGTATCACCAATCCAGATAATTGGAAGATAGAAGAACTTATAATGTTCTCAGCTAATTAATTATATGGAAATTACTAGTGACCTTGTTTGACCAAACATTGGTGGAGCAAATAAATTTTAATGCAAACGCATGATTTCCACTATATAGAGAATCATTAATTCATGGATTGGTGGAATTATATGCTTGAGCACAACTATTCTGCTGAACATTATGGTTTGGTTTGGGCGAAATGAAAGCGAAATCTTTTCCAATAAAACTATTAGTACCCTTCTAAACACTACAGACATGATTATGAAAATCTAGAAGACGGTATTCTCCATAAATATAAAATGAGGTCTTCAAGTGGCAGTAGTTTAATAAGTGAATCATGAGTAGAACTCATAAGTGGAAGAGTCTGTAATGATATTTCGCAACCCGCCAATGGTTGACGCCAACATTATGAACACTCCAATGAATATGCAGGCCTGATCAATTACCAAGAAATTAAGAATATTGTTATGTATATATATTGGCTGTGGGGGTTATATTTATATTTATACAGAGTATTAATTTGCTTACCCAGTTGATGAGCCACGAGACACTGAATCTCCTAGGTTTCTTGATTGTGAGCCATATAATACAAGGCAACTGGAATATATATATATATATATATATAAATCATATTAGCACATTTATTACTTGTACTGAAATTTTTGACAAATGAAAACTGGAAATGGAGGATGGTGCTTACAAAATAGGAAGTGGGAGCAAAGCCAAATCCGCCAAAAAACCCAAGAAGATCGCCGAAGAAAGGGAACGTGACACCAAAGAACAAAGTGAATGCTACAACATATTCCAAAGAAAAAATATCTTATTCATTACTCATTTATCACACAAACAAAGTTAGAATAATGGTTTATATTAAAGGTCATTTTATTGTGCAGTACTTGTAACACGAAGATTATATTCTTACCAACATAAGCAGACCGAACGATGAGTCTGAGCAAAATTCCCGGCGGGACGTTGAACTTTTTCACCATTGTTCTCTCAGCCAACTCAAACACCGGCATGGCGAAAACCTGCCCAGATAATTGACGTAGAATTCATGCCATGTGTTGATTAATTTGGTCCGAAATTCCAAGATTCTCTCATTGTAAACTCTCTTTTTTTCCCCTTGGAATTATAATAAATCGTACCTGATAGCTGCCGATGACATGGATGACCACCATTAAGTTAGCAGCAGCAATGAGCCAGGAGGGTCTCTGGAGGCCCACAATGACATTATCAGCGACATCTTGACCAAAAGCCCAATATCCAATAAAAGCAACTGGAAAATAGCATATTGCATTGACAAAATAGGCCGCAAGTGCACCTCTGAACATTGGAATTCTTGAGGGCTTCTCAGGGGTGGATGGAATTGTGGCCTGAATTTCAAGCGTCACGGCGTGCCCAGCAAATGCAAATGCAATCTGACCCAATGCATTGAACACTCTAAATGCGGAATCCGCCCCGCTAGTATTTTTGTACGCATAGCTCACATTTTCCACCCTTCCATGAGTTAAGCTACCTACCCAAGCTATGGTTGAGTAGCTGCAATCAGAATCCAAATAAAAAAAATTCAATTTAGATGGTGTAGATGTACACCATTCGTTACACTTTCTGTGATTCAAACATTAAACTGAAACTGAAGTTGTGCGGGCAGCAATCATTTCTCTTTTATTTCATTGAGGGTATTTATGTTATTTCACCATAAAACGATGTAATTTATGATGAAATATCATAGATACCCTAGATAAATTTTAGACAAAATAGCTTAGGTATGTATACCGTCACCATATATACAACTTTTTGATAACAGATTCAGTGCAGACGGGTGGGACCTGTAGCATGAGAGCATGTGGTTACGAACCATAGTGTTGGGGATTCAAATTCCTCCTCGCCCTCAATATGTTATATGCGCATTTCTAATTTTCTACCTAGGTGATTATTATGTAATTGAAGAAAAAGACTAGCATGGACCAACTTCTAAGTTTTCTCTCTTCTTGCAACCTGAGAATAAACCTGTGTGGTCACATGTCTAACCTACCACAAAATTTTCTAATCCAAAACCTTGGAAATAATTTCCACATCAAAAGTAGCACAAACAGTTGGCCTAGAAGATGACAAGAGCACTTAATTAAATGGATAACCTGAGTGACATGATGGCGGCTGCGAGTGAAACGGCAGCAACAGAGTTGAAATTGGGGAGTTGGGATAGCACGAAATGGATGGAACCAAAAATGCAAATCCAGTAGGATTGACGGAGCCTGGTGCAATCGGTGCATGTTATTTCCAAGAACTTCTTGAGACACTTGCCACCAGTGACCATGTACACAATATCACACCCAACCTGGACGATGAGTTGCTGTGGAAGCACAATCAACGGCCCAAGTCTTGGCCCAAAGGCATACTGACTGAGGTTGTAATAGCGATCAAATCGTACCCCGGGAACACATTCGTGGAGCTGTATCATCTGCCACATTGTATATAAGGTGATGCACCAGGACAAAACCATAAACATGGCTCCTGGACCCCTATAGAGTATAGACATAGAGAGAATTAGTACAACTATGTTACTACTCTCTTTCTTTCAAAATTAGAGATATATTTTCCTTTTTAGCTCGTTCTAAAATTAGATATACATTTCTATTTTAGGACTATAAAGTGATATGATGTTCTTAATTTGTTATTATTTTTTATTATCATTTAATATCAAACCATCACCGCTATATTTCTAATTAATACTAAGACTCTATTGGAGAAGATAAAATTATCCTTAAAAGTAGTCGTTTTACAAAGTATATCTAATTTTGGAGCGGAAAGAGTACTTACTACCTCCGTCTGGCGATAAATGTCACAATTGAGTTTTATTTTTTTGCTAAATAGTTTATTTTCACGGTGACAAGGATTATAAGAACCAACTCTAAAAAGGATTATATGTATATATACATACCATCCTAAGTAGGCCATGGCATAAGGCAAGCTGAGAACGCCAGCACCAACCATGGCTGTGACAGTATGAAAAGTGGAATACCACCATTTTGCTTCTCGAGGAGGCCCATCTTTCCATTGATCATCTGTCGGAACTTCCTGCGAGCCACGTTTAGAAAAACAACAACAACATATATATATATATATATATATATATATATATTTGGTCGATAATTTCAGTACAAAATTTCAACTAGACTTTTAGTAGTATTATGAACTGATCACAATCTTACCTTTGGAAGTGGAGGAGAAGCTGAGACCATCTTTAAAACCCAAGGAAAGAAACACGAAGAAGAAAGAGAAATACGTAGCTAGAATGTGAGTTGAGGAATACTCACTCATTCAATCATCATGTATTTGTAGTAGTAGTAGTAGTTGATGTGATCCCTCAACTATGTGATGGAATAAAGGTAAAGCCCAAAGTGGGTCTCTTTTTATTTGTCACCTCTGCTTTTTTTTTTTTTTGGTTGCTTTCTCAAAAATGTACTCCCATCTTTTGTGGGCATAAACAACTGAATTAATTAAGACAGAATTCCAGTATATACACAACACGCTGTTAATTAAAAAAGCAAATTAGTGTCGTAAAAATGTTGACTTCTATATATCTACCGGTCGCCACTAAAGAAAAGACTAGTAAAAGGTCTTTTCAAACGCCATCTGCCCCCATAACTTAATAGTAGTAGTATTTGCTTATATTTTTAGCGAAAGGGGTGTACTTTTAATCCCAAAATTAAGACAAGGAAGCTAAGCTCTCTAAGGAGGTCTACTTGTTCCCCTGTAATCATAGTAGAGTCGTGCTTAGTTCAATTCCTTCAAATTTTTTTCACTTTAAGTAGCTCGGTCATTTCATGTCAAATATGCATTGAGAAACACAGATACATTTTTCTGCAACTTCGTATATTTAATTAAGAAACTACTCCAAAAAAATATGTTCATATCGGTGACGTTATTATTATTGTAATTAAAGAAGCAGCGCAAAAATATGCCCCTCGTAAAATTAGAAGTGATCAGAGCTGTAATTGAAATAAATTAGGGTAGTGACCCAATAAAGATTCAACTACCTAGCCTTCTAGATAAGTGGGGGAAAAAAATACATCAAGTTAGATGGTAGACATTGGTAAGTGGTAAGGATGTATTGGGCATTGATTTCTATATTACCAGGACTTGGACTAATGATGCAAAGTGTTGTTGGTTGGTGGATTTGCATCTATCTTAAAATGATCCAACTTTAAAAAAAGTTGAACTGGTTTCATCGGTAATGATTAAAGGGAGGAAGAGGACGCATCTTTCTCGGAAGGTTGTGGTGGAGGTCTTGTTCTTCCTCCCTGACTAACTTTTGGAAGCGTAAAGGTGACCATAAGCCACTGCACTCCACTAAAGTAATAAAGATTAAAATGCCTTCTGGGGCCTAATCCTCCTACAATTGTAGAATCACTATATAATATTCTTTTCGTTTTAAATTATAAAATTAATATTAATTTTTTAAAAATTAATTTGAAATATTTTTAAATTTAAAACTGATATAATTTATTTAAGTTTTAAAAATACTAAATTTTATAAATAGTTGTACATATTAGGTAGTTTATGATATTTATAATTATATTAATATAAATTAAATGAATTCATATCAATTTTGAATTTAAAAATATGAGAAATTAATTTTTAAAAGGTTAATATTATTTTTATAAAGGAAATTGATATTTTTACAAGAAAAATTAATATTTTCACAAAGTCTTATTTACATAAAAGTAAGCTCAACTTACTAGTAAATAAAATTTTATAACAATATTAATTCTCTTTTATAAATTAAAACAGAGGAAGTATAACATATACAAACCACAGTAATTATAGAGGCATAACTGCAACCAAGACCCCACAGATTGACAGATAACATCATAGCCGGGGTAATACATAATTTTTGGATTTTAATACAAATAATTATGATTTTTATAAACTAATAGTCGAAACCGAGATTTTTTGCGTTTAGAAATCGTGTTGGGTTGGGGTGTTTTTGAAAAAAAATGACAAGTTTTGAAATTTTGTTTTAGACATGGGCCAATTAAATAGAGTCGTTAGTTGATAAAAGCTTAAATAGATATATCAATGTATTTGAATTTTTAATTTTAATAAATAAGATGACCCATATATAATTTTCTAAAATTAACCTGCAACCAAAATTTAAAAAGTTCAAGGATTTGTTTAAGCGAGGAGAATGTATTAGACACTTTTGACTTCCGTGAAACACGGTTACTATTTTTCTAATATTTTTTTTAAAGTTTTAAATAAATTACCTTAAAAAGAAGTGTAAAAGTGTGTAGTGTCTTATGCCTAGGTGGGTTATGTTGTGTATGCCAAGAAATATGACATTTTCTAAATTATCTAAGTGTGTTATCTTGAAAGCATTCAGAGTCTGTATTTCTTCGGACAAAGGATTTTAATTAGATTTTTTTTGAAAACTTGAATTTATAGGAATATCTTTTAAAAAGTTGTTTATATTGAAAACATGTCTTTTAGGGTTTTGAAAATTATTTTTTAAGATTTATTTTTTCTCAAAATGGTCATATATGTATAAATTTGTAAGAAATTAATATTTTGTGAAAAATGATTTTTACGAAAATATTTATTTTATTTTGGAAAATATTTAATTGAATAATAGAATAGTAATAAAAAATTAAGGTTTGAATCAGGAAAATAATTTTAGCAATCCTTTTGTCAAATAGAAAATGAAGCTCCAAGTACTTCCAATTTTACTCTAAAATTTATACTAATAACTTAATTTGATTTGATTTTAAAATTTCTCTTGATTTCTTGTTGAAAATCATTTTTATGTGACAAAATAAAACCAAATATCAAAAATAGAATTGGAGTTACCCATAAGAATGAATGCCATCAAAGTAATCCTGACACCTCAAAATAATAAAATTCACTATAAATGGCTCTTAAACCCAATTTTCCAGCATGATAGTCATCTTAATTCTTTTAAGACCCAGACACTATTACAATTCAAAAATTACAACCATTTTCCTAGGTTTATCATGGGAATATCTTTCAATTTTCATTAAACATAAAGTTTAAGGACCTTGAATTCATTTATAGACTCACATAATTCTTATTCAAGTTCAACAAAATATCAAGATCTATAAATGAAATTTAGTGTTTAAGATCTATCAAAACACAAATCTAGCACAAATTATATCATAGAAATCTAATTATATCACCAAAATACGAGTTATATCACTAAAATCTAACTATACCAAACAAGATTTAAAAAAAGAATTTAGGATCTAAAGATTAAAGTTCATAAATCATAAACACTATAAATCTACTCAAAATAACATCAACTACCTATAAATTAAATAATACACAAAAATATTTACTAGTAAGTTAGGAAAAAAATTTATTTATGAGAAATTCTCCCAAACAACCCATAATTCAAAATAAAATCTAAACACATCTAGTAATGAACTAGGATACTTGAGAGTCTTAAAAATAAGAAACAAATATCAAGTAATCAAACTCAGGCATAAACAATCCACAAATAAGAAAATGGAAAAAGAAGAAGTAAGCAAATAAACATTAAGATCGAAATAACTTCGAAATTGATAACTCTTTTTTCTCTAGATGCATACAAATAAATTTTTGGAGATGTATTGAAGGGTTTTTAGACAAGAGACTAATGAATATAACGGTTGTTAATCTAGTTTTAGGAAGAATTTCTCTGAATTTTGTTTTTCTCTCTCTATTTTCTTCTTTTTCTCCATTTTTCTCTTCTTTTTTTCCCCTCTCTTCCTTCATCCTCTTTCTTTTCGTCAAAAAATGTGTAGCAAGTGACACTAAAAAGCCCACCAGAGCTGGTGCCTACATGTGAGCACCCTGAAGCCTACATGTAAGCGCCCCTTATGGGGTCCGTCTGCTCTTCTTTTATTTCGTACATTAAAATTGTCATATCTTTCAAATTAAAAAGAATCAGAAAATGTGGTTTTGGAGATTTTTGCAATGGTATCCAATTTGCTTATTTTTGAATTTGCTATGAAGGAGGCAAATGGGAAAAATCATTTCCATCTCTGCGATAGCCTTTTCCTTGTCATTCCTTTTTGCATCTTGAAACCCCACGATTTATGTGTGCTTTTCAAATAATCATCTCAATTTTTGCAATTCTTCTCTTAATATTTTCAAAGTTTTGTGGTTTGACAATATGGCCTTCCTATTACACAATTAAATAATACGTACAAAATTCAGATGTCAACACTAACTAAAACAGTAAAAAGTATTACTTGCTATCATTTTGTTGTTTTTTAAACTTGAACGAATTTATATCCATTTTTAATTTTAAGAATTCATAAATTAATTTTAAAAAATTAAAATATATCTCTAATTTTAACAAATAAAATATTTGACTATCAATATAAAAGATCCACATACATGTAATGTACTCGCATGTTTGAATTTTTCTTTTATGAGTTGTTGATTATATGAAACTAAAAGTACTAATATTGCTGGTCAATTCGAGTTTTAGATACTAATTTAATGTTTGTATATTGATAACATAACATGGTTAGAAATTTGATATATTGCTTATTTGATGAAAAAAATGAATGACTGAAATTATGAATCCAAATAGCCAAACTTAGATAGCCCTATTTAAAGTTTGGATAAATTCAAAATTTAAATCTTGTTATAAATTTTAACAAAAAATATATACTGTACAAAAAGATTACAAGTTAAATCTAAATCTAAATACTTAATGTAATCCGATATCATGAACAAAATATTATCTACATTATAAAGTACAATAACACGTGTTAAAGTACATTTAGACTATTGTACTTTAACATGTGTTCTATCTAAGCCATTAAATTTTTAATTTACTTAATTGACCAACTCAATTTTGTAAATAAAAAAATTAATTAGACAATTCTGTCTAAATTGGTAGACGGTGTTAAGTTTTTCCCACTAAAACATTTATAAAAGAAATAAGAAATGAAAGAAATTAAATAAACGAAAGATATGAATTGAAAAATGGATTTGACTTTATAAAAAAAATTGGAAACAAAACAAAATAAGATTCTTTTCGTTCATGCGAGGTCCCGTCCTCCGGCGACAACTACGTCTTCCTCCTCCGTCGCTTACTATCCATGGCATCACGCTTGCTACCAGTGTTACCAAGGCTTTTCACCATCGCATGTTAATTACTTCATCTTTCTTCTTCTTCTTCTTCTTCAATCTGGGGCTTTTTCTAGGTTCACATCCGAGCAAGCATGGGGACACAAGGCAACGATGGTAGCGACGGCGGCAAAAATAATTACCCACTAGCTTCTCTTTTTTTTTTCTTTTTTGCTAAATCAACCGTCTCCTTTCCTCTTCTCCTTTTTCGGCCGTTTGGTCTATTCTAAGAAGCAAGCTTTGATTTTTTGGACAATAATGGTGTATTTTGGGTGTATTATAGCACTAGCAATAACATATGGTAAGTGAGACCATCCATGAGGATGAAAGACCAATTGGTGGTGGTGGGCGACGGAAGTGGTGATAAGCTTTATTTTTTCATAGTATTTTTATGTTTTCATGTTTAGACGTTTGAATTTTTTATTTGTTATGATTTTTTGCAGAAGTTTTTTTTTAAATTTTTATTCTTTAATTTTTTTATATGTTTGTTTATCTTTTTAATTTTTTGTAAAATTTGGTATTTGGTAATTGGTAATTTTTTTAGGGTTGCATAAATTTATTATTTATTTATCCATCATATTTATTAATTTTTTTCTTATAATTTTACATTGCCATGTCATATGTAATCAATTATTTCAATTTATTTTTCCTTTTTCAAAATGCCATGTCATAAAATATTTAACATCCGTCTATGATTTTAACAATTTTAGACAGAACCATTTAATTGAAGCTTTTTTTAGTAGCTCAAACGGAACAACTACTAAAGTACAGAGGCCTAAGTGTTCAATTTGCCATAATAAAAGTTATTATACAAAATATTAATCTATTATTAATAGAATTAATATAGTATAATATAAAAAAATATAAATAATATAATAATTTTATAACAAAACAAAGCTCATGATAAACTAATTACGAAAATAAATTAAAACTTTGGATGCGGACGAGAATCCGTATATGCGACTCAATTATTTAAACTTTAATTCTATTTAAGTTTAGCTCCGTATCATTTTCTTCTTCAATTTCCAAAATATAAATGTTTATTTAGCACTTAAACCAATTGGTTGCCCAAGTGCCGCCTAGTATTACTATTACTAGCAAGGATGTAAAATAAATTAAATGATTTGGGCTTGATCCGTATTTATTCGATAAAAAATTTAATTCGAACTCGACTTAAAATATAAACGATTTAAATATGAATAAAGTTTAAAATTCAATAAATTACTCGAATATCTTTAAATTATAATTTTTTATTGATATTTGAATTATATTTGCTCAAAAAATTCAAATTATTCGGGCTCAATTCAAAATCGTGTTTGACTCGATAATTAAACAAATCTCAATCAAACCTGATTTTATATTCGAAAATTTTTATAAATTAAATTTGAACAACTTAATATTCTACTCGACTCAATTCGTTTATAATCTTAATCACTAGCTTGATAACCAGTGTGAATCACGAGCACTCGATAAAAAGTTTTGCATTAAAAAAATTAGACAAATCAGTGGTAAGTTAAAACTTATTCAGAATATTGGTCGATGTATATTTTTTGTAGGTACATTTTAACCTCTCTTTTTTTTTTGTTAATTTGGTTGCGTACCTGACATACACTTGCTATGTTCATTATAACTTTTTTATTTCTTTCATCCTACCAACTATACTTTATATATGTTTTAAGTCCTCATGTTATGTATTGTGACATTTGTACCAACTTATAATTGCAAAACATACTAATACATAAAATTTTATAGAATTATAAGAAAACTCTATTTATTACATATCTCTCCAATATGACTATCAATAATACTTATCCACATAAAATATAATTAATTTTTTAAATAAATATTGGCAATATATATTATTTTTCATATTTTTACATGTGATATGTTAAGCTAATTTTTAGAATATTGATCTAAATCTCTTTTGGGATTGCTTACATTTTTTCAATTACATAATCATCCACCATAAGCAATAAAGCAAGCTTCAATAGCCCTTAAAATTGTTCAATTGAGGATGAAATATAGTATTTTCATAGATTAGCCCAGGGCCTGATGGGTATAATGTTTAACTTTTTCCTTCATGATTGGAATATTGTTGGTATCGACTTTGTGGCTGCTATCAAATCTTTTTTTGATCAGGGCTGCCCTCTAAAAGGTGTGAATGCCACAGCACTAGCTCTCATTCCTAAGGTTCCTAATCCTTCTTCTATGGGAGATTTTAGACCCATTGCTTGCTGCAACATTATATACAAATGCATCTCCAAAATCATTGCTGACAGATTGAAAGGAGTTCTTCCCACTCTCATAACCCTTACTCAAGCTGCTGCTTTTGTGCCTGGGAGAAGAATTGGAGACAACATCCTCCTTGCTCAGGAATTAATGAGGAACTACCACAAGAATTCTGGTCCTCCACGTTGTACTCTCAAAATTGATTTGAGGAAAACTTTTGACTCGATAAGATGGGATTTTCTTTTTGATGTGCTTTATCTTTTTAAGTTTTCCCCTAAATGTAAATTATACACCTATAACATGTTTAGGAAAAGAGCTGTTTAGCTGGTCTTAAGCACATGTTAATTGCTAATTTAGTATAGTCTTGCCAGCCTAGGGCCTGTCCTAAGATGACAATGGTATACTTGGTCTGGGGTTCGCCCAGTATTTTGTATTCCTTTCTTTTTTAATATAATTTCAATCTAGCAAAAAAAGAATATCCCAACAATTAAATTTAGGAATGAAATAATGATAAAATCTCAATCTTCAAACAAAGTGAAGACATTGTCTTTTCAAGGAGCTGCACCCTAACTATCACGACATTATATATGAACATGAGTGATAGAATCCCTACTATATCCCCTTCGTTTTGACTAAAAGAGAACCTGACCATATTAAAATACTCAAAAAAAAGTAGAAGGTTTAAACTTTAGGCAGACCTTCCTCTAGGCTGCCAAAGTCAGATTTGTCATGCAGTTCTAATAACTCTACCATCATACATAAAATATGATAGAACATCCAAAACTTCTGCTAAGATAATAAATAATAGTTTTTAATTTTGTTAGTAAGATCACAATCAGGGTAAAATCGAATCATCAGTCTTCCGGTCATTGCGGGTAAATGCCTTCCGAAGGGTTTATAAATTATAGCATGCTACAAACTAAGATAAAATACTTTTGTAAACAAAACTATTTAATTATGTTATGAAATTCATAACTAATATATAAAAAAATAACCAAAAGTTAAAAGAACTTGCATTTTAGTTCTCCCTACACCATCTCAGCAACCTTTGTCATTACGTTCGTCTTTGAAATTGAAGATGCATTAACAATTAAAAATGACTTTAGACCATTCATCTTAACCATAACAAATTAGTTATATATATATATATATCGTTATAGCCACTGCAAAAATTTGGGTAAGACCTGGTAAAAAATTGTTAATGTAATTACAATTTTACTAAAATTTAATAGAATAACATTCTATTAAACCCAAACCATTAGCCTTTTTCAACAACCCAAATTCATATAGAAAGGCAAGACCAGAATTTTCATTATTTAACTTTCAGACTTGAGGATCTATTGCTATAACAAAAACAAAACAAAAAAGTAAAAATCCTAATAGAACACATTTAGGCCAACATATGCACTGAACTATAAGGGTATAAAACCTAATGTGTTGCCTCCCCCCTCCCCCCTTCTTCAAGATCTCCCAGTTAAATTATTGGCTCAGTTTTCCCCACCCCATCCCCCTACTATTGCATTCATTTACTAAACGTACATAAAAATCAACTTTTGAAACACAGCCAATTTTTTATTGAAGAAGCAGTCTAACAACTTCAACTTCAAATTCATCATGCTATGTACTTCGTTTCACATGAAAATGAAATAAACTCTCGAGTTTAAAAAATGATTATAATGAATGTGGTGAAAAGCAATTCATGTAATTTGAACATATACATTCACCGTTTTTTAATAAAGTAAATATTTGCTTATTACTCCCTTAATTAAGACAAAATTGAATTTTCACGATCAAATTGTACAATTCAGCAACCTTAGTTTAATCCAATACATTGAATAATAACAAAACTTTACACAGAAAACTACATAAACATATGCTCATATTGACGTGGTAGACAATTTCTTTCCATGATGATCTCGTAATAAAAAGTGGCCGGTGCTTCCGTACTTTCTAGGATTAAAAGGATTACCTTTTATAAAAAAAAAAGTATTAAAAGGCTTACCTCATCCTTTTAAGTCACTTTGTAACAATTACAAATATTTTATAATTTTGAAATTTAATTTTCAAACAAATTGTAGTAGAATCCAAAGAGAATGTTGATGAAATCCAGTTGGTTCAAACAATATACCAATTCAATTGTGAAACTCCAAATAAAAGAGGATAGGAGAAATCTAAAAAATTTCCAATCTGAGTTTTTATCCCAAGCTATGATTTTTAGGAATCTCAAGTAGATAAGAGAGAAAGAAAATGTCAAATTTATGGTTGCCTTCTTTTCTCAATTTTTTTTCAGAATAACAATGAAGAAGAACTCGTAGTATTATGTGTCCCTAAAGAACAAAAAGTGAATAACAAAAGTTTGGAGAATTACCTGCTAATATATACCGAGATCGTACTCCAACGAAGAATTAAAGAGTTTCTCAGAATTCAATCTTTTTTTAAAAAAAAATTTTATGTTAAGGTGAAATTTAACAATCTTGTCTTTGCTATCATTGGATCCCAAGACCTCATCAAAATTCACTCTCGTCCATGGCTGCATATTGTTGCTTAAGTTCCTCCATACATTGGCTTGTGATACCCAGTAGAAGTATAAGCAAAGTGACACGAAAGAGGAAGTGAATATAAGAGGAAGAGGAAAGGAAGAGAGAGATTCCATGGAAGAGGAAGAGGAAGAGGAAGAGGAAGAGGAAGAGGCAGATTTTGATGAGCGAATTGGATCCCTCTATTTTGCCGTCTTAATTGAAAGAAGTTCAAATCGAGTGATTCAGGCAGGCAGGCAAACATAGAATTCGAGGTATATATTTTTAGTTAGTGATTACGTAATAAAGAAGTTTCAAAACAATAAATTATATAGTACTAGTATATAAACTGGGCTGAATCGCGTTAGGCCCAAACTCGGGGGTTGACTCTGGAATGGAGCGAGCCCACCCACTCAAACGATCCGAAGGGAAAAATGAGGGGAAGGACTTTCTCTAATTTCCATCTCTCTATACGTATACGTGTATACATTTACATATACGTATGTAAGCGTGGTTATTTATATGCAAATACAGAAGAGTCGTACATGTCCTTTTGCAAGGTGGTTTCATCTCAACCTTGTTTACTTATAAGAAAATGAATAAATAAATTATTATTGTATCAGTATTTCAGTTGGAGTAGGATACGAATTAGTCGAAACCGAAGAGAATAGGGTATTCCTGATTATCCAAAATTAATTAATCTGGTTTAGGAGGCAATTATATTATATTGTTACAGAAAGGGAGCAACTGTTCCAATTTTTCACGTTATTATGAAATTCAAGTGAAGGGGGCGAACGATTGATTGGTAACGATGATGCTGCATTTTGCGGATCCTCCCAAGCTCAAAACCAAGAAGGTATAACACACCTCCTACTTCCTTCATTCTCTCTCTCTTTATATATATATATATATATATATATATATATATATATATATATAAATATATTTAGAAGTTGAACCGTTGAAGTTTGAGTCAAAGAACATGGGAAAAAAGGAAAAGAAAATACTTTTTATACCAACATGGGTTGAGTGGGAGTTAAAATACGGCTTTTGAGTGTGCAGTTGAAGTTTGAAGAATCCATCAAAACAGACTTTTTTACGAAAGAGAAAGCATTCATATTTTCATGTAGATATATATTTGAAACTATGCTTGTTGACTTCTTGGTGGTTGATATTGTAGTGCAAGTGCCATCTTTAAAACAAGTACAAACTTTTTTTATGCTGTTTGATTTGACATGTTTGGCCTTGAGGGTGACATTTATTTTAGTACTATTCAGAGGAATATGAAATAATGAATTTGCTTATATCTTGTTGGGGCTACGGAAGTGGATTGATTTGTTCCAATTCCAATGTTATTTTGCTTAATATACCCACATAAAAACTTACAAAAGATGTAGAGTGGGATTTTAACCTGTTTATTTGCTTAGAGCTTTGTAGTTTCTTCTAGTGCTTTTTTATTTTTCTATTATAACTCAGGCTTTTACTTTATAAGCAATACGTGACTAATCCTTTGAATAAACGTGATTTATATTAGTATTACTGTATGAATTAAGAGGATGATTTAATAATAATTGATGGCACTTGTAACATGATATTGGTGTTTACAGGTGGTTTTTGAGGAAACATACTTTGCTCGTGATTCTGGCACACTTGAGCAACTGAAAGAGTTAAGCTCCGCGCGTAGAGTAATTGACGAGTCCATTAATAACAGAAGCTTGATCACAAAGGCTGTTGCAAGGGAAATATCTGGAGGGTTGACTTTGCAATGTGAACAGGTAGCATATCAGTAGTTGGAACGTCAAAGATGACCATCTGGAAATTGAAAACTTTCATCTGTTACTGTTTTACTCTACTTTGTTTAGGTCTATTTGTTATTCTATTTGTAGGTTGAACTAATGCTCTTCTTTTTTCTTCAAAAATAAATCAGGACATTCAAAAGTTAGAGAAGTACTTGCCATTATTGGAAAACTTGGTTCACCATGTTAATCTGGCTAGTGATAACCCCTGTCTGGTTCGTTGGACTTCAGACCTTAAGATAAGATGGAGCAGTGCTCTTACTTCTTCATCTTTCTTCAATTTCAAGTGTCAAAAGTTCTTTCAAATTGATAATTTGCTGTTTGAGGTCAATATGATGCTTTTTCTCTATGGCGCCCTGCTACGAGAATGTGCTTCTGATTTACTGTCCCAAGGTAGGAATTAAACTTTTACCCATGTTTACATTTGCATTAACTATTGATTTGCTTACTTCTTATGCACCACTGTAGATTTGGTGCAATCTGCCACTCTACTTAGAAAAGCTGCTGGAGTTTATCACTCTTTGGCTCATGAGGTTCTTCCCTCTTTACAGCCTGCATTGCCTCCAGAAAGGCCTCCTGAAGCTACATCATCTGTGTCTTCTGTTATGAGCCTTATTTGCTTGGCTGAGGCCCAGGTTAGAGAATGCTTTGTCATTTGGTTAGGATTTTCTATTCTTCACTCGACTCATTTTTAACCTTCGATAATGGTCATGTTGTTGATTTTAATAATGAACCCAAATATTTTTTTCAGGCTGTAACCATAAAGAAGGCTGAAGAAAAAGAAAGCACAGGAAGTCTATTGGCAAAGCTGCATTATGGGATTGTACAGATACTAGATGAAGCAACCCTTATTATACATTCAGCGAACAAAGATACCAAAGATATTTCAGTGCACTTTGTGGTAAGTATCCAATTATCCGCATAATCTTTTAGTGGTAAAGTTTAATAGGGTTTTCTTTCTTCATATCTAATTATCTGTGCTTTTCATTAGTACTTATCACTTTATATTTCTTCCGACTTGTTATTTTCATTGGAAAGAGTGATTGCCTTATTTATTTCTAATATTGGAAAGAGTGATTGCCTTATTTATTTCTATGTACAATTGCTGGTAGAAGCCACTGCATTGATCAAGAGCATGGTAAAACAACACAAAAGGGATGACAGGAAAAAATTAGTACCTAACAATAGAGAGTTGAAAGAAATAAACTAAAGCAATAATTCTTTTGAGAAAAGCTGTAAAGCCAGATATAGTTCAGCTTGAAGACAACTAAAAGATCCGACTATTACTGACATTTTCTCACCCACCAAAGGTCTCCTAAAGTTTTATGGGAATTTTTTGATCATCTTAGATCAAGATTTTCCCAGAGACTATATATGTCTTCTCGTTATTTGCTTATACCTTACCTTATTTTGGCCAGTTGGCACTAACACTCTGTGGATATAGCATTTTCGCAGTTAGTTTCTTTGATAAATTAATTTCCGTGGTGCAATTTCTCTAGGTGATCTTTCTGGTTTGTACAGGAATTCATTTCGTCGTGCAAAGCCTTACATGAGTTGAGAAGTTATAAGTACCTTGCTGAATGTCTGAAGACTGATGGTCAGATTGGCGTTGCTCTTGGAGTTCTTCGCCATGCTCTATTTACTGCACAGAAAAATAAGCCACCTGGAAAGGAGACATGGAGATTGGTTCTCAAGCAAGAGGTTGATAGTATGTCTGAGTTGATGCGGAAGTTTGAACATGAGAACAATTTTGTCTGGAACGATAAGATTCCGACCCACCATGATTTGCCCTTACCTGAAGGTAAAAAAATTGTAAACTTGATTCCTTATAATCGCCGGAGATTGGAGAGTCCACTTTCTTTCAAGATGTAAATTTACAAAGAACTGTACAGCAAGAGCTGGTCAAGAGTTTCTCGACATTCCTTACTGTTCCAGTTTGCAAAATAGTAGTGTGTATTTTTAGGGAATTTCAAAGTACTGTTTTTTTTAGGGAATTTCAAGTTCTCCCTGTGAAAACTGAACCTTTCACAAAGCTCTCCATAACTATGCTATATAGTTGAGTACGTTCAATGGAGTAAATTGCTTGAACAAAGATGTCAATGTGGGAGGGAAATAGATAGAGAGCTAAAGATCACTCATACTCTTCAAAGAAGATTTTACGGGGGGAAATTCCACTATTGTATTGTAAGTACATAAAATAGTACATTAAATGTTTAGGATTGATTTACCACGCTATCACTTGTCAAGAGACAATTAATTATATTGTCATTTTTAAAGTTAAACTTATTATTACTAAATTATGATTAACAAGTTATTAAAAAAATTCTTTAATTTAACTTTTTTCGGAGCGATTCCATCGCAATAATTTGTTAATGGGGCTCTCAACAAGAGATTCATATGCTCTTACACTATTACGTAGGAAGCTCAAATTTTCTCTTTCGAAATTTTCTATTCTTCTGTTTCCGTACATATTTAATCCTCAGATACATGTTAATTTTTACAATTCTAAAATTATAAAATACAATCCAATATTTTCAAAACAGTTGAAAACAGAGAAACAAAAATAATAATTTTCCGTAACAGATAAGCTGAAACTATTACGTAGACATGCATACTCCATTAAAAGAAATATAAAAAAAACATGTTTAAATAAATAATTATATAGAAGTATGTAATTATATTTTTATTTTTATTATTAATAAAAATAAAGATTTTCTAAGTTATTAAATATTAAATTTATTATTCATATGAGGCTAAATTAATTCAATAGAAAAAATTAGTTGTGCGTAATGCTATTAGTTATTAGTAAATGTTACTATGAATTTATTAGATATTAATTTTGAAAACGAAATGTATTTTTTTAATAAGAGAGAGAAGATAAATGATTAATAAAAAAACAAAGAAATGACCTGACGACTGGAGTCATCCGAGTACAAATCCAAAAAAACAAAAAGGAAAAAGATGGAAATAGTGGTTCAGCAATTGCCATGTAGAGCAAATTGGAAGCATTTACATAAACTTAGGTCCGAGATATGGATGGCTGTAATTAACCGATCAACCTGGAACAATTCGCGAGAAGAATCCACCATACTTGCCAGTGGGATTTACCCTGCAAAAAGTTATCCAACGTATTCTAACTCTTCTCGTTGTTGGTAGTTATGGCTGTCCAATGCAATTTTCTTCATTGCTACAACTACAATCCATGTATTGCCAAACCTATCTTCCCATTCTCATCTACCCTTTTCATCTCAACTCGGAAGACACCACTTCATGTCAGTGCCAATACACTTAAGCTCCCAACAAATAGGTTTCTCCATCTCTTTCTATCTTTGTAGATATGTGTATTTATATGGCCAAGTGTTGTTTTTTATAATAGTCTACAACTCTCTTTTAATTTAATTTGCAGGTTGGGCACAGTTATTTCTGCTGTGGTTTCTGAGGAAAAAGTTGTGGGCTCGGGTTCTTCTGGGACTGACATGTTCAAACTCACTTACTTGGAGGTGGGATTTGAAAATTCTGATTTGGGTATATATATGTTTTTCTGTCATTAATTTCGATTTCTGATATGGGATATAAATGAATTTTTGGCTTAGGGCAATAGTTGGTTGTGGGAAGTGGGTGGATTGAGAATTTTGGTTGATCCAATTTTAGTGGGTAACTTGGATTTTGGAATCCCATGGCTTTATGATGCTGCCAAGAAGTTTTTGAAGACTTTCCAGGTAAATGAGCTATGAATTGCTTCTCGGTAAAGAGTATTGGCTCAAATTCAATGATGTGCTTAACCCTAGTCTAATATGGTTAGGTGAAGAGTACAGTAAGGAAGACGAGAGTCCTTTTAAGTTCCAAGATGAGGAAAAATAGAAGTTAATAAAATTTTATAGCTAGGTGCCAATTAGATAATTAGTAGAGCTAGAGAACAAAACATTCCTGTACCTCCTATGCCCAGATGCCCTTATAAGCTAAGTATCCTTCTCAATTTTTCTTTGCTGTCCCTCCTAGTGTGAGTGATTTCTCCTCGATCTCTTTAAAGACCTTGAAGTATCAATAACATAAACGAATTCAATGGCAGTTTTATCTGAGGGGATTCTTCGTCTTCAGATCAGAGGCCCTAGATTTTCTTCTAGTTCAAATAGCTTTATTAGTATCTATGGCAATTAAGTAGGTTTGTACACCCTTCCTGATTATTATGTTTTAGTAATTATTAAGTTTGTTATCATGAGACACAATTCTCATGCAGCTTACCGATCTCCCGGAGATAGATTACTTGTTGATTACACAAAGCCTTGATGATCACTGCCATTTGAAGACCTTAATGCCACTCTCTCAGAAGTTACCAAATCTTAGAGTAATAGCGACACCAAATGCCAAGGCACTGTTGGATCCTCTTTTCAAAAATGTAAGTCAGATGTTCAAATTTAACATTTCTTCTTAAATCTTTTGGGCTGTGATTATCATATTGCAGATTTTACCGAATCAAATGATTGCACTCAAATTAGGTCAATAGACATTTTTATATTTGAACTGTATGGTGCCTATAAGAAACTAGTACATTCCCATGGTATATTGATTTCTGAAATTATTACTATGCACCTTACTAGTAACATAGTAGCCGCGTGTAGGTCTCTCTGATGCTGACTGTTGTACTAAAAAGAGATGCCTACATATTGGTGATACTTGCATTAGATTATGGATGACAATATAAATTTCCTGATAAAGAAATTTTATATCATGCTGCATGGATTTTACACTGATACCCTTACATCACTTTGGGGTGTAATATAAGGTGGGTTTGATGGTTAGGTTAAAAGAGCAGTAGTATATCATTAAATGTATATGATTAAAGGTTTAATTAGTGCTTTCATAATGATTCAAAATCTCAACAACATAGATTTTGATTATTAGAAATTATTATGTAGTAAGTTTTAATTTTTAAATAACAGGTCAATGTTGTTAATGGGAGTAATGCATGCATTTGTACTTTCCCAACTTTAGGATACTCTTGAGTCTCGAGCCTTTGTGCCTAGAGCCCCGATCATTTGAAAGGGAAAATGAATGAGAGATCGTTTATGGGATTGGCCAAAAACTAATGGTTGCTGTGAAAATATTGAATAAAAAAGAAAGGGGTACAGTGATGTATAATATGCGTTAACACGATTTGCTGCTTGCGATGAAATGCTATGCCTAAAATTTCGTTGTCCTCTTACGCTTCTTTTGGAGTTCAAATAATTACTACATGAATCAGTTAATCTGACTTTTAACAGTATTCTCTAGTGGCTCACGTCCATTTTCAAACTTATTTTCGAAATTATTCAGGTCAAGTATCTAGAGCCTGGTCAGAGCTTTGAAATTGAAGTAAGCAATGGTTCTCAAGTCAAAGTTCAGGCTACTGCAGGGCCCGTTTTGGGTCCTCCTTGGCAGCGCCCTGAGAATGGGTATATACATACAACATTTTGTGAACTTTGTGTTAGATCATCCTTTTTGCTCGACTCCAATTTATTATGAGTACTTACAAATACTTGTTTTCCTTTAATCTTAAAATATATTACAGGTATCTTGTCACTTCTCCACAAGGCCAGTTGACTCTTTATTATGAACCTCACTGTGTCTACAACAGAACCTTTCTAGAGAAGGAACGAGCTGACATTGTCATTACACCTGTCATAAAGCAGCTTTTACCAAAATTTACATTGGTTTCTGGACAAGAAGATGCTGTTCAACTTGCAAAATTGCTCTGTGCCAAGTATGCAACATTATTTTGTCTTGTCAGCTGAAGCAAACATAGTTATACATATTAAAGTTATTGGCTTTTACTTTTAGGTTTATTGTGCCGATGCAAAATGGAGAACTTGATAGCAAAGGACTTCTTGCAACTTTGATTCAATCTGATGGAACAGTTGAATCATTCAAGGTATGATTTTGGTAGGTTGTGGTAAATATGGGTGAAACTTGGGAGTAAGTTCCTTCTAACTCAAAATGAAACTGCCACTTATTTCCGCTGTTGGTATCAGCACATAAGTACATAACCGGATCATTAATGTGGTTAAAAATAACTAGATATAATTCGTCTTATGCCATACTCGTTGAAGGTTGTGTCTTATGGTCTAATGGAAATATTTCCATTAGAGTGGATATGGGAGTTATTCAGAACGCACCATTGATAATTTGAGATGGCTTAGAAGAATTATTTTTTATAGTGCAGCTAATCCAAAGGGACGGAGAGTGTGGATCATATGCTCATTCATTGTGCGGTGGCTAGAAATTTTAAGATACTTTGATGACGCTTTTATGGTATCTATTGGGTCATGCCTCGGTCAGCGAGAGCTTTGATGTGTAGTTGGCATGGATTTCAGGAAGAAGACAAGGGGTTGAGCATGAGGTGGAATATATTTCCTCATTATTTGATGTGGTTCCTTGGGAGTTCAGTTTGTGAAATCGGATTATTATAGAGTTTGTTACTTTTTTGGCTTTACCCGGGGTTTTATCTCCATATTTTGATGCATTTTAGGAATTCATGCATTGATAGCTTTCATTCGTTAGCATTGTAGTGATCCATAGGAAAGTTTTGTTGGGGTCCCTTGCAGTAGGATGTTTAGGTGTATAGAGGTTGGGTTCCCTTTCTATAGGGTTTTTGGGTAGTTTTTCTCCCCCTCTTTTTTCATAATTGGGTTCTTGCCCCATTGGCAGTCTTTATTCTAATCGACTAGTAGCAAAAAAATACTCCCATTTTTAATTAGATATATATGATGCTGTGCTGAAATTAGAAATATTTTAAGCTGTGTGATTCCTGATATATTAGAGAATAACCAGTATATTTATCTCAAAAAAAAGAAAAGAGGATAACCATTATGTCTAGGAGTTTGTACTTTCTTCTGGTGTTTTGAAATGGCAATGAATTCCTGAAATCAATTATTGGACACGGATTCTTTGAAGTTATAACTCCCCTAAGGAATTGTTAAATAAAAGTGAAGTGTGATTTCCATAGAATGTGATGGTTGTGGACTTGGTAGGTAATTAGGAATTTTTTTCCATGATGTCCTATTGGGGTTCTAGCCCTGACCAAGAGAATTCCATTTTGGATAGTTGGAACAACTGTGAAGAACGAAGGGTGTGATGTGTTCAAGTATCAGGAAAATAATTCTTAACACAATGATAAAAGGTGAAGCTAGAAAGAATTTAATGAGTCTTGCTGGTATTCCAACAGATATGATTAAGGTCACCACTAGTCTGATGCAGTTGAAGATTTGAATTTTTTCAAATATTTCTCTTGATAAACCATGGAGGCAAATATGATGCTGTTGGCTCTCTGAGTAAGGAGGTATTCCAAGAGATTATAAGAGGGATGCTATAGTGCACAAACTCTTAAGTAGACGGTTCATTCAAAGATGCTGCTAAAATAAACTCGAGGAAATGATCTTCATCAGTTTTATGATATGAGATTCTTGACTTTAAATTTGGAATACCTTATACTTAATAATATAATAAATGCTAGTTTTTGCAGCAGTCTATTTTTTGGCCGGAGTGACCCTTATTTCAGGAACATACATTGGGTTTTGAGGACCTTTTCCAACATCTTCAAACACAAGCAAATTAACCAGGACGCAAATAGGACAGAGAGATATTCAATAAAGACATTGTTCGTGCTATAATTTTTGCATCTTAACGTCCGGTCATTTCCAAACGTAGTTTTCCATTTTATCTACCAATAGACATGCGTCTAGCAGTCAATGATGTAAGCTGTAAGACAGCTGCACTAAGCAACACTCTGAAACTTGATAAATAATCATTTTCTGAAAGCTATTTAATGACTTGTCAAAATGAAAAGCTGCATCAAAAAAGGGCCTAAGGGTAATAATAAGTATATCTATGCTGTTCTGTGTATTCATTCAGGTAGCTTTTTATTTATTTATTTTAAATACTTGTTGCCAATATCTTCCTGAGAAATGTTTATGTAGTGAATGAAGGTTTTCTTACTTCATCGTGCAGGAGCTTTTGTCTAAGGAAGTGCCAGATGCAAAAGTACTAGAGCCTACGCCCGGTATACCACTTGATATTTCAGCACCTTAAAATGACATGGCTTCAAATTTATTTATATTTGATGTCTTCAAAATTAGCGGTATATACGGCTTATTTACACAGTAACAATCTGTATACATGATAATTATAATTGTGTAGCTAAATTTCACAAATAGTACAAATATGTATTCAGCCAGGATCTTTGAGAGAAAAACAACACTGGTGCGGG